>CM050168.1:242662602-243148419 GCA_027410445.1 Discoglossus pictus | reverse complement strand
AGATGTCTAGAACTCCAGGTCAATCCACCTTAAGAATATAAGCATCTAATGCACAACATAACAATCCACCTTAATTGATCATTGTCAAGTACCAATTTCTTTAGCCTGAAATCGTTAAATATTCAGCTCCTGCACTTGACACATAGGGGGAATATCTCGCCATTCACAGCATGACGTTTGTGGCAATTTTATAAATCTTACAAAACCACAGAAAAGATAACAGATCAAAAAATCACCCCCTACCCTGTAATTATAAAAAGAGTCTCTCTGTCTGAATTCTATGTTATAAATTTGACATAGATTTAAAACAATCACCTAAATTGCCGCAGTTCAACAACGCCAGGGAGAATTTCATCAAGTTCACGTAAAAAACATCAAGAACAAAGCATAATAAGAAATATAGATCAGTGGTCACTTCCATGCCCCTGTGCCAAAAATCACAAACATGTGAAATAAAAAAGCACAGACTATAAGACTGCGCAGTAATTCTATTTAAAACTCTTATATTGAGAAACCCAAAACATTATCTGGAGCCAGCTGAGGAGATGGTTCACCTTATGTCTTGGCTCAGCCATCGCACACAAACATTTCGGAGTTTGGATAACACAGCGCTACACATTTTGCAACACGGGATTAGCAAACAGCGCATTACATCTCAGACCAAGAACTCACAACAGACAGAACATTCTGAGTCAATGAAATCATATCTCAGAGAAATTATTTTGGGCTGTAAACAAAATATTACAATATTAATAACGACGGGGAGATCAAACAAAAAAAACGCCTCTCCTTTCTTGGGACTTGAGAGGACACAGAGCTCTGAAAATTATCTTGTGATGTTAAAAAAAAAAAACAGATTATAAATATTACAAAAGTTACTTTACCGCATACAAGTCATAAAATTTCAATGGACACAGTAAATCTGCAGAGGGGGTAGGGGTTTGTTTTCTCTACTGTCTACTTAAAGGTGCACTGATTTGTTCTCTTTTATGAAGAGTTTGTATTAACAGCATGTAAAGTCTTAAAAAAAATGTAATAAATCAATGCAGACTTGCCTTAATGGTATCAGTCACTTTGCATTTGTTTCTAAAAGATTTAGACACGGGAGGGATGGAGGGAAATGTATATTTAAATAACATCTCTTTTCAGTTCTGTTGAACAACTGCCACTATAAATAGCCACTTAGCAAAGAACTGAGTAGAGAGTAAGCCCAGAAAGATAACTCTCCCCTATAGGCTACACATTGCTTGATTAAGATCTTTACCAGGGCTGGATCTATCTTTTTGAAGCCCCTAGGTGGTAAAGTGAAGGAGCCCCTGCGAGTAAGTATGCAAGTTATGCACGGATCCATTTTTGCCTTTTCTGTGCATGTAAGTTGCTTTTCCTGTTGTAACTCTCTTGTTCTAGGTGGTTACCCCATAGTAGCCAGTCTATGAACTGCAGCACTTAGTTTTCTTTAAGCCAGGAACCATTTACTTTTTTTTTAAATGACGCCCCTAGCTGGGAAGCCCCTAGGAGGCTGCCTAGTTTGCCTAATGTGTAATCTGGCCATGGGTGCCACCATATTTCAAAATATAAACAATAATACACTGTTACAATCATTAACCTCTAATATTACTATTTTATTATTAGTATTACTATTTTATGTATATGCATGTAATTTTTTTCATTTATTGTGGGAGCTCCTTTTTTGTGGAACCTGGTTCAGCTGCATCTTTTGCAATTTTGCACCAAATCATCCATGGTAAACCCAGCAATTAAAAATGAATTAGTCCCACCCCATCCCTTGATGCCCTAAGCTTATTTTGCGTAAAGGTTAATTTAGCCCTGAGGCTACAGACAGACTAGCTAGCTAAAATCACAGCTCCCATGACTCTAAGATGTCCAAATAATGGAGGCTACTCTTGAGAAGTCCTGTAGGTGCACATGGGAGGTGGTAATGAAGGGGGATGAAAGGTGCCATTCATGCTTAAAGTATAGAGGAAAAGTTGAAATGTATTTGGGAAACAAGAGTCAAGATGTTGGAAGGTATGGTTAAGTTGTGGTCTTTATAAATTTGGCTTCAGACCTGGAATTGTATCCTTGATAAGATAGTGTAGGGGCTGTCAGAGTGGAGAAGCAGATAGTGAATACTGAGAAGTGGGTAAGTCTGGCAAAACAATTTGGAATATACTGGAGTGGGAATAGGTGGTAAATGGAAGGCCATTTGGGATGAAGATGCGGTATGATGAGTGTGGATTAGGGTCATGTGTGAGGAAGAGGTGAATGCTGGAGATAATCTGGGGGTGGAGACTGCTTTATTATGAGGCTATAATGTCTGCTGAGGTTCTCTGCCTACAAAAGAAGCAACATTTTAATTCTAAATTACCTGTCATAATATTAAATACCTGTAAAACAAAATACATTGGCATGGCATTTAAACAGTTTAAAGATAGAAAATCATTGACTATGTTACTGACCCCATTGCGGCGTATTACTCTGTTCCCTGTAGGATTTAGGAGTTTGTTTCCTGATAAGACTTTATCTCCCATGTAATAAGCTCTTTCCAGGGTTATTAAAATATATTACAACTTACAATGGAAAAACACCAAATAAAACACCACATCCCAGCACGTCCCCCAGAACTGTTACATGTTAGGATTTGTGGATAAAAAAATATATATTTTTTTTATCTCCAAAGACCAGCAGAACAAGATTGTAGCAAGATTTTGGAGGAATGTGATTTCTGAAGCAAACTGGCAACAGCCTCAAACCTCAGATCTTCTCTCGATAAATATCTGAAATTAACTTGCATGGAGCCAACGGCTGGTTATAGAAAGTCATTACTGGAAGAACAGCTGAGAGGTCTCATTGGAATCCGGGTACAGGAGGCAGAATAGAATTACACATGACTAAAGATATTATCATCTTGTTGGATGAAGTCACCACCTATAGTCTTGTGAGGATGTCATCGACATGCAATCTCAGACATCTTTTCCATTGTTCTTTACCTCTGACTTTATTTCTGTTTTAAACTCTTTTATCTAATTTTGTCTCTCTCTAACCTGTGAATATTCTCTTTCTATATTCTCAGTTGTTTTTTTACCTTTATAAACCTTTACTTTCTGTATATTACTCTCTTCTCTCTCCTTATCTGTTTTCTGACACTCTCTCACCAATCTATTTTCTGTATCACTTCATCTCCACACTCCTCTCTTCCACTGACATTAGTACTCTCTCCTAAAGTGTCACCATTTCCCTCTATATATACTCTATCTACCTATGTCTCAGTCTCTCGCTCTCTCTTCCCTCTATTTACTATCATCCTCTCTCTCTCTCTCTCTCTCTCTCACTGTGTCTCCTCTCTACTTCACTCTATTTCCACCTTTCTGACTTTCTCTATCTGCCCACTTCCATTCCTCTCACACTAATTTATCTCTCCCTCATTCCCTTCTTCCTTTTCTTATTCTGCCTTTCCTTTCTATTTATAAACTATCTTCCTTTTCTTTCTCTCTCTCATCTCTCTGTTTTTTTTTATCTTTCTCCCTCGATCACATTCCCCTTTCCTGCTTTATTACCATTCTTTCTCTTTTACTTTCTTCTAATCACACATATACTTTCTCTCCCTTTTTTACCTTTTCTGGGCCCCATTGTTTACCTTTATGTGCCTCACTCTGTCTCTGCATTATTATTATTATACAATATTTGTAGAGCACCATCAGAGTCTTCAGTGTAGGTATACTATAGACACATGGATAATATGTGTACATATAGGAGAAGACACAGTGCATATACATTGGTGCAAGGGGAGGGCACTGTTCTGTGTGTATTTGTAGACAAGAGTTGAGATGCAGGGACATGAAGTGCAGTTTCATATATTAGGGTTAGGGTCTGACATTTTTTACATAATAAAGTAGTGAGTCAGTGTAAGGACTGGCAGAGGGGGCAGCAGATAACGAGCACTGAGTGAAGTGAATAAATCTGGTTGGATAGGCTGGAATGGAGATAGGTGATGGAGTGGAAGGCCAGTAAGAGTGGAGTTGCAGAAGTCAAGCTATCAATGGATTATGGTGTTTGTAGTATTGTGTTAGGAAGGGACGAATCTTGGAGACATTCCAGAGGTGGAGACAGCAGCAATTGGTAAGTGATAGACTGGAGAGGTCGGAGTCAAGTGTAACACAAGGATAGTAAACTTGGGACAAATGTTGTCTATGGAAAGATACATTTTAGTTATAGAGATGGAGAAAGATGGCGGAATAAATAACAGCTCTGTCTTCGAAAAGCTGATTTGCCACCTCTCTCCCCAAATTTTTGCCCTCTAATTTTTTCTCTTCCTCACCATTTTCTCATGTTTCTCACTCCCATCTCTCTATTCTCTTTTCAAGTTCTCTCGCTCTATCACTGTCACTTCTATCTCCATTGTTGGTACTTTCTCTTTTAATTTATTTACCATTTTTTTCTTATTCCCTCTCAATACTTCTCTCTGTCTCCTCCCCTCCTCCAGTCTCTCATATATATTCTCTCTTTGTACTGTACAATCTTACTGTCTTCCTTTTATCCCTTCTATCTATCCATCATTATCCACTCTATATTCCAATTTCTTATTTCTCTCTTTCATTTAAGTTTTTACAACTTTCCAACCTGATTTTGTCCTGTCTACATGATGTTACAGAGCAACATCCATGAATCTTAATCTATTTAATTAAATTATTTTGATTTATTCCTCATGCACAGAATGGGTAAAATTTACAAAAATTGTTGAATATCTATTTAGTTAACATGGCTCCAAGCCTCATACTCAGAAGAGCCGCCACACAACTGCTCATACTAAACCCAATCTGTGCTCTTTATCATGTTTTGGAAATAAAAAAAATCACTAAGAATTTGTAACATTTTTATAAACTAGATTATGTTTTTTCCATAAACAATCTATTTTTCAATTCAACACAATTTGTAATAAACACAAAATAACAATAAAATACCCAAATCTGCAGGATATTTATTGAACATACAATAACACAGAAATTCCTTAGAAATGCTACATTGCTGAATTGCCATATTTGTCCTGATAAAACACAAGTGGGAGCCCATCTTTCATATCATAGTTTAAATTTGGGGAGGGGGTGTTTGTATTCTTCCATCTGTCTAGTTCAGAGTTTATAAACACAAACTAGTTCATACAATATAGAATCTGCAGACAGAGCGATACCATTTAGTGAATCTGTTTAGTTGGGAGGAGGAGGAAAGGGAGAGGAGAGGGAAGAAAGGGAGGAGAGGGCGTAGTAGATGGAAGAGGAAGAGGAGATGGAGGGGGAAGATGAGGAATGGAGAGAAGAAAAGAGAGAAGGGATGAGGAAGAGAATGGAGAGGAAAGGGAGAAAAGGGAGGAGAGGGAGTACTGGGTGGAAGAGGAAGAGGAGGGGGGAGATGAGGAATGGAGAGAAGAAAAGGGAGAAGAGGCGAGGAAAAGAATGGGGAGGAGAGGGAGGAAAGGAAGGAGAGGGAGTAGTAGGTGGAAGAGGAGGGAAAGATGGAGGAGAGGGAAGAGGAGGGGAAAGATGAGCAATGGAGAGAAGAAAAGGGAGAAGGGATGAGGAAGAGAATGGAGAGGAGTGGGAGGAAAGGGAGGCGAGGGAGTAGTAGGTGTAAGAGGAGGAAGAGATGGAGGAGGAGAGGGAAGAGAAGGGGAGGGAGGAGGACATTGAAGATGGGGAAAGGAGAAGAGGAGGCGTATGAGGAGAGGGAAGAGGGAGTAGTAGGAGATAGGGGAAGAAAAGGGGGAGGTGGAGGAGGAGGGGGAAGAGGGGGAGGGAAGAGAAGGAGAAGGGAGAAGAGGGGAAGGAATGGTGGGAGTAGTAGGAGGAGTAAGAGGGGGAAGAGTAGGAGGATGAAGAGGGTATAGAGGAGAAGGATGAATAGGCAATGACAATTTAGCCTTTAAAAGACTTCACCTTCTTAGCAGCTATTTAAACCATGGATAAAAGCATTTATATAGAAACAACTTAATTGTAGCACTCTGCTTATGTCTGGGATCATCCATATTGGATCTCTTAATCGCGTCTTATTTGCCTGGAGCCTGATGGGGCGTTCTACTGTAATTTGCACTTTTAATCCAACCGTTAAATTCCAGAATAACATAGTGATGATTGGCTTGGAGCCTGTTGGTCGCCACAGATAACCTCTCCTTGAAAGAGCGATATCTTTTCTATACTCCCCTCTCTTCTTTCCAATCCCAGGTAATCCCATCATCAGATACAGGAAATTTGAACAATGGATTTTCCATCTTCATAACAACCTATCTGATGGAATTATAAAGCTGTGGACAGGAAATTCAAATAGGTTACCTGAGTTAACTAGTTTAGAAGGGAACTTTAAAAGTGTTTACTTTTATGAAGTAATTACCATCTCACCCTGTGATAGGATACATTCCCACATTTCACAGATTGGCTACTGAGAGCAGGTAATTTAATCATGTTTGTGGGTTGGACCAAAGTCGTTTTGTTCTGTTTGCCTCTAAATGCCCTCACTTTTCCCAATACAGACACAATCTTCCAGGGAATATAATCAAGGTGTTTTCTCTTTTATTTAGAGGTTATTACCTCAATTCGTTATTTTTTACCCATTGATCCCTGCTCTGCAGCCTGATGGTCCTGAAATAGCAAGAAGAAGTCCATCCACTATATGGTCCAAGGGTATCCCTGTATCCAAGGCAGGAAAATTCTACTGCTGAGTTGGACCCTCTCCCCTGGGTCCTAACTAACAAACATAGGCATAAAAAGGAAAAGTATTTTTTCCAATAAAGCAAAATTTTATATAATAGTTAAAAACTGAAGGCTTTATATTTTTTAGCATCTAAAAACATTTTGGCCAATATCAAGTAAAGTTCTTCTAAAGAGCAATCTAGAAATATGACATGTGAATGGTTCTGAGATTCAGAGTGTGTCATGGGAACTTACGTCTTTTTTATTGCTTCTTGGTCTGCAACCTGGGGAGTTGATTTCTTTACTGGGAGTTGCTATGCTATTTAGTTCTATTGTCAAGTTTTTGAATAGACTGTATATAGAGATGCTATTTAAATCCCATTCAAAGAAGATGTTTAATCTTGTTAGGAACAAGGTAAAATGTGTACTGCCAATCAAGCAAAACTCAATATAATGTTAAAATAAATGCTATATTTATTTATTTTAACTTTCTAAAATAATTTTGACTTTTATCAAATGAGCACTCTATAAATATGAATCTTCAGGGTCCTTTAACCTCTTCACTGCCTCTCCAAACAGAGTTTTTCTTATATATTTGTCAGATCATACTAATACAGATGTATATAAATATGGGGCATGCTCGCCCCTCCCGTGTCACAGCCTGTATAAAATTGGCAGTCACAAAAAGTACGTTTTTCAGACTTCATATCACTAATTTTCCATGGAACATAACTTTTGCTTAAAAACTCTTTTAAGTCCAAGATATAAAATTGTCTCCTAACTCGTTAGACAAAAGCAGTCCAAATAATTCGGCAGACGATGTTCATGTGTGTAATCTTCAGTCCTGGAAGACGCTTCACTTTGAAGTGATTACGTGCGGCCCAAGAATTCCAGCATCATGCAGAGATAGGAATGATCTGCCCTGTGCACGGAGCGAAACGTAATAATGGGATGGTGAAAAAGGAACCACAGCAAGGGCGCCCATCGTGTGATATAGACAGGGAATCACTGGGATAGGAGCCTGATGAGGTGTTATCACAGGGTCTGGGGAAAGCGGTTAAATTAATAAGATGTGTAAAGTGCTATCTATCTATCTATCTCATCCCCCTCTCCTTACTCTGCTCTAATCTACACATACTCAGGTCATGAAGTTTTTCCTTTTAAGTTGGGTCTTTTAGACCCTGCATCATTTTAGTCGCCTCCTTTGAATGGCCTCTAATTTATTAATATCCTTCAGGAGATAAATATAGATACAGTATCTAAGTGAGTTCTATTATCAGTGGAATTATTACCTATTTTTGTCCCTATTTTTGTCCCTCTCCTGACATGTTTCCTTGACTTGAACCTCATTAATTAATAACCGAGGTACATTAGGTCATGGTCCTGGGGACACAGAGTCCCCCTCACTTGGGTGAGGAGGTGGGATTTTTTTACAAAACACTCTTCATGGATTCCTGTGTCTGCCTCCTCCCCTGCCCAGAAATAGCTCAGCTTAGGATATCTCTGCTTCTAATGCGCTCCAGACGGGCAGGATGAATATCTCAGGGCCTTGTGTTTTGCCGCATTCTTTCACGGCCCAGGGTGGGGATTTTAAAAACCGTAAGACCTATTTGAAATGCACATCAAACGAGGGAAATAATAGATGTTGAAATGTGATTCAGTCAATGTGCCAACTCCTAACGATGCCAACAACCACTGGGCTCGGCAAAGAGATGATAACAGTTTTGGAAATGGTTAAAGGTTCCGATGAGCCGCGCTAAGCACAGCCGGCGTGCACACTTATTATGTAACATGTTGTGTGTCAAATTATGGGCAATTTATTGTAATGGCTTTCACCTGGTTATCTAAATCCTCTTAGAATGCTGGAAAACAAGAGCATTAAGTCATATCTCTGAGAGATGGTCAGATAGAACTTGAGGGTGAGGGTTTCATGGATGAATTATGGTTTGATCAATAATTCCCAGGCCTAGGGAATCCAATTAAATGGACTGCATGCAATCATGGAAAATGTTTTTCATGATTTGCCATTCTCTACTCCCATGGTCACATCAGATAGTTGGTTTCCCAAACAGTGATCAATTAATTACCTTGGGAACTGCTGAGAACCTCTGTACAGTGGTCTTGTAACTGAAGGCAGAGGGACCCAGGACTACTGGTCACCCACCTGTGTTTTTTTTTTTTTGGCTAACACAATTTTTTTAGGGTGCTTATTAGTTTGTATTGGATTCTACATCCAGCTCAATATTTGAAAGTGGTCTCTTCTTGAAAGATCACAACTAGTCTTGATGGTGTGATCACTTGGTTACAACCAGTTGCTGCCATTGTGACATGCTCTGTGCCATTGGCTGTTGATCTGTTCAGCTACAGCGATGGCAATTTCACATACAGTGCTAGTGGGGACCGGATGTCATGGTGTCATTTTGTGCATGATGAAAGAAGATACACAGGTCTTACTGTAGTCATACATTAAAGACAGCATGCAGTACATGTATTATAAATAATGTAATCTGATTAGTAACTGTATCCGATTATTAATACAGCTATGTCTGCAGGTAGATCAGCAGGCACCTGTTTGGTTGTAGAGAGATTGAGAAACAACAAAAATAGAGGTGCACAGTCAGAGAACGAATAGGTTAGTTCTATGGTTCCCTGGTGGTCCAGTAGTTAGGATTCGGTGCTTTCACCACTGCGACCTGGGTTCAATTCCAGTAAGGGAACCAAGAGGTAACACCACCCTGAAGCCAAGCAAGTTTGGGCCTGGTCAGTACTTGGATGGGAGACCACCTAGGAATACCAGGTGCTGTAAGCTGTGGCCCACTGGAGAAGGACCTGGTAACCCACTCCAGTCCACTCCAGCAATCTCTGCCATGAATACATGTGGATCAGCATGACCATGGACATAAAGATATCCTGGTTCGTTATGGTCCATGAGACCACGGAGAGTCGGAAACGACGCAAACAAAATGGAAATAATAATCCACTCTGAGAGCAGCCTATTTTAGCTCATTTGTACCCTTCACATGGAGAAATACCCTGTAGTATATCAGTTTGTCTCACTCAATAGAGTGATCCAGTCCCAAAATACCAGGCAATTCTACCCTGAACAGAGAAAACAGCAAATCCTAGACTTACATTTTAGCCTTAGTTGGGCTTCGTCAGTAGGGTGTAGATGAACTCCCTAAAGCACAGTGAGCAAGTAGTAGACATCTGGAGCCTCCCATAACCTTAGGGAGACTAAGCCCTGATGGTGCCTCATATCAGCCTGTGGTAAATTACATAGGAAGTTCAGGTGGGGATAACACAGGTGTCAAATTGTTGGTGGAGTACAACCCAAGAAAACAAAATGACAACAACACAATGGAATCTGAGTACATAGATAGATAGATAGATAGATAGATAGATAGATAGATAGATAGATAGATAGATAGATGGATAGATAGCGGGATAGATAGATAGATAGATAGATAGATAGATAGATAGATAGATAGATAGATAGATAGATAGATAGAAAGCCAGGAGGAAATGTAAGAAACAAATTACAAAAACATTTTAATAGCAGAGCAACCTCCTAGTGTGGGGGGTAAAAATTAAGTAAATCAATAATGCAACTTGTCTTGGGACAGACAGTTCATACATGAAAACAAACATTAAACTAGATATGATAAGTACAGACTGGGCAGAGAAAGAGAGATTTGTATCTATCATATTTTTGTTTTTATGTATTTTTTTTATGAATTTCCTTTTAACTAATTCCTGAGTTTATTAAAAAAAAAAATAACAATGCTGGTAATTGCTCTGTACGATAAAGATCCCCACCCAGAGTCCAAAATCCAAAATGAGAGTCCCTAGAGTGTTTGCAATGAATTATTTATTATACTATTAAGAACTGAGTTACAATCAAGGTCGTAGGAATCCCAAAAAATCTGGGGGGGACAACTGACAAACAATCACGACCAGAGATATAGCAATAGTTGTGCCTTGGGTGCTGCAGTATATCGGACACGTCTGAATAACTGAACTATATATATATATATATATATATATATATATATATATATATATATATAAATATGTTTATATATATACATATAGTTATAGGCAATGGTTTGTATTATATATATATATATATATATATATATATATATATATATATAAATATATATTTATATTTATTTAATGTACAATAGGTGCGATAGGTTCCTTATCTCTCCTTATATCTCCCTTATTTCTCCCTATCCCTATCTGTCCCTATCTTCCTGTCCCTCCCCAGCAGTTCTCCAGTTGCTCCTCCTCGCCTTCTCTCCTTTTGGCCAGATAATTCTCATTGCCGGGTCTCACAAGATCTTGCAAGATTATCTCATGAGATTTTGCAAGAAAGATGAAGAAAAGGAGGGGGGCTAGCACTGAACCTTAAGGTACGCCAAGAGTCAGAGAGAGCGGTGAGAAAGTGGTGTCAGAGAGGGAGTCAATGAATATTTGATTTTCTAGCTATAATATGAGCCATGAGCTGTGTCACGGATGCCAAGTGGAAAATTTGGATAATAAGAGGGTGGTCAACTGTATCAAAGGCAGAAGAGAGATCCAGTAAAATTAGAAAATAGAAGTGACTCTGATTTTGTGGTGAGCAAGTCACTTGTGACTTTTGTGAGGGCTGTTTCTGTGGAGTGTTGGGGTCAGGAGCCGGATTGGAAGGGGTCAAGAAGGGAGTTGAAGGAAAACCTTTGGGTTAGGCGGTTGTAGACGAGTCATTCAAGACGTTTTGAAGCCAGGGGAAGTAGAGCGATAGCGCGATAGATGCAGAATCTGGGTCAGATGAGGGTTTAGTAAGAATGCATGTAATTATGGTGTATTTTAATGATAATGGAAAGTATTTAGGGAAAGGTTGAATAGATGTGCGAGAGCTGGGATAAGTGTGATAGAGAGGGGAGGGATTAGCAGTGATGGAACAGGATTAAGTAGGCAAATTGTAAGGGCATAGGATGGGTGTTGTCTGAGGATGGGTGTGCTTTAGCGATGTTGAGAGGAGAGTTCATTTGGGATGTTAACAATTTTATTTTTAAAATGGCTGTCAAAATCTTCAGTTGTGAGACTGGAAGGGGTAGGAGGTGGGTTGAATGTAGCAAACAAACGTTTGGGGTTGAAGTATAGGATTGACATTAACAATGAAAACTAGTTTTGTTCGGAAAGATTGAGGGCAGAGAAGTAGGAATACAAACCAAGCTTATAATGGAGAAAGTCTTCTGGAGTGTGAGATTTCCTCCATAGTCGTTCAGCAGTGTTGGAGAAACTCTGTGCCTACATAATTTTCAGGGACAGAGCAACTTATTTAGTTATTGGAAACATTTATTTTTTCATTGCAAAAAATGTTTTGGAGAAATATTGGTTACTTTGACAGGTAATAAATCTTTCTTCGCTTTTCAGCTTGTAACATAGAGCTTAGTTTAAGGACTAGCAATGTTAACAGAGCAAGAGTTTACCTAACATTGCTGATACTAAAAGTGAATGTCCAATAAGAAAATCTTCTAGGTGCCTGTTCCCTGCCCTTCTAAAACAAACAGAAAACTATAAAATTTCAAGTTATTTAAATAATTATGTGGTACATAATATAACATGAATTTGCAAGAGCAGGTTTAGATGATTAGAAAAATCTTTCTAAACAGGATAAAAAGTATAATTTGACTCAAAGTGCAATTTACTTTATGTTGTATTAAGATTGGCCAGTAGAGGGAGTAAATATCTTCTCCTTATAGCTCCATAACTCAGCTGGTGCAGTGTTCTGGCAAATCCTTATGAGAATTAGTCAGAGGGAGGTCCTGGCACAAAGTTTCAAATCACATATAATAGTTGTCAAACTGCGATTCGTCGTCACTCTTGTGAGCCTTGCGTAGCGAGCCGTTGAAGAGCAGAAGTCTTAGAAGCTCTGAGCGCTTAGCAGATGAGCGCTGAGGACGTCTGGGAGTGAGGTTCCCACACGAATTTAAGCCAAATTTGCAGAGTTTCAGCACTCGAAAGTCTGCTAAGCAAGAAAAAATGGTAGTCGAAAAAAATGAAAATGAGACTACACGACCCCGAACCGCGCAAAACACCGCCAGGCACGTACGACTTTTACACAGGAACGTACGAGGTACAGAATACACTATTAGAAAGGACAGCAAATGCTTGCGATCCGCGCAACACATAGACAATCGCCGCCATTTTACAACACTAACTTGCAATTAATAACATTACCAATCTAAAATGGCGCTTTACCCGACTAAACAAACGGTTTGGCCTCACGAACGCAGCCTATTTATGCTGCACACTTGCCACATTGCTGACACTTACACCTCAGGTCAGCAACAGTCCAAATGTACATTGTATGCTGCAGCAAAAGAGATTGTTAGCTCTTAAGGATACTGATTGATGGATATGTTAATTAGAAATAGGTAAAGTATATTAATTTAGTAATTAATGAATTATTATAAAAATATATATATATATATAAAAAAAAATAACTAAATAGCATATTTTACACTGCCGTTACTTTATGAATACTTTAATGCTTCACACTTCCTAATACATTTATTTATTCCTAATTAATTATTAACCTACATTAATTTAATAACTATTAATTAGTCATGGAAAATAAAAATTTATACTTTCCACTACATTTTACACTACACTTAAATATCTGGTTGCCAGCAATAGAACTCTCAAAGCAGTTACATATTTAAATCACTTTTGTTATGCTCTGAGACCTGAAAACATTTTCTAATTTACACAGCACTAAAAAAAATGTATATTATACACTGTACTTATATATCTGTCTTTGCGATGAGCGCCGAAGATGATCATTGCAAAGCACAAAACTTGAAGGACACGAGGAGAGAGGCTCACAATGAGCCCCGAAGGTGCTCAGAGGAGCAAAAGTACACAAGAGGAAAGGCTCGCAATGAGCTCAGCGCGAGGCACGCAATAAGCGCCGAAGGTCCTCAGAGGAGCAAAAGTTTACATTGTGTGGCAAACAGCATTGAGATGGCTTCAAATTTTATTGCCCCGTATATAAAATACAATAAGACATGTGCAATTTTCTATGTTAAAGGTTTTCTACATTAAAGGTTCAAATTTCATATGTTCTGGGGTCTTCAGGAGCCGGCAGACAGGAGGGCTCCGAGTTTATCTGCTATCAAGTTTGTGAAATAACAATGAGGTAAGTCCTTAGTATACAATCAAGGCCAATGTCATTACAAAAGCTTGGACATTGGTGCCTTCCAATGGCGATGTGTAATTGTGCATTATCAGAGACGCAATCTGATGCAGGTTTGTTTTTCAGTGATTTGGGCTCAGTCTCACTGATTTCAGAAGTTTAAAAGTTCCAGGAATCTTCCTGATTAAAAAATGTGAAGTTTTGAGCTAAATACTCACTGATACTGAGCCTGGAACTGGGACTTTTCTGTACTTATTTTTAGGTTAAAACTAAAATGATATAGTATTGTTCTAATAAATAGTAAAAAAAGAAACCAATCAAAACAGAAATCAGACAGGTTTTTTTCTGGAGTGAGAGTCATGAGATTAACCGTGTATTCTGTTTTATTTAGATGGTTTCATGTGTTGATCAGTGAAGACCCATATTTACACATTTTTTTACATGAAAACATCCCAAAATAAACATTAATTAGCTTACATTGAAGATAGCAAAATTTCCTATATTTTTAGGCATTTCCATTTTATTGTATACACCCCTAGAAAACTCCACCTCAATTAGCATAACATTCAAATTCAGAATCAGGATAATACATTGTATCATTCATCACCTCAGTGGCTTCTGGCATGTGCTCAGTACAAGAACTGCAACAGTTACTTCCTGTGCTCTGTACCAGAAAGGTCAAAATTTGTATCTGGCTGTATTTCCTGTGTGTACCCCGCTTATGTAAGCGTCCTGTGGGTGTGAACCACTGTATTTGACTTTTGTGCAAATAACTTTGTAAGTAAACTGAACTTTTCTATATAACACATATTTTCATACACTACTAATTCTCCTCTATCAGATGCATTCATAACCCATCTCACTTGCATATACCTTTAAATCTTATCTGAATCCGCTAGTAGATCAACAAATTCCCCTCCATCTTTCTTCCGTCCACTCCAGAGTGGGTAACAAAAAATAGCAGAATATATCTATTCAACCCCCATCATTTACATAGAGTCCTACTAGAGTGGCTAAGCAGCAAAGGAGGACATGTAGTGCTTGATCAGAGCTGCAAATGGAGTCACACAGAATAAAAATAAAACATTTAAAAAAGAGTTGTTCATTTTTTTATTTTAAGAAAATGCTCAATTCTCATTCTTTCACATACTGCCTATAAAAAAAATACTTTTCATAATGTGGTCTACTTTATACGAGAATGCTATAAATATGGCACTTCAGATGTATTTTCTTTCTAAAAATGTTTTTACCCTTATCAAGTCTAGTTCTTCACAAGATCACATTGGTGACTGTCCCCTTTTCAGACAGTAACGATTGGTGTTGATTGCTGTTTGATCCAGGATCCTCTAATTGAGAGCCATGTAAATAATACTAATAACTTGCAATGTGTTGTGTTCCTTACGTGTTTCTGCTCTGGGGGATGCTTTAGCTAAACACAAGTGAGCTGTTGGGATGTTGGAGCTACCAAGAAAACATCTGGAGAAGCGGAGTTACTTAAACAAGAACATCTGTGCTGGTAGCATGCGCGCTGGCCTCGAGAGGAATACCTAGCGCAGGTGTGTAACCACATTGCATTCCCACCTGTAAAGTATCCTCATACTGGGTCAGATTGTGAAATCCCATCTCCAGATCCCAGAGGACGTGAAACAGAGGAGGCAATAACTTTCATTTTGTGTTGGTTTGCACAATACAGAATTTTAATAGTTAAATAGAATAACCAGCACCATACCATATAATTCAGATCTGAAGGAATGGTGCTAGGCTAATGAGCCCCTTAGTACAAAGTGAATAACACTGGATCAGAACAGGAAAACATAATGCTTACACCTAACAAATCCATCTACAGTGCCTTGCAAAAGTATTCACCCCCTTGGTATTTTTCGTGTTTTGTTGCCTCATAACCTGGAATTAACATGGATTGTTTGGAGGATTTGCATAATTTAATTTACAGAACATGCCCACAACTTTGAAGACGTTTTTTTCTTTTTTATTGTGAAGTAAACAACAAATAGGACAAAATAACAGAAAAAGTCAATGTGCATAACTATTCACCCCCCTAAAGTCAATACTTTGTAGAGCCACCTTTTGCGGCAATCACAGCTCCAAGTCGCTTTGGATAAGTCTCTATGAGCTTGCCACATCTTACCACTGGGATTTTTACCCATTCCTCCTTGCAAAACTGCTCCAGCTCCTTAAAGTTGGATGCTTTGCGCTTGTGAACAGCAATCTTTAAGTCTGAACACAGATTTTCTATTGGATTGAGGTCTGGGCTTTGACTAGGCCATTCCAACACATTTACATGTTTCCACTTAAACCACTCAAGTGTTGCTTTAGCAGTGTGTTTGGGGTCATTGTCCTGCTGGAAGGTGAACCTCCGTCCTAGCCTCAAATCACACACAGAGTGTTACATGTTTTGCTCAATAATATCCCTGTATTTAGCACCATCCATCTTTCCCTCAGCTCTGACCAATTTCCCAGTCCCGGCTGATGGTGTTCTTTGGGTGATATGATGTGTTGGGTTTGTCCCAGACATAGCGTTTTCTTTGATTGCCCGGAAAGTTAAATTTTAATCTTATCAGACCAGAGCACATTCCTCCATACATTTTGGGAGTCTCCCCCATGCCTTTTCGAAACTCAAAACTTGCCATTTTGTTTTTTGCTGAAAGTAATGGCTTTCTTCTGGCCACTCTGCCATAAAGCCCAACTCTATGGAGCGTACGGCTTATTGTCGTCCTATGTACAGATACTCCAGTCTCTGCTGTGGAACTCTGCAGCTCCTCCAGGGTTACCTTAGGTGCTGCCTCTCTGATTAATGCCCGGTCCGTGAGTTTTGGTGGGCGTCCGTCTCTTGGCAGGTTTGCTGTTGTGCCATGTTCTTTCCATTTGGATATGATAGATTTGATGGTGCTCCTGGGGATCATCAAAGATCTGGATTTTTTTTATAACCTAAACCTGACTCTTGGTCTTCATTGCAGTGTTTGGTTAGTGGTGCCTCTTGCTTAGGTGTTGCAGCCTCTGGGGCCTTTCAAAAAAGGTGTGTATATGTAATGACAGATCATGTGACACTTAGATTGCACACAGGTGGACATCATTTCACGAATTATGTTACTTCTGAAGGTAATTGGTTGCAACAAAGTGTTTTATGGGGTTCATAACAAAGGGGGTGAATATATACGCACATGCCAATTTTCTGTTTTCTATTTCAAAAAAATAGTTTTATGTATATAATTTTCTCATTTCACTTCACCAACTTAGACTATTGTGTTCTGATCCATCACATAAAATTCTGATTAACAAAACATAAAACTTAAGGCTATAATGTAACAAAATAGGCAAAAAGTCAATGGGGGGGGTGAATACTTTTGCAAGGCACTGCATGTATTATATTGTGGGAACGAGGGGACAGGTGAAGAGGATTTGTTAGATGACTGGACCTTTGTTAGATGAATGGACCTTGTTTAGAAGCAGGCGCATGTTTAAAAGCAGGCAGCTTGCATCAGTAAATGTAAGTCCTGCTCTCCAGAATTGTATACATTTATATTTAAAAACTATCATTTATGAGTTTTCCCTGATTAATGATATTTTTAGACTACAAAGTGTGAAACACATATATTGATTGATCAATTCAAATACAACTGGCACCTACATGATGTGCTAATATTTTAGCTGCCCGCTCCTTTATAACCAACCCTGGCCCTATTATAAACGACCCTCTATATACAGCCCTGCCAGCTCCATATAAGGTGAAATCTAGAGATACAAGTTTTATTGTAAAATAATATTTTTGCAGCCCCCTGCCCCGCTCTGGGATCTGAAGTGCAGGAAATGTATGTAATATCCATCAGGTGTCTGTTAAGGAGCAGATTCTGTATCCAGGACCCAGAGCAGTTGGCTTATTTCTGTCGTTAAAAGTTATTAATAATCTGGGGAAAATCTCTGAGAAATCACTAAATAAACTCAAAACTAAATCTGTGGCGAGACACAAGTGGCAGAGATATAACATCCAGAAAGAGACTGAGACAGAACTATAGGAGTGAGAGACGGAAAGAAAGAGAGAAAGAAAGAATGAATGTGAATGCAAGAAAGAATGCAAGAAAGAAAGAGTGAAAAAAGAAAGAAAGAGTGAAAGAAAGAAAGAGGGAGAGAGGAAGATAGATTGAAAGTGAATGCAAGAAAGAATGCAAGAAAGAAAGAGTGAAAAAAGAAAGAAGTAGCGAAAGAAAAAGCAAAAAAAGTGAAAAAAAGAAAGAGCGAATAAAAAAGAGAGAAAGAAAGAAAGAGCAAAAGAAAGAGTGAAAGAAAGAAAGAGAGGAAGAAAGAATGAAAGTGAACTCAAGAAAGAATGAAAGAAAGCTAAAGAAACAAAGAACTATGGGAGAGAGAGAGAATGAGATAGATCAAGATAGAATTATAACTATAGGATAGAGAGCAAGAGAGTTACAGGAAAGAAATAGTTACAGAACAGTGAATTATAGGATAGAGAGAGCAAGAAAAAACTATAAGATAAGGAGAGAATTATTGGATAGAACTATTGCACAGAAAAAGAGTCACAAAAGTGTAGCTAGAGAGAGAGAGAGATAGAGAGATAGATAGATAGATAGATAGAAACAGAGATAACTATAGGAGAGAGAGAGAGAGATGGAGAGAGCAAGAGAGAGAACTGTAAGATAGAAATACTGTAGATAGATATTGAGAAAGAGGCAGAAAGAACTAGAGATAGGGAAGGGGAAGAGAGAGAAGCAAAACTATAGAAAGAGATACAGAACTATATGGGAGAGAGTGAGAGATACATCAATAAGATACAGAGAGACAGAAACAGACAGTTACCAAATAGAGAAAGTGACAGAAAGTGACAGAAATATAGGATGGAGAGTGGCAGCACTATCATAGAGTAAAACATTATAGGAGAGAGACAGTTAGTGACAACACCGAAAAACAAAGAGAGCAAGAAAGAGAGAGAGAGAGACTGGCCATACTGTAAGGTTAGAGAGACATACCAAGAGAACTATAATATAGACAGAGACAGAACTATCAGAGAGTGGCAGCACTTTGAAATAAAGAGAATGAATGGCAATACTATACAATGGAGAGAGGCAGCCATAGTAGAGAATCACAACCATTGTCACATCAATAGAGAAAAGTGACAGCTCTATCAGAGAATGACAGCACTATATGAATATGGGAGATTGAGTAACAGTAATAAGAGCGCTATCCCTTTGGGATAGAGAGAGGGTGAAAGCTTTATAATTTTGAGACAGAAGAAGAAGGACAGGACATTAGGACATAAATAGAATGGAAGCACTCTCACAGACAGAGTGACTGAATATCAGCAGTCTCATATACAGTATGGGGGACAGAGAGAGACAGCACTATAAGACACAGTGATTGTGTGACAGCACCATCAGATTAATGTATTGTAGGTGTAGTGCTGTCAGACAGATGTAGACCAGGGTCACATCACAGGCCTGACAGATATCACATTAGTAGAGTGCAGAAAGTAGTAGACACAAGTAGCAAATATAGCAGAGGATTCACTTATATTCTCACAAGACAATATGCACCAAGCTCAGGTCTGTAGCAGTATTTAAAAACTTGTGATTAGTACAAAGTAGAACAACTGAGAAGTCTGACAGCAGGACACAATGATTGGTAGATACACAAGAAATACTAGAGTGAATCAGACCATGCAGGAAGATTAGAAACCCGTATGCTATAGCAGAACTCCTGTTGTGTATGAGCACATCTCCTTCAAGTGCTGTAGTTATCTTTAGCTGCAGCTTCTCTCATATAAGAGAACTTGTGCCATGAGAGTAAGACCCTTGTTTGGATAGATAAACAAGATTCCTGCTTAAACACTTTAAAGACATGACTGTGCTGCAGGATAACCTATACGTTTACCATACATCACATCACATATTTTGCATGCAATAAAGTCATTTTCTGTTCTAACGTGTGTATAGAAGGTTTGGTTGTAGCATATTTTATGAAAGACGTTAGCTCAGTGATACAGAATACATCCACAGAGTGATGGATTTTAGACTGTGCCGAGGACCCTTTCATGGTACAAGGTGCAAGAAATCAAGCAAATGTAAAAACAGTGGAAAATCTGTCCAGATGTTTCCATTTAACTCCAGGCCTCTTTCCAAGCAGATAATAACACAGGACTTGAGTTTACCCGGACAAATATTCAGGTACTCTCTGCATTAAACCCCCGTTGTGCCGTCCTCATCAAAACAAGCCCATTCTGGTTACTCTGAGGCCAAGTCACCCACCCAAAAAATGTTATCCTTCTCATTTAGAGCGAGCGGCTTCAATCAATTCTTCATAAAGTGTAACGGCGGATAATCGCGGAGGATCACTGCGTAAGGCGCATTTTAAATGAATCTGATAAAAGACTGGACGGAGGACACTGACCCTATTACTATGTAAATACACATTAGTTATTGGGTCCAGCCTCGTAATCACTGCCTCTAATTCTGTTTACTATGAGAAGCATTTAGAGACTAATGTGGTCTGTGCTTGTGGGCCAGGAATTCTGGGAGTTTACTCTCAAGACAAACTTGTTTAGCAACAAAACGAGTGTATATAAGAATAAAGGTGAACATGAGAGAGTGCGTGAGTGTATGTAAGAATAAAGGTGGACGCAAGAGAGTGCGTGAGTGTATGTAAGAATAAAGGTGAACATGAGAGAGTGCGTGAGTGTATGTAAGAATAAAGGTGGACGCAAGAGAGTGCGTGAGTGTATGTAAGAATAAAGGTGGACGCAAGAGAGTGCGTGAGTGTATGTAAGAATAAAGGTGAACATGAGAGAGTGCGTGAGTGTATGTAAGAATAAAGGTGGACGCAAGAGAGTGCGTGAGTGTATGTAAGAATAAAGGTGGACATGAGAGAGTGCGTGAGTGTATGTAAGAATAAAGGTGGACATGAGAGAGTGCGTGAGTGTATGTCAGAATAAAGGTGGACATGAGAGAGTGCGTGAGTGTATGTCAGAATAAAGGTGAACGTGAGAGAGTGCGTGAGTGTATGTAAGAATAAAGGTGGACATGAGAGAGTGCGTGAGTGTATGTCAGAATAAAGGTGAATATGAGAGAGTGCGTGAGTGTATGTAAGAATAAAGGTGGACATGAGAGAGTGCGTGAGTGTATGTAAGAATAAAGGTGGACATGAGAGAGTGCGTGAGTGTATGTCAGAATAAAGGTGGACGTGAGAGAGTAAGAGAGTGTGTGAGCGTATGTAAGAATTATTGTGGACATAAGAGAGTGAGAGAGTGTGTGAGTGTATGTAAGAATAAAGGTGGACGTGAGAGAGAGCGCGTGAGTGTATGTAAGAATAAAGGTGAACGTGAGAGAGTGCGTGAGTGTGTGGAAGAATAAAGGTGGACATAAGAGAGTGAGAGAGTGTGTGAGTGTATGTAAGAATAAAGGTGGACATGAGAGAGTGCGTGAGTGTATGTAAGAATAAAGGTGAACATGAGAGAGTGCGTGAGTGTATGTAAGAATAAAGGTGGACGCAAGAGAGTGCGTGAGTGTATGTAAGAATAAAGGTGGACATGAGAGAGTGCGTGAGTGTATGTCAGAATAAAGGTGGACGTGAGAGAGTAAGAGAGTGTGTGAGCGTATGTAAGAATTATTGTGGACATAAGAGAGTGAGAGTGTGTGAGTGTATGTAAGAATAAAGGTGGACGTAAGAGAGAGCGCGTGAGTGTATGTAAGAATAAAGGTGGCCATGAGGGAGTGTGTGAGTGTATGTAAGAATAAAGGTGGACATGAGGGAGTGTGTGAGTGTATGTAAGAATAAAGGTGGATGTGAGAGAGAGCGCGTGAGTGTATTGTAAGAATAAAGGTGGACATGAGGGAGTGCGTGAGTGTATGTAAGAATAAAGGTGGACGTGAGAGAGTGCGTGAGTGTATGTAAGAATAAAGGTGGACATAAGAGAGTGTGTGAGTGTATGTAAGAATAAAGGTGGACATAAGAGAGTGTGTGAGTGTATGTAAGAATAAAGGTGGACATGAGGGAGTGCGTGAGTGTATGTAAGAATAAAGGTGAACATGAGAGAGTGCGTGAGTGTATGTAAGAATAAAGGTGGACATAAGAGAGTGTGTGAGTGTATGTAAGAATAAAGGTGGACATAAGAGAGTGAGAGAGTGCGTGAGTGTATGTAAAAGTAATGGTGGTGAGTGTCAGAATGAAGGAAGTGTAAGGCAGTATGGCATTGTGGGTCAATGAGGTAATTAGCATAAATGTGAGGCAAAATAGGAGAGTGTCAGTGTGTGTGAATGTGAGTCTGAGGAGGAGTATGAGTCAGTGTGAGGATTGGAGTCAGTATCTGAGTGCGAGTTTGATATGCAAGAGTCGGTGAATGTGAGTCAGAATATTCATGTGACTCAATGTGTAACTCTCATTGTGTGACTGTGTGCCAGGTGCAGCTGGATACTCAGTGTGTGGCTCTGACTCAGATGCAGCAGGACACTCTGAGTGTGGCTCTGTGCCTCAGATGAGGCTCTGACTCAGATGCTGCAGGACACTCTCAGTGTGGCTCTGTGCCTCAGATGCAACTCTGACTGAGATGCTGCAGGACACTCTGAATGTGGCTCCGTACCTCAGACGTAGCTCTGACTCAGATGCTGCAGGACACTCTGAGTGTGGCTCTGTGCCTCAGATGAGGCTCTGACTCAGATGCTGCAGGACACTCTGAGTGTGGCTCTGTGCCTCGGATGCAGCTCTGACTCAGATGCTGCAGGACACTCTGAATGTGGCTCCGTACCTCAGACGCAGCTCTGACTCAGATGCTGCAGGACACTCTGAGGGTGGCTCTGTGCCTCGGATGCAGCTCTGACTGAGATGCTGCAGGACACTCTGAGTGTGGCTCTGTGCCTCGGATGCAGCTCTGACTCAGATGCTGCAGGACACTCTGAATGTGGCTCCGTACCTCAGACGCAGCTCTGACTCAGATGCTGCAGGACACTCTGAGTGTGGCTCTGTGCCTCAGATGCAGCTCTGACTGAGATGCTGCAGGATACTCTGAGTGTAGAAAGGAGCCATATGGGGTTTAAGTTGTATATTAGAACATCTTTATTTCATATACTAATCTTTGTAAACCAGTGGAGTCCAAGTTCATTCCTGCTTAGCTGCACACAGGCCTGGATTTGAGGATATCCCAGCTGCACCCAGGTGAGACGATCACTTATTCAGTCATGCTGATTGACTCACCTGTGCACAGAAAGAAAATCCTCAAACCCAGGCCTGTATGCGGCCCACCAGGAATGAACTTGGACATCCCTGGTGAAAACCTTCAATGACCAGGACTAAGGATCTTCTTTCTTTAAAGATTCTGCAAAAGCATCTTATAAAATTGAGGAGAGCCCTATGTCTCTTTAAACCAATGGTTTGTTTTACCGATTAAGATGTGTGGTTGTCCACAACCTGGGATCTCCTAATTAAATTCTTTTTAATTGTTATTCTGAGACACAATGCCTCATTGAAGTTAAAACATGCTCATTTCTTAATTTCACTGGATGTTCCCTCTCTGGGTGATGGGATATTTTGGCTGGGAAAGAAAGACTTGCTTGTGTCAGATCTCCACTCCACAGGAAGTACTTATAGAAAACCTCACCCTGGGGGGGTGGAGAACGCAGGGAACAAACCTCAACTGAACAAGATGTCATGCACAAAGATTTAGTACTTGGTCTGGGGGGATATGGGACACCTCCAAATCCCATCAGCGCTGCTTGTTAGTCTGACAAGGAAAGGGTTACTGCAATTAATATAAAAAACCTGGAAAAGTCTTTACCGTTAACCCATGTTGTAATGGAATTATTGCGAGAGAACTGCTAAGAGTGACTGCGGCAAGAAAATGTCTCAAATTCCGGCAAACTTTTCCATTGATTTTCTCACTGGCCCTATATTACGAGTGAAAAATCGTAAAACACATCGAAAAAACAGTACGAAATAGCACTCGCCAATATGTTTAAAACAATTTCTGACAGTCAGAGCAGCAGTTAAAGTGACAGTATAGCACTAGAAAACAAAAAAAAAAAAGTTCATCAGAATGTGATGCTTAACATTCAAATATACACATATGTGGAACTAAATTTATACACATATAAAACTGCTTTTAATATTCTCACATATTCTATTATCTACTCGCAATCCGATTACGAGATCCCCGCCCACAATCACTGCGCGCCAGCCAAAGATGCAAAACCGGCCTTAGAACTCCATTGGTTTTAGCACGGCTTGAATATTATGAACACTAAATAGGACTCACATTTTCAAACACTTATTAGAGCTGTAACAGCAGTTAAACACACAATACTGTACTTTAAAAGCACGGGAAGGCCTGGAAACACATTCAAATTATTTGCACAACAGTATCAAACCTCACAAATATGCAATTCAAAATATTTTTTTTCCAATGTTATTTCTGAGTCATATCTATCCCGGGAATCAAGGGGGTAATACATATCATGAAACTCACATGGACTAAAACAGATGATCTCATGCATTTTATAGCCCGATTGGCAAATATTACTTATTGGCTCTCCCATTGCAGATTACATGTAACTTCCATGTTTTACTGACATCATGATGACAAACTCATTTACTATTGGCTGTGTCTAAGAAGTAAATTACGGGCTTGCTTAAATATTGTCAGATCATATGATCACGCCCCCTGAAATCAGACTTAAAAAGGCAGGGTTTACATGTTCAGCAAGCTGGAGTCAATAGAATTCATCTAAACATTTATATAAAAAAAACACCCGCAGCCAAATTTGTAAGTTTGAAACATTTGCGAGCAGCTAATAGAATAGGGCCCTATCTTTGCTGCAGGACAGAATGTAAATTTACTATTATTAAAATTACCCATTTTCATCCCAAAACAATCACCATTCTGACATGTATGACAAAATATCTGAGAATCTCATATCTAAATGATACATACAGATAACAATCATACCTGCAAAATGAGTCCCTATTTCTGAGAGTTTACAATCTACTGTAAATGGTAACATGAAAAGTAATGGGAAGAATTAGGAATTTGTTTAGTGGGGGGGAGTCTTTAATCTGCATCACCCCCCATCTTTCCTGCTGGCCTTAAAAAAAAACTCCCCACAATGAACAGATATTTTGAAGTTGCCTATCTTTAATCTTTTGCCTTAAATATAGGCAATATTTCAAAATAAAGCCCTTAATTTGCTCTAAAGTGTCAGTCTCCTTATACAAAATGTATGTTAATCTTAATTATCATCTTCCACTGATTATATGCCGGGTCCCCAAGTTCCAGGGGTATCTAGAAGATAATTTACTAAAGTAACCACTCCAGCACCATGACTTCTTCAAATTCCCCGTAAACTTATACTCCTAGCCAACGCCTTCATGTTTCTGTCTGTAATCTGACCTAATGTTAAATAGATTGTAAGCTCTTGGGGGCAGGGACATCAAACACAATGGCTACTTTCATGCAAAATGACAAACGTATTAAAACATGTAGTATTACAGATATAAAGTGCTGTGTGCAGTGATGTGTTTGTGACGCTCAGTTGTGTCCGACTCTCCGTGACCTCATGGACCACAACAAACCATGCTGATCCACTTGGTATTCATGGCAGAGATACTGGAGTGGGTTGCCAGTTCCTTCTCCAGTGGGCCACAGCATAAAGCTCCTGGTAGTCCTAGGTGGTCTCACATTCAAGTACTGACCAGGCCCAACCCTGCATGACTTCAGGGTGGTATGCTCTTGGTTCCCTTACTGGAATCAAACCCAGGTT
The DNA here is from genome assembly GCA_027410445.1 of Discoglossus pictus. Taxonomy (NCBI): domain Eukaryota; kingdom Metazoa; phylum Chordata; class Amphibia; order Anura; family Alytidae; genus Discoglossus; species Discoglossus pictus. The sequence goes on along the minus strand of CM050168.1, from coordinate 243,122,785 downwards.
GCAGCAGTGAAAGCTCAGAATCCTAACCACTGGACCACCAGGGAACCTGTGTGTAGTGATGGTGCTATACAAATGAATATCCATTACACTATTACAGCAGCACTAAGGCACTGCAGAGGCTGCAGATTATTACATTAGAGTTAGTCAGTGCTCCCCTAGCCAGTAAACATGTATTTCATTATAAATTGCGGTCACATCTGAATATTCTAAAAAAGATTTTGCTAAAAGGAAAAAACTAAACACATAAGGGGGACTGTATTGCCAGACCCTGAATCGCCTCCAACACTGAAGCCACAATTCATGTTGCTTTCTCCACATGGTATATCCACTCGACATTATTACATTCTCTTACACCAGGTGTCCTGGGAGTCCCAGCCACGTGCAAGGGGCATTCCTGGCATCAGATGTGCACTTTTAATAAGCTGACACTTGGTCCTCATTAGGATGAGTTCTCTGTCACTGCGAAACGCGTCATGTGCGTGCAGGGAGATATATATACATCATATATTACATAGCGGGATGTGTTTATATTCATGATTTAGAACCTGATACAATTAACATTAAAAACAAAATGACTGAGATACATCAACAAAGGAGCAGGAAAGGTCAGTACCAATCTCCCTCTATGGACCTCTAGTCAGATCTCACCTTGATACTTTGTCATGTTCCTCTGCCTCGTGAACACTTGTCCTTTAACAAAAAGAGTCAGAGGCGCTCATCGGACAACGAACAACACCAAGTACATCTATGCCGCGTTTAATGCTGTAGACAGGTTCCAGGCAATAGGAGTGTTAAGCGAAACAGCTCTAAGCGGCGCAGTTTAACATGGCCAAGATAGGGATAGGGGAACTTATGAAAAAAAACACCAATATCAATTGCAATTTAAACTTTTTTGGTTTTATATGAACTTCAAAGAAACAGCAAACATAACACTAACACAAACTGAACATTAGCAGAAATATAAACTTTACATTATTGATGTTGAAGCTTCTGGCTCATCCTGGATTCTGTTTTCTTATAGCGAATCAGAGCGTTAAAAGGGGCCCAGCAGGCGAAAACAGCATTATAGTAGGGCAATGCTATAGAACATCAGAGAGTTAAACAGCTCTACAGTGAATCAGCTCTAAACAGGGTAGCTTTAATTGGGTTATACCTGTAGGTTTGCTCTATAGGTCTGGTTATCCACTCAGAGAGCACGTCCTTTAGCTCGCATTTGCCCTTCACAGGGAGAAATATCCTGTAGTATATCAGTCTGGTCTCACCCAATAGAGTGATCCAGCCCCAAAATACCAGGCAATTCTACCCTGAACAGGAGAAACAGTAAACCCCAGACGCAGGTTTCGCTCCCTAAGGCACAGTGAGCAAGGGGTCCGTTAAGGAAGTGTGTAACATAATACCAACATTATCAGCTAGGCAAGACAGGAGCATAAAAGCTTTTCAGAGAAAATCTTATATTTTAATGACTCTGATTGTATTATGGGCAGTTCCATCTTGTACTGCTAGACTGCCTGTAGAACGAGGGGGAGGGTTATCCTTTGGGGCCTTCTTTTGCCACTGGGTTCCCTTGTCAAGGGGCAATTTAAAGAAGGCCTTTATTAACAAAAGTGAATACAGATAATGTCTGAATCCACTGTTCATCCCACTTCTCCCAGGTTTCTAATCCTGTTACAAACAAAGGCAAATATTTGTTATCATTTAAACAAAATTCACTACAATAGATACAAATTAAAGGCTGTAATGATGCATTTTATACTGTGTAAAAACATTATACACATTATCAAGTCAATATTTTTTCCGGGGTTTGTGAAGTCCCAGTAGATAGGAAGTAGTGCTCAGAGGGCTCCAAGTATAAACGGCTGCAAGTGAGACCATCACTGTTCTTTTCTGTCTTATGTACTGTGAGTGTATACTCTCACTCCTGTGGGGCCTTTTAGTACTGTGGGTGTATACTCACACTCTTGTATCACGCGGAGGCTGCACAGGCTTCCTGGGTCAGCACATAGCGTCGCATGACCCAGCGGAGCCTGTGAGGCCGTTCAGCCAATCAGCTGCGTCTGGGCCTTCGTGAGCCCGCATTTCGCGCCGTTTCTCACAACAGCGCGTTCTCCCGACTGAAACGGAGGGAGGTCTGAGGTCCTGCAGCATAGATTTACAGTAGGAAGGTTAAATACAGAGAATTTATCCACAGTTTATTAGCACATAAGGGGCATTAGTGTCAGGCTCTGCTTGTTTGTTTTGTGTCATTCTTTCCTCCGTTTTGTGTTGTCTTGTCCCCTGTTCCTGCTGTCTGCGTGGTGTGTGTGTGGGGGGGGGGGGTTACATAAGGTTGCTGGGCTGTCTGGTTTGTTCCCCCTGTGTGTTTTTCTCATGGACGCTGCAGACTTAGAGGCCTTACTGGCCGAGGTTAGGACCCGGGCACTAAGCCAAGGGGTCAGGTGGGTGCAGGACAGGCTGGGACCTCCCACGCCTTCTGCGCTTGGCCCTCAGCACATTGAACAGGATCAGCCTGCGGTGGTTGGTGGCCTGGTCAATACTGGAGGTGCCAGGGGGACATATTCCCATCCAATCAGTGTAGGGCTAACAGACCTCCGTCCATCAGTAGGCAGATCCACGAGAGAGGAGGGGGCTACGGGTCAGGGCGGCCAGGACCCCATACCCCTCAGACAGGTGAGCGCCAGGCGTACGGGTGGTGAGGGCCTAGAACTCCGGGCCACCACCGGTCACTTTGCCTAAAGGGCCAAGGCTGTGACAAAGAAACACCCCGTTACCACCCCATAGAGGGGGTGCAGGGGGTAAGAAAAAAGCCGTGAGCCCTAAAAAAGCTTCTACAGACCCTCATTGGGCCGACCATGGGGTCCCTAGGACTTCCCGTACTAACAGTGCTTCTGGTACTTTACAGGGATGCACAATAGGCAGTGAGCGGAACATGGCGACGACAAGAGAGAGACGAGAGTGGTCAGCGAGATGAACAGCCAGGGCAACATGGTCATGATCGATGACGTGCCAGTAACAGCGGCAGTGGCAAGGCCGGCGCGCCCCACTCGAGCTAGGAAGGCGACAAGCAGGTACAGTCCCCTGCTATTCACACACACCCCACTAAGACGTACCAGAACTGAGACTGAGGGCGAGACGGTTAGGCCACAACAAAAGGGGTCTAAGACCGACCAACAGTCAGACGTTAGAACGCCTAATGAAGTCTCAGGGGAACCCCTACGTGGGAGGCAGAGGCTGCAGCGCTAGCTTACGCCAGCCGCGCAAGCATAGGTGACCAGGACCACTCCTCAGGGGAGGAGCAGATGGTATGGGCACGGGCATGCAGGTCACAGAGAGCTAGTGACTGTTCCTCTTGCACCCACAGGTCCGGAAGGAGATCCAGGTCAAGAAGCAGGAGATCCTGCCGGTGCAGCTGTGCCTGCAATGGATCAGAGAGGAGTAGCCCGCGGAGGGCCAGACGGTCAGAGTCCCCTGAGCGTCAGGAAAGACGCAGGGATACCCCATTGGCTGTTTCCACTCCGAGGCTTCCGGAACCAGGTGAGCGCACAATGTTGGATTGCTCAGCAGAAAAGGGAGAAAGAGAACTCCCGCACACAAAGGCTGTTTTTTTTGGGTCTCTCAAGACCCTGTTAGCTACACACAACATTACGGTCAGTGAGCAAGAGATGGGCTCATGGATAGGGGGGCTAGCGAAGAGAGCTTGGCCCCAGCCATCCACTAGCGTGGCAACGGCGCAGGCAGCTCCGGCCGCGGCCATAGTGACCGTCGGGTCACCCGAGCCGGTGGGGGTCCCGGTTGCGGTAGCTGGCAGTACCAATGCAGGGGTTACCGACACAGCCATGAGACCCATAGTCTTGTGCTCGTTGGATAACTTAGGTGCACATCTTACCCAAGAGGTTAAGGAAAAGATCTGGAGGATGGAATTCGTAGAATTGTTCTCCCTTCTCCCCATGTCCAGACAACTGGAAGTGGGCGAGAGGGGCCTCAGGGAGGGAGATGATCGGCGGAAGTCCTTTAGGAGGCTACCCAGGACGTTCGATACATGGCTTCAAGATTTCTCCATCTGGGCCTGCGTACTATGTGAGCGACACCCTGAACAGAGTTCGGGGTTGTTCGTTTAGATAGACGAAATTCGTAACGCTCACAAAGTCTATGGGGGCATGGCCTGGTGGCGGTATGACGAGGAATTCCGCCAGTACTTGGCCTCCAGGCCAACCATGGCGTGGAGTGACAAAGCAGTGGCATACTGGTTGAACATTATGACACCGATGCGAGTTACGCCGCCCGTTCGGATTGGGGCCGGTGGAGCAAAGGGCCCCACCACGGGAACGGGTCCCAAGAGGCCTTTCGGTGAATGACGGTATATCGAAAGACCAGGCTACTGTGTCTTATGAATCGTTCGACCAGGCGGTCGAGATGGTCAGGTGGGCGGGCGCCAGGGCGCTCATGGCGAAAGTGGACATCGAAGCAGCATTCAGGTTGCTGCCGGTCCATCCGTCGAGCCACCGGCTGCTAGGATGTTTCGTCGATGGCAGCTATTTCATCGACCTATGCCTGCCCATGGGGTGCTCAATCTCATGTGCTTACTTCGAGGCTTTCAGCAAATTCTTGCAATGGGTTGCAAGCCTGGAAGCGGGGTACAGGAGCATTACGCACTACCTCGATGATTTCCTGTTCGTTGGTCCAGCTGGGAACGACGTTTGCTGTTTCATGCTGAAGGTTTTTACCGGAATCTGTCAAGATTTCGGGGTACCACTGGCCCATAACAAAACAGAGGGCCCCATGGATAAGTTGACCTTCCTGGGGATTCGGATCGACTCCACGACAATGGAGTGCAGTCTTCCTTGGGAAAAAGTGGTGGACATGTGAGTGGAGCTCAGTGCGCTGCAAGGCGCGCTGAGGGTGTCCCAGCAACGATTGCAATCTATCTTAGGGAAGTTAAACTTTGCATGTAGAATTATCCCTTATGGGGAGGATATTCTGCAGAAGGATGTCACTCGCTACTACAGGCATTGTGAAACTGCACCATTTCGTAAAAGTTTCCAGGGCCATACGGGACGACGCAAGGGTATGGGCAGTTTTTCTCGCCGAGTTTAATGGCCGGGAGCTTCTTCAAAAGAAGAGCGCCACCAATGCAGAGTTAGAGCTTTACACGGATGGATCCGGACCGGTTGGATGCGATGCATATCTCTAAGGGAGATGGTGCGCCGCAATTTGGCCGGAGGAATGGGGAGTAGCAGGTTTAACAAAGAACCTTACATTCCTCGAGTTATTCCCCATTGTGGTGGCAGTACACATATGCTGGCCGGCTTTCAGGGACCGGCGAGTTATATTCCACTCAGATAAGATAGGGGTGGTGGAGGCCGTAAACAACATCACGGCAACATCCATACCGGTAGTAAGATTACTCCGTCATCTTGTACTATGCTGTCTCCGCCTTAACAAACGGTTTCAGGCGAGACATGTTCCAGTGGTAGAGAACAGGATTGCTTATGCCCTTTCTCGGTTTCAGGAGGAACATTTCAGGCGAGACATGTTCCAGTGGTAGAGAACAGGATTGCTTATGCCCTTTCTCGGTTTCAGGAGGAACATTTCAGGGCATTGGCCCCTAAGGCGAACGCCCTGGGGGAATGCATTCCCGCAGAGGTCTGGGAGTTTGGAGCTGCCAGGTGACGAGACCGGTGGTACTACGACGGAAGATAAGACCATAGGGATTATGCTTTGGTACCTGCTGCGGTGCGCCGAGCAAGGCGAAACAAGAGCCGTAGTAGGGAGAAAGGTCACGGCGCTGGCTTTCATGTTTAAGCTTGCCGGGCAGAGGGACCTTACAAAGGAGTTTCTACTGCGCAAGGTAATGCGCGGAATGTTCAACGGTGATCGCAGGCCGGATAACAGGCGGCCGATTACCTTTTCCTTGTTACTGAGAATGGCTCAGGTGTTGGTGGTGGTTTGCAGAACCCCATTTGAATCTCTACTTTTCCGAACGGCTTTTTCCCTGGCGTTCTTCGAAGCGTTTAGGTTAGGGGAGTTAGTCACGAACAGTAGACACGGTTCGGGGGGACTGCAAGTGGTGGATACCTGCCTGAAGGAAGGCACGGTAGTGATATGGTTATGGAGGTCTAAGACCGACCAAGTGGGAAAAGGATATGAGGTGGTTCTGCATCAGGTTGGCACTTAGTGTTGCCCCTGTTCTTGTACAGAGGAGTACCTTATGCAGCGACCGGCGGGGGTATTTTTGTACTGTGAGTGTATACTCACACTCCTGGGGGTCTTTTAGTACTGTGGGTGTATACTCACACTCCTGTGGGGTCTTTTAGTACTGTGGGTGTATACTCACACTCCTGTGGGGTCTTTTAGTATTGTGGGGTGTATACTCACATTCCTGTGGGATCTTTTAGTACTGTGGGTGTATACTCACACTCCTGTGTGGTATTTTAGTACTGTGGGTATATACTCACACTCCTGTGGGGTCTTTTAGTAATGTGGGTGTATACTCACACTCCTGTAGGGTCTTTTAGTACTGTGGGTGTATACTCACACTGCTGTGTGGTGTTTTAGTACTGTGGGTGTATACTCACACTCCTGTGGCATCTGTTAGTACTGTGGGTGTATACTCACACTCCTGTGGGGTCTTTTAGTACTGTGGGTGTATACTTACATTCCTGTGGGGTCTTTTAGTACTGTGGGTGTATACTCACACTCCTGTGGGGTCTTTCAGTACTGTGGGTGTATAATCACACTCCTGTGGGGTCTTTTAGTACTGTGGGTGTATACTCACACTCCTGTGGGGTATTTTAGTACTGTGGGGTATACTCACACTCCTGTGGGGTCTTTTAGTACTGTGGGTGTATACTCACACTCCTGTGGGGCCTTTTAGTACTGTAGGGTATACTCACGGGTATACTCACACTCCAGTGGGGTCTTTTAGTACTGTGGGTATATACTCACACTCCTGTGGCGTCTGTTAGTACTGTGGGTGTATAGTCCCACTCCTGTGGGGTCCTTTAGTACTGTGGGTGTATACTCACATTCCTGTGGGATATTTTAGTACTGTGTGTGTATACTCACACTCCTGTGGGGTCTCTTTGTACTGTGGGTATATACTCACACTGCTGTGGGATGTTTTAGTACTGTGGGTGTATACTCACACTCCTGTGGGGCCTTTTAGTACTGTGGGTGTATACTCACACTCCTGTGGGGTCTTTCAGTACTGTGGGTGTATAATCACACTCCTGTGGGGTCCTTTAGTACTGTGGGTGTATACTCACATTCCTGTGGGATATTTTAGTACTGTGTGTCTATACTCACACTCCTGTGGGGTCTTTTAGTACTGTGGGTATATACTCACACTACTGTGGGATGTTTTAGTACTGTGGGTGTATACTCACACTCCTGTGGGGCCTTTTAGTACTGTGGGTGTATACTCACACTCCTGTGGGGTCTTTCAGTACTGTGGGTGTATAATCACACTCCTGTGGGGTCTTTTAGTACTGTGGGTGTATACTCACACTCCTGTGGGGGTCTTTTAGTACTGTGGGTGTATACTCACACTCCTGTGGGGTCTTTCAGTACTGTGGGTGTATACTCACACTCCTGTTGGCCTTTTTAGTACTGTGGGTATATACTCACACTCCTGGGGGTCTTTTAGTACTGTGGGTGTATACTCACACTCCTGTGGGGTCTTTTAGTACTGTGGGTGTATACTCACACTCCTGTGGGGTCTTTTAGTATTGTGGGGTGTATACTCACATTCCTGTGGGATCTTTTAGTACTGTGGGTGTATACTCACACTCCTGTGTGGTATTTTAGTACTGTGGGTATATACTCACACTCCTGTGGGGTCTTTTAGTAATGTGGGTGTATACTCACACTCCTGTGGGGTCTTTTAGTAATGTGGGTGTATACTCACACTCCTGTAGGGTCTTTTAGTACTGTGGGTGTATACTCACACTGCTGTGTGGTGTTTTAGTACTGTGGGTGTATACTCACACTCCTGTGGCATCTGTTAGTACTGTGGGTGTATACTCACACTCCTGTGGGGTCTTTTAGTACTGTGGGTGTATACTTACATTCCTGTGGGGTCTTTTAGTACTGTGGGTGTATACTCACACTCCTGTGGGGTCTTTCAGTACTGTGGGTGTATAATCACACTCCTGTGGGGTCTTATAGTACTGTGGGTGTATACTCACACTCCTGTGGGGTATTTTAGTACTGTGGGGTATACTCACACTCCTGTGGGGTCTTTTAGTACTGTGGGTGTATACTCACACTCCTGTGGGGCCTTTTAGTACTGTAGGGTATACTCACGGGTATACTCACACTCCAGTGGGGTCTTTTAGTACTGTGGGTATATACTCACACTCCTGTGGCGTCTGTTAGTACTGTGGGTGTATAGTCCCACTCCTGTGGGGTCCTTTAGTACTGTGGGTGTATACTCACATTCCTGTGGGATATTTTAGTACTGTGTGTGTATACTCACACTCCTGTGGGGTCTCTTTGTACTGTGGGTATATACTCACACTGCTGTGGGATGTTTTAGTACTGTGGGTGTATACTCACACTCCTGTGGGGCCTTTTAGTACTGTGGGTGTATACTCACACTCCTGTGGGGTCTTTCAGTACTGTGGGTGTATAATCACACTCCTGTGGGGTCCTTTAGTACTGTGGGTGTATACTCACATTCCTGTGGGATATTTTAGTACTGTGTGTCTATACTCACACTCCTGTGGGGTCTTTTAGTACTGTGGGTATATACTCACACTACTGTGGGATGTTTTAGTACTGTGGGTGTATACTCACACTCCTGTGGGGCCTTTTAGTACTGTGGGTGTATACTCACACTCCTGTGGGGTCTTTCAGTACTGTGGGTGTATAATCACACTCCTGTGGGGTCTTTTAGTACTGTGGGTGTATACTCACACTCCTGTGGGGGTCTTTTAGTACTGTGGGTGTATACTCACACTCCTGTGGGGTCTTTCAGTACTGTGGGTGTATACTCACACTCCTGTTGGCCTTTTTAGTACTGTGGGTATATACTCACACTCCTGTGGGGTCTTTTAGTACTGTGGGTATATACTCACACTCCTGTGGGGCCTTTTAGTACTGTGGGTGTATACTCACACTCTTGTGGAGTATTTTTGTACTGTGGGTGTATACTCACACTCCTGTGGGGTCTTTTACTACTGTGGGAATATACTCACACTCCTTTGCGGTCTTTTAGTACTGTGGGTGTATACTCACATTCCTGTGGGGTCTTTTAGTACTATGGGTGTATACTCACACTCCTGTGGGGCTTTTTAATACTGTGGGTGTATACTCACACTGCTGTGGGATGTTTTAGTACTGTGGGTGTATACTCACACTCCTGTGGGGCCTTTTAGTACTGTGGGTGTATACTCACACTCCTGTGGGGTCTTTCAGTACTGTGGGTGTATAATCACACTCCTGTGGGGTCCTTTAGTACTGTGGGTGTATACTCACATTCCTGTGGGATATTTTAGTACTGTGTGTCTATACTCACACTCCTGTGGGGTCTTTTAGTACTGTGGGTATATACTCACACTGCTGTGGGATGTTTTAGTACTGTGGGTGTATACTCACACTCCTGTGGGGCCTTTTAGTACTGTGGGTGTATACTCACACTCCTGTGGGGTCTTTCAGTACTGTGGGTGTATAATCACACTCCTGTGGGGTCTTTTAGTACTGTGGGTGTATACTCACACTCCTGTGGGGGTCTTTTAGTACTGTGGGTGTATACTCACACTCCTGTGGGGTCTTTCAGTACTGTGGGTGTATACTCACACTCCTGTTGGCCTTTTTAGTACTGTGGGTATATACTCACACTCCTGTGGGGTCTTTTAGTACTGTGGGTATATACTCACACTCCTGTGGGGCCTTTTAGTACTGTGGGTGTATACTCACACTCTTGTGGAGTATTTTAGTACTGTGGGTGTATACTCACACTCCTGTGGGGTCTTTTAGTACTGTGGGTGTATACTCACATTCCTGTGGGGTCTTTTAGTACTATGGGTGTATACTCACACTCCTGTGGGGCTTTTTAATACTGTGGGTGTATACTCACACTCCTGTGGGGTCTTTTAGCACTGTGGGTGTATACTCACACTCCTGTGGGGCTTTTTAATACTCTGGGTGTATACTCACACTCCAGTGGGGTCTTTTAGTACTGTGGATATATACTCACACTCCTGTGGGGCCTTTTAGTACTGTGGGTGTATACTCACACTCTTGTGGAGTATTTTTGTACTGTGGGTGTATACTCACACTCCTGTGGGGTCTTTTACTACTGTGGGAATATACTCACACTCCTTTGCGGTCTTTTAGTACTGTGGGTGTATACTCACACTCCTGTGGGGTCTTTTAGTACTGTGGGTGTATACTCACATTCCTGTGGGGTTTTTTAGTACTATGGGTGTATACTCACACTCCTGTGGGGCTTTTTAATACTGTGGGTGTATACTCACACTCCTGTGGGGTCTTTTAGCACTGTGGGTGTATACTCACATTCCTGTGGGGTCTTTTAGTACTATGGGTGTATACTCACACTCCTGTGGGGCTTTTTAACACTGTGGGTGTATACTCACACTCCTGTGGGGTCTTTTAGCACTGTGGGTGTATACTCAAACTCCTGTGGGGCCTTTTAGTACTGTGGGTGTATACTCACACTCCTGTGGGGTCTTTTAGTACTGTGGGTGTATACTCACACTCCTGTGGGGCCTTTTAGTACTGTAGGGTATACTCACACTCCTGTGGGGTCTTTTAGTACTGTGGGTGTATACTCACACTCCTGTGGGGTGTTTTAGTACTGTGGGTATATACTCACACTCCTGTGGCGTCTGTTAGTACTGTGGGTGTATACTCACACTCCTGTGGGGTCCTTTAGTACTGTGGGTGTATACTCACATTCCTGTGGGATATTTTAGTACTGTGTGTGTATACTCACACTCCTGTGGCGTCTGTTAGTACTGTGGGTGTATAGTCCCACTCCTGTGGGGTCCTTTAGTACTGTGGGTGTATACGCACATTCCTGTGGGATATTTTAGTACTGTGTGTGTATTCTCACACTCCTGTCGGGTCTTTTAGTACTGTGGGTATATACCCACACTGCTGTGGGATGTTTTAGTACTGCGGGTGTATAATCACACTCCTGTGGGGCCTTTTAGTACTGTGGGTGTATGCTCACACTCCTGTGTTTTTTTTTAGTACTGTGGGTGTATACTCACACTCCTGTGGGGTCTTTTAGTACTGTGGGTGTATACTCACACTCCTGTGAGGCCTTTTAGTACTGTAGGGTATACTCACACTCCTGTGGGGTATTTTAATAATGTGGGTGTATACTCACACTGCTGTGGGGTGTTTTAGTACTGTGGGGGTATACTCACACTCCTGTGAGGTCTTTTAGTACTGTGGGTGTATACTCACACTCCTGTGGTGTCTTTTAGTACTGTGGGTGTATACTCACACTCCTGTGGGGTCTTTTAGTACTGTGGGTGTATACTCACATTCCTGTGGGATCTTTTAGTACTGTGGGTGTATACTCACACTCCAGTGGGGTCTTTGAGTACTGTGGGTGTATACTCACACTTCTGTGGGGTCTTTTAGTACTGTGGGTGTATACTCACATTCCTGTGGGGTCTTTTAGTACTGTGGGTGTATAGTCACACTCCAGTGGGGTCCTTTAGTACTGTGGGTGTATACTCACACTCCTGTAGGGTCTTTTAGTACTGTGGGTGTATAGTCACACTCCAGTGGGGTCCTTTAGTACTGTGGGTGTATACTCACATTCCTGTGGGGTCTTTTAGTACTGTGGGTGTATAGTCACACTCCAGTGGGGTCCTTTAGTACTGTGGGTGTATACTCACACTCCTGTGGGGTCTTTTAGTACTGTGGGTGTATACTCACATTCCTGTGGGGTCTTTTAGTACTGTGGGTGTATACTCACACTCCTGTGGGGTCTTTTAGTACTGTGGGTGTATACTCACACTCCTGTGGGGTCTTTCAGTACTGTGGGTGTATACTCACACTACTGTGGGGTATTTTAGTACTGTGGGTGTATACTCACACTCCTGTGGGGCCTTTTAATACTGTGGGTGTATACCTTGCACTCTTGTGGGGTCTTTAAGTACTGTGGGTGTATACCTTGCACTCTTGTGGGGTCTTTAAGTACTGTGAGTGTATACTCACATTCCTGTGGGGTCTTCCAGTACTGTGGGTGTATACTCACACTCCTGTGGGGCCTTTTAGTACTATGGGTGTATACTGACACTCCAGTGGGGTCTTTTAGTACTGTGGGTATATACTCACACTCCTGTGGCGTCTGTTAGTACTGTGGGTGTATAGTCCCACTCCTGTGGGGTCCTTTAGTACTGTGGGTGTATACTCACATTCCTGTGGGATATTTTAGTACTGTGTGTGTATACTCACACTCCTGTGGGGTCTTTTAGTACTGTGGGTATATACTCACACTGCTGTGGGATGTTTTAGTACTGTGGGTGTATACTCACACTCCTGTGGGGCCTTTTAGTACTGTGGGTGTATAATCACACTCCTGTGGGGTCTTTCAGTACTGTGGGTGTATAATCACACTCCTGTGGGGTCTTTTAGTACTGTGGGTGTATACTCACACTCCTGTGGGGTCTTTTAGTACTGTGGGTGTATACTCACACTCCTGTGGGGCCTTTTAGTACTGTAGGGTATACTCACACTCCTGTGGGGTCTTTTAGTACTGTGGGTGTATAATCACACTCCTGTGGGGTCTTCCAGTACTGTGGGTGTATACTCACACTCCTGTGGGGCCTTTTAGTCCTATGGGTGTATATTGACACTCCAGTGGGGTCTTTTAGTACTGTGGGTATATACTCACACTCCTGTGGCGTCTGTTAGTACTGTGGGTGTATAGTCCCACTCCTGTGGGGTCCTTTAGTACTGTGGGTGTATACTCACATTCCTGTGGGATATTTTAGTACTGTGGGTGTATACTCACACTCGTGTGGGGTCTTTTAGTACTGTGGGTATATACTCACACTCCTGTGGGGCTTTTTAATACTGTGGGTGTATACTCACACTCCTGTGGGGTCTTTTAGCACTGTGGGTGTATACTCACACTCCTGTGGGGCTTTTTAATACTGTGGGTGTATACTCACACTCCAGTGGGGTCTTTTAGTACTGTGGGTATATACTCACACTCCTGTGGGGTCTTTTAGTACTGTGGGTGTATACTTACACTCCTGTGGGGTCTTTTACTACTGTGGGAATATACTCACACTCCTTTGCGGTCTTTTAGTACTGTGGGTGTATACTCACATTCCTGTGGGGTCTTTTAGTACTGTGGGTGTATACTCACATTCCTGTGGGGTCTTTTAGTACTGTGGGTGTATACTCACATTCCTGTGGGGTCTTTTAGTACTATGGGTGTATACTCACACTCCTGTGGGGCTTTTTAATACTGTGGGTGTATACTCACACTCCTGTGGGGTCTTTTAGCACTGTGGGTGTATACTCACATTCCTGTGGGGTCTTTTAGTACTATGGGTGTATACTCACACTCCTGTGGGGCTTTTTAATACTGTGGGTGTATACTCACACTCCTGTGGGGTCTTTTAGCACTGTGGGTGTATACTCAAACTCCTGTGGGGCCTTTTAGTACTGTGGGTGTATACTCACACTCCTGTGGGGTCTTTTAGTACTGTGGGTGTATACTCACACTCCTGTGGGGCCTTTTAGTACTGTAGGGTATACTCACACTCCTGTGGGGTCTTTTAGTACTGTGGGTGTATACTCACACTCCTGTGGGGTGTTTTAGTACTGTGGGTATATACTCACACTCCTGTGGCGTCTGTTAGTACTGTGGGTGTATAGTCCCACTCCTGTGGGGTCCTTTAGTACTGTGGGTGTATACTCACATTCCTGTGGGATATTTTAGTACTGTGTGTGTATACTCACACTCCTGTGGCGTCTGTTAGTACTGTGGGTGTATAGTCCCACTCCTGTGGGGTCCCTTAGTACTGTGGGTGTATACGCACATTCCTGTGGGATATTTTAGTACTGTGTGTGTATTCTCACACTCCTGTCGGGTCTTTTAGTACTGTGGGTGTATACTCACATTCCTGTGGGGTCTTTTAGTACTGTGGGTGTATACTCACACTTCTGTGGGGTCTTTTAGTACTGTGGGTGTATACTCACATTCCTGTGGGGTCTTTTAGTACTGTGGGTGTATAGTCACACTCCAGTGGGGTCCTTTAGTACTGTGGGTGTATACTCACACTCCTGTGGGGTCTTTTAGTACTGTGGGTGTATACTCACACTCCTGTGGGGTCTTTCAGTACTGTGGGTGTATACTCACACTCCTGTGGGGTCTTTTAGTACTGTGGGTGTATACTCACATTCCTGTGGGATCTTTTAGTACTGTGGGTGTATACTCACACTCCTGTGGGGTCTTTTAGTACTGTGGGTGTATACTCACACTCCTGTGGGGTCTTTGAGTACTGTGGGTGTATACTCACACTTCTGTGGGGTCTTTTAGTACTGTGGGTGTATACTCACATTCCTGTGGGGTCTTTTAGTACTGTGGGTGTATAGTCACACTCCAGTGGGGTCCTTTAGTACTGTGGGTGTATACTCACACTCCTGTGGGGTCTTTTAGTACTGTGGGTGTATACTCACACTCCTGTGGGGTCTTTCAGTACTGTGGGTGTATACTCACACTACTGTGGGGTATTTTAGTACTGTGGGTGTATACTCACACTCCTGTGGGGCCTTTTAATACTGTGGGTGTATACCTTGCACTCTTGTGGGGTCTTTAAGTACTGTGAGTGTATACTCACATTCCTGTGGGGTCTTCCAGTACTGTGGGTGTATACTCACACTCCTGTGGGGCCTTTTAGTACTGTGGGTGTATACTGACACTCCAGTGGGGTCTTTTAGTACTGTGGGTATATACTCACACTCCTGTGGCGTCTGTTAGTACTGTGGGTGTATAGTCCCACTCCTGTGGGGTCCTTTAGTACTGTGGGTGTATACTCACATTCCTGTGGGATATTTTAGTACTGTGTGTGTATACTCACACTCCTGTGGGGTCTTTTAGTACTGTGGGTGTATAATCACACTCCTGTGGGGTCTTTCAGTACTGTGGGTGTATAATCACACTCCTGTGGGGTCTTTTAGTACTGTGGGTGTATACTCACACTCCTGTGGGGTCTTTTAGTACTGTGGGTGTATACTCACACTCCTGTGGGGCCTTTTAGTACTGTAGGGTATACTCACACTCCTGTGGGGTCTTTTAGTACTGTGGGTGTATAATCACACTCCTGTGGGGTCTTCCAGTACTGTGGGTGTATACTCACACTCCTGTGGGGCCTTTTAGTCCTATGGGTGTATATTGACACTCCAGTGGGGTCTTTTAGTACTGTGGGTATATACTCACACTCCTGTGGCGTCTGTTAGTACTGTGGGTGTATAGTCCCACTCCTGTGGGGTCCTTTAGTACTGTGGGTGTATACTCACATTCCTGTGGGATATTTTAGTACTGTGGGTGTATACTCACACTCCTGTGGGGTCTTTTAGTACTGTGGGTATATACTCACACTGCTGTGGGATGTTTTAGTACTGTGGGTGTATAATCACACTCCTGTGGGGTCTTTCAGTACTGTGGGTGTATAATCACACTCCTGTGGGGTCTTTTAGTACTGTGGGTGTATACTCACACTCCTGTGGGGTCTTTTAGTACTGTGGGTGTATACTCACACTCCTGTGGGATGTTTTAGTACTGTGGGTGTATACTCACACTCCTGTGGGGTCTTTCAGTACTGTGGGTGTATACTCACACTCCTGTGGGGCCTTTTAGTACTGTAGGGTATACTCACACTCCAGTGGGGTCTTTTAGTACTGTGGGTATATACTCACACTCCTGTGGGATATTTTAGTACTGTGGGTGTATACTCACACTCCTGTGCGGTCTTTTAGTACTGTGGGTGTATACTCACACTGCTGTGGGGTATTTTAGTACTGTGGGTGTATAGTCCCACTCCTGTGGGGTCCTTTAGTACTGTGGGTGTATACTCACATTCCTGTGGGATATTTTAGTACTGTGGGTGTATACTCACACTCCTGTGCGGTCTTTTAGTACTGTGGGTGTATACTCACACTCCTGTGGCGTCTGTTAGTACTGTGGGTGTATAGTCCCACTCCTGTGGGGTCCTTTAGTACTGTGGGTGTATACTCACATTCCTGTGGGATATTTTAGTACTGTGGGTGTATACTCACACTCCTGTGGGGTCTTTTAGTACTGTGGGTATATACTCACACTGCTGTGGGATGTTTTAGTACTGTGGGTGTATACTCACACTCCTGTGGGGCCTTTTAGTACTGTGGGTGTATAATCACACTCCTGTGGGGTCTTTCAGTACTGTGGGTGTATAATCACACTCCTGTGGGGTCTTTTAGTACTGTGGGTGTATACTCACACTCCTGTGGGGTCTTTTAGTACTGTGGGTGTATACTCTCACTCCTGTGGGATGTTTTAGTACTGTGGGTGTATACTCACACTCCTGTGGGATGTTTTAGTACTGTGGGTGTATACTCACACTCCTGTGGGGTCTTTCAGTACTGTGGGTGTATACTCACACTCCTGTGGGGCCTTTTAGTACTGTAGGGTATACTCACACTCCAGTGGGGTCTTTTAGTACTGTGGGTATATACTCACACTCCTGTGGGATATTTTAGTACTGTGGGTGTATACTCACACTCCTGTGGTGTCTTTTAGTACTGTGGGTGTATACTCACACTCCTGTGGTGTCTTTTAGTACTGTGGGTGTATACTCACACTCCTGTGGTGTCTTTTAGTACTGTGGGTGTATACTCACACTCCTGTGGGGTCTTTTAGTACTGTGGGTGTATACTCACACTGCTGTGGGGTATTTTAGTACTGTGGGTGTATACTCACACTCCTGTGGGGCCTTTTAGTACTGTGGGTGTATACTCACACTCCTGTGGGGTCTTTTAGTACTGTGGGTGTATACTCACACTCCTGTGGGGCTTTTTAATACTGTGGGTGTATACTCACACTCCTGTGGGGTCTTTTAGTACTGTGGGTGTATACTCACACTCCTGTGGGGTCTTTTAGTACTATGGGTGTATACTCACACTCCTGTGACGTCTTTTAGTACTGTGGGTGTATACTCACATTCCTGTGGGGCTTTTTAATACTGTGGGTGTATACTCACACTCCTGTGGGGTCTTTTAGTACTATGGGTGTATACTCACATTCCTGTGGGGCTTTTTAATACTGTGGGTGTATACTCACATTCCTGTGGGGTCTTTTAGTACTGTGGGTGTATACTCATACTCCTGTGGGGTCTTTTAGTACTGTGGGTGTATACTCACACTCCTGTGGGGTCTTTGAGTACTGTGGGCGTATACTCACATTCCTGTGGGGTCTTTTAGTACTGTGGGTGTATACTCACACTCCTGTGGGGTCTTTTAGTACTGTGGGTGTATACTCACACTCCTGTGGGGTCTTTCAGTACTGTGGGTGTATACTCACACTCCTGTGGGGCCTTTTATTACTGTGGGTGTATACCTTGCACTCTTGTGGGGTCTTTAAGTACTGTGGGTGTATACCTTGCACTCTTGTGGGGTCCTTTTAGTACTGTGGGTGTATACTTACACTCCTGTGGGGTCTTTTAGTACTGTGGGTATATACACACATTACTGTGGGGTATTTTAGCACTGTGGGTGTATACTCTCACTCCTGTGGGGATTTTAGTACTGTGGGTGTATACTCACACTCCTGTGGGGTCTTTTAGTACTGTGGGTATATACTCACACTCCTGTGGGATATTTTAGTACTGTGGGTGTATACTCACACTCCTGTGGTGTCTTTTAGTACTGTGGGTGTATACTCACACTCCTGTGGTGTCTTTTAGTACTGTGGGTGTATACTCACACTCCTGTGGTGTCTTTTAGTACTGTGGGTGTATACTCACACTCCTGTGGGGTCTTTTAGTACTGTGGGTGTATACTCACACTGCTGTGGGGTATTTTAGTACTGTGGGTGTATACTCACACTCCTGTGGGGCCTTTTAGTACTGTGGGTGTATACTCACACTCCTGTGGGGTCTTTTAGTACTGTGGGTGTATACTCACACTCCTGTGGGGCTTTTTAATACTGTGGGTGTATACTCACACTCCTGTGGGGTCTTTTAGTACTGTGGGTGTATACTCACACTCCTGTGGGGTCTTTTAGTACTATGGGTGTATACTCACACTCCTGTGACGTCTTTTAGTACTGTGGGTGTATACTCACATTCCTGTGGGGCTTTTTAATACTGTGGGTGTATACTCACACTCCTGTGGGGTCTTTTAGTACTATGGGTGTATACTCACATTCCTGTGGGGCTTTTTAATACTGTGGGTGTATACTCACATTCCTGTGGGGTCTTTTAGTACTGTGGGTGTATACTCATACTCCTGTGGGGTCTTTTAGTACTGTGGGTGTATACTCACACTCCTGTGGGGTCTTTGAGTACTGTGGGCGTATACTCACATTCCTGTGGGGTCTTTTAGTACTGTGGGTGTATACTCACACTCCTGTGGGGTCTTTTAGTACTGTGGGTGTATACTCACACTCCTGTGGGGTCTTTCAGTACTGTGGGTGTATACTCACACTCCTGTGGGGCCTTTTATTACTGTGGGTGTATACCTTGCACTCTTGTGGGGTCTTTAAGTACTGTGGGTGTATACCTTGCACTCTTGTGGGGTCCTTTTAGTACTGTGGGTGTATACTCACACTCCTGTGGGGTCTTTTAGTACTGTGGGTATATACACACATTACTGTGGGGTATTTTAGCACTGTGGGTGTATACTCTCACTCCTGTGGGGATTTTAGTACTGTGGGTGTATACTCACACTCCTGTGGGGTCTTTTAGTACTGTGGGTGTATACTCACACTGCTGTAGGATATTTTAGTACTGTGGGTGTATACTCACTCTCCTGTGGTGTATTTTAGTACTGTGGGTGTATACTCACACTCCTGTGGTGTCTTTTAGTACTGTCGGTGTATACTCACACTCCTATGTGGTCTTTTAGTACTGTGGGTGTATACTCACACTCCTGTGGTGTCTTTTAGTACTGTGGGTGTATACTCACATTCCTGTGGGGTGTTTTAGTACTGTGGGTATATACTCACACTCCTGTGGGGTCTTTTAGTACTGTGGGTATATACTCACACTCCTGTGGCGCCTTTTAGTACTGTGGGTATATACTCACACTCCTGTGGGGTCTTTTAGTACTGTGGGTGTATACTCACACTCCTATGTGGTCTTTTAGTACTGTGGGTGTATACTCACACTCCTGTGGTGTCTTTTAGTACTGTGGGTGTATACTCACACTCCTGTGGGGTCTTTTAGTGCATTGTGTCCTTGTTGGTCTTTCCTGGTACCTTTATGTCAAGATGTAGTAATGTGCTGTTTTTTCTTGTGACACTGTTCACACCGGTGTCTCAAGCATAAATGTATAAAATACAAGAGGGGAGTGGGGAGAAAGAGCACAATCTCTGGTGCAGGTTACCAGGGACACCTTAATACAATATATATCTCTCTCTGAAATGGATTCTCACCTTGGTATAGCTCAAAACCTATGAGGTATTTTGTGCGTGTTTATCAAATCCACATCTGATTAAGAATTGGTTTGAGCTTTTTCACCGATAATATTGTCTCAGTTTCTGACTTCATTACACGGGTGTAGAAAACCGATTTCCTGGTATCTATTTATCCCGTTATTCCTCTTATGGTATTAATAAATTACCTTAGAAGGTGTTTATAATGTATTGATCAAAAATACTTTTTATTTTATATATTTAACATATTCACTTTTTACTGCTCCAGGCTTTGATAAGTACCGTTTCTTTTGTCAGCTGGAGGAATATATCACTGAGGAAGATGTAAAGTACATCTGCGAAACGCGGTGGATTCTTTTAGATTATATCTTAATTGTTTTATATCACATTTTTTGCTTTTTTATTGATTTTTTTTTATATGAATATTTTAAATATACAAGATAATTTTTTTTTTTTAACAATACATTTTAAATACCTTGTAAGGTGATTTATTACTATCATACGTGGAATAATGGGAAAATAGATACCAGGAAATCAGTTTTCTACACCTGTGTATTGAAGTATTTTTCTCTTGGAGTAAGAAACTAAGACAATATTATCTCTGAAAGAGCTCGGAACCCTTTCTCAATGGATGTGGATTTGATAAGCAGACGCAAAATACCTCATACGTTTTGAGGTATATCAAGGTGAGAATTCACTCGCAGAGAGATATATATATTGTATGTGCTATATCAAGGTGTCCCTGGTAACCTGCACCAGAGTTTGTGAGCTTTCTCCTCCCTCCATATTATAAATACGAACAATGTAGAGGAGCCCCATTTAATTCTTACACAACAGGGATGCATTTGCTTATTTAGTAACTGATTTGGAATAAAACCATATTTTTAGGAAAATTAATTCTCAACCCTTATTAGGTGGTCAGAAGGTGGGAGTAGGGACTACACAGAAAGCTGTCCTAAATTGTTTTAGGCCAATCAATGTTTGCATATAGTGGTCACTGTGGAGAGTAAGGCAGAAAAAGACTC
The DNA here is from genome assembly GCA_027410445.1 of Discoglossus pictus. Classification (NCBI taxonomy): domain Eukaryota; kingdom Metazoa; phylum Chordata; class Amphibia; order Anura; family Alytidae; genus Discoglossus; species Discoglossus pictus. Next base: position 243,102,136 of record CM050168.1, on the reverse strand, counting down.
CTATGAGGACGTCCTCCTGGGCAGATTCTCAAAGGAGGCAATGAACATCTAATAAAGAGGAAAAGCTTAATGGTACTTTGGGGTGCCTGTGGGTCATGGGCTGGACCATTAGTAACCATCAAGTACCCAGATCACTCAATATTTCTCTCTTGGGCCCCACAATAGAAGTACTGAGGGATTTAGAGTCTGGTGACTGGATGGAATTAGGTTTATTTCAGAATATGGTGCAAATTGCTAAATTAACATATTTCATAACACTAAGAGACAATATTTCAATCAGTTTGAATGTTTCCAAACATGACACAGTACCAGTGATTATTTTGCATCCTCTATGACCATAAGACCCCCTCTGAGTGCACAGCAAGAGATCATAACCCAATAAATAATACATTGGATTAATTCCTGACTGGGGACGGGATGTGGAACACGTGTCTTCTGGATCCCATTACTGACCACAAAACAAAATATTGCAGTTAATCGTTTGTTTGTCAACACATATATGGATTAAATTATCAATTAATTAAACTTCCTCAGCTATTAATAGATCAGAAAGTTGTTAGGAGAAGCTGCTATTTAATAAGTGCTGAGTGGATGTTTGGGAATAAATTAGTTGGTCAGCAATGCGCCGTGCCGTCTCCACCAAATGCACAACTATAACTACTGCAGGTGTGGGCCAAACTCACTAAACAGTGCTCTCCCCGGGCTGATAGACAAAGTGTATATGACCAGTTACTAGTCATATAACAAAACAGCTTAGTAGCTATGGCCATCTTTCATTTTTTTTCTATTAATCACACATATTGTGATTATAATTCAGTTGGTATCAATGAAACATATTCAAATTATTATGAACTGATTGAAATCTGTCCAAACTCCTGTTGACAATGCCATCATCACTCCCACCTCTCAGGCCCGCTGTCTTGGGGTCCTACTGGACCCTTCCCTCTCTTTCATTCCCCACATCCAATCACTCACAAAATCTTGTCACTTTCACCTAAAAAACATAGCCAAAATACGCCACTACCTCACACAAGACACAACTAAAATTCTTATTCACGCTCTCATCATATCTCGCCTCGATTACTGCAACACTCTTCTTGCTGGCCTTCCTATCACCCGTCTGTCTCCACTCCAATCCATTTTGAATGCATCCGCTAGACTCATCTACCATACTAAACGATCAGTGTCTGCAGCACCTCTCTGTCAGGCACTCCACTGGCTTCCCATAGCGTCTAGAATACAATTCAAAATCATGACCCTAACATATAAAGCCCTCCACAATAGTGCACCCTCCTACATCTCTGCTCTCATCCCAAAATACACTCCCACCCGCCCTCTTCGCTCTGCTAATGACCTTCTTCTCTTCTCCTCTCTCATCACCTCCTCTCATTCCCGGCTTCAAGACTTTTCACGTGCTGCCCCTATTCTTTGGAACTCTTTACCTCGCACCACCAGACTATCTTCCTGCCTCAGATCCTTCAAAATCTCTTTAAAAACACATCTATTCAAAAAAGCCTATCATCTTTAGCCTCTTCATTCACTATGCATCTCTCACTCTCCTGTACCTCACCCATACCCTTTAGAATGTAAGTTTGCGAGTTCTAATCTTGTGAGGTGCTTTAGGGAAAGCACAGTGTATATCAGATTGAAAGCTCAATAACAGGGTCTTCCATTATTTTCATTGTGGGGCATTGTTTATACTTGTACCTAACCCCTGTATTGCGCTGCGGAATATGTTGGCGCGTTATAAATAAAGGATAATAATAATAATACTCATATAACCAAGTGATTATGTTGGACAATGATATACTATACTCTGAAGTGACCGATAATCATCACTTGCTTCCCGTATCCTTCAAGACTGGGTTTGATCTTGACCAAGACATCAAAAGCCCTCAATAATACTGCACCTATCTATATATATATATATATATATAACACCTGGTCTCCAAATAATCCCTTAACTGCCCCTCACGCCTCTTAAGATCTAGTATTATCTGATCCTACCCCATTCTACCCCTATCCTACCCCAACATTTCTTGTACTGCCACCACCTCATTGAATTATTTGTCTTCCTCTATCAGACTCTCATCTTCTCATCTTCTTTCAGCTTATCTATTCAGACAACCTTACAACCATGCTACCTAATATCCACTCAACAACCTCTCCCACTAACCCACAGGAAATTCCTCCTTTCCATGGATGCCACTGCCTGACCAGACCATCATCAAACAATTCCCTCCCTAAGACCAGCTGCACTCTCTTAGATTGTAGAGTCCTTAACCCCTTCTGTATCAGTCAGTATTTGTTGCATTTTCCTATTTAGCGTTCACTTTAAACGAATATAAGCCCCATTCAATTGTCAAAACCACAATTGCTTTCACCCATAATGTAGCCTGTAAATGTTACTGATATTCAATTGGCAACATTTAGCAATTCACATTCCAATTGCGAGTTACAGGCTCAAAATCACTGCGGTTGTCAAAACCGTAGCTCTGTCCAATCTCCTCCATTGATTTTTTCAAGCCTGTAAATGTTACCAGTGCTAAAGACGCAAAATCGATATTCAAATACAAAAATGTAACAAGCCAGCAATTGCCTTCAAACCAGTAAATTGCAAATGTATCAAAAAACTATACGAGTACTAGATAGGACTCGCAAGTGGGTTAAACACCTGTTCATAGAACTGAAGCAGCAAATAAACACACACTACTGTACTTTAAAATACTGGGAAAGCAATGAAAGCCATGAGAAGTAATTGGACAACAGTCTCAAGCTCGCAAATCTGCAATAAAAAATAATTATTTTTAACATTTATTTCCCAGACATCAAGGGGTTAATGCATATAAGGCCACTCACATGGACTTAAACAGATGCTTTAATGTATTTCAAGATTGTTGGAGTGCAACCCGATCGGCAAACTTCTTATTTGCTTGTATTAATGCTTAGCCTACAATTGCAGATTAATTGTAACCTCCATGTTTTACTGACGTCATGATGACAGTCTAATTTACTATTGGCTCTGTCTAAAATGTAACTTACGGGCATGCTTAATTATTTCCAGATCACATGATCATGCCCCCTGAAATGTTACTTACGGGTTCATGGTTTGCCTGTGCAGGATGTGAGCCTGTAATTATGGGTTAGAGACAATTGAATACATCTAAATGTTGCAATTTTTTTTTAACCCACAGCCAAAATGTCAGGTTACAGGTAAAGCAAGCTGCTAACGACTTGCGGGGTAAGGGAGAAAAAAAGGCTACGGGACGTGGAATTTTGAACTGCGTGCCCGCAAATCCTTTAATCTGTCAAGCCTGTAACTGTTACGTTCCAATCACACTATTAAAGTGCAACAAACTCACTGACATTCAAGCATGTAACCCGCAAATGCAGCCAAAAAGCAAACTGGTACTAGAGAGGACCCACTAGTGGGTTAAAGTCCTATCTGTAGCACTGTAAATGCAAATATAAACAAGCTACTGTACTTATAATTAAAGGGAAAGTGATGTTAGGGTTTAAAATGTATAGCACAACATCCTCAAGCTCGCAAATCTGCAATATAAAATCCTTTTTTTAATCTCTAATTTCTGTGTTATATCGATCCCGGCAATCAATGTGTTAATACATATAATAGAGCTCACATGGACATATTTACTGATATATTAATATTGCATTACTTCTGGAATGTGGGTCCGAATGTAACTCGTAATTGAAGCCCGTAAGGCATTGAAATCTAACCTCCATTTTTTCAGTGACGTAATGATGATGATCACATTTGCCATTGGCTCCATCTAAACCCGTAACTACGGGTTTGACTAATTGATCATTTTCACGGCCGCACATCCAACGTGTGATAAATGGTTTACGAGTTTGCATCTCAAGCCCGTAACTCGCGGCATGGTATAATTTAATAGTTATGTAACTTGGACAGATCTCAAGCCCGCAGCCGTTCCCAGTCTCACGTTGCCGCTACGGGCTTGGAATTTAATAGGGCTGTATGTCTTTGATTTATGATTATACAACAATAGTAATAATAATAACCATGTTCTGTTATACATATAGGACCATATTTTCTTTTACAAGCATTTGTTTTAATGCCCCAGTCACCTTTGCACGCATTTAGGTTTTAAATGTTACATGACAAACATTAAATACAAATGTTAGGCCCTCTGCAGACTGCATGTGCAACAAAATCAAGACCTCCTTCTGACAAACTCTAATTAGAGTGTGCCAGGGCACTGCACGAGCTGAGCGGGAGGATAGCTCCTCTATCTACATCGATTGTAAATAGAGTTTTTATCTGAATCCACACTTCCTCTCACACATTTCTAATTTTGTTAGGAACAAAGTCAAAATGTCTGCTGCCGTTAAAGCAAAATTCAATACAAGAGTTAAAAATGAAAGGCTGTGTACAAAACTGTGTGTAACCAATTTGCACTTTATCAAGTTCTTCATTAGAGCACATTATATATATGAATATGATTTTTTGATTATACCCCGTGTCTTAGTACTTGTGTATTAATGACAGACGCACGTCGGTCTCATTATATTTTTGATATATCCATTAACAGTTGAAAATCCCTCATATCCCTGAGATCCGTCTCCTGGACATCTCTGGAGTGGTTTATATCTGGATCCACATAATTAATCTTATAATAACGGATGTTAGTTGTCACTACACATATAGTGCGGAAAATCCATTAATTAACATGAATCTAATAGGCCCATTCTCCTGTCTAACACCCCAAACCTTGTCCTAGGTTCTCTCTATGGGGTTTCCTAGTAATATTTGGGTCCCCTTTCTGTGTTTATCAGTACCACTTTTGCTGGTGGTCTCCATGTAACCACTACTCTTTCAGAATACTTTTTCACATTGCTTATCTTTTACCTTCTAACATTTATCAATGCCCTATGGCTTGAATAAAACAAATCTCATTAGTTAATCTGAAGAGCTCCTTAATTGCAGCTCATGAAAAGTGTGTGGTCTGCTAGTATTGTGCTGCCCATTCTATCTACCTGAAGGTTTAATTAAACCTCATTATAGCCTTATGCTTATCCAGACAGACTTAAATTAATTCACTGTATTTGTCTCTGCCACATCCACTGGGGACTGTGCCACTTATCTACTACTCTTTCTGTAAAGTACCATGGCACCGTCAATCTTCCACCTTCAAACCATGCCCTCTTGTTCTTGCTCCTCTTTGTCTGGGAGTTATTTCTTTCATGAACTGTATTTATCTGCAGGTTTCTATCATTACATTATCGGCAGGGGTGGAGCAATCAGCTATTATTTATGTGTACATAACTAATAATTGGAAGAGGCTCTTTAACAGGACTTATTACTGGTTTCTTGTTTTGTTCTGTCTTTTTAATTTTTTTCGAATTTCCCCTTGAGTTATTTTTTGTTGTTATGACGAATTCAGTAATTAGTTATTTTTATCTGCACTTTGGGCATTCAGGGGTTAAGAGCGTAGTATACACTAGAGCTCAGAAATAGCCCTTTACTATGAGAGGGGAATGGGAATCCGGTTGAGAAAAAGCTCAGTTCACATTCAGAGTATCTGGGAAATAAATAAACAGAATATTATTAAATCTTGGAGGGATGGAGAATAGATAGGACTTAATGACCTGCTCAGGAGGGCTGCACTGGGGCCATGGGGGGACGGACAAGGGACGGACACTAAGAACTGCCAGAACAAGAGGTATTGACTGGAGTTAGAGGGTGAAAGATTCAGAGGTCATTTGTGTAAGTATTAATATACAGAATGAGTAGTAGATCCATGGAACAGATTTCCTGCTGAAGGGAAATTCTGGAACCAAGAAACGTGGTTCACAAACTATCACTAAGATCTGCCCCATCCCAGCATTTGCCTTTTGAATCTACCACAAAGAGCTGCGATAAACCTTTAGGATAGTTTATAGAAGTTTATTCATACAAATTTTGTCTGCCAGATTAGAGTGGCACAAATACATGTTACAGTAGTGTCATTAACATCTGATTATGACCAATAGTAGATTGCAAATCCTAATAAACTAATTTAAAGTGGAAGTTTGGGTGTTCATTTCTTTTAAATATTGTGATAACATTATGGTTATTCCAGGCGTGCTTGAATTAATTAACTATGTTTGTTCCTACAACTGGAAGGAAGTTCCACTTCTCTTTCTACAAAATAGTACTTTTGGGCCATTACCCCAAAATATTGCGACTTTATAGAACTGTCGATAGGTGAGCGAAGTGAGATGGGCCCTAGGATGTCTTGCTGATAATAAGGCTGCAGGAGTTGATGGAATCCCAGCTGAACAATTCCGAATCCTACAAGATGATGCTCTGACATTGTTGCTTGCCTTATGCCTACAGACTTGGAAAACTCAACAGTGGCCAATAGACTGCAAAAGGTCAGTCTACATCCCAATCCCCAAAAAAGTAAGAACCAAAGAGTGTTCTAATTATCGAACAATCACACTAAGATCCTACAAGCTCGACTCCAACAATATATGGGCCGGGAACTACCAAATGTGTAAGCTGGGTTCCACAGAGTCAGATGCACAAGAGATCAACAGCCTTATTAAATTACGATTCTGCAAATTTAAAAGGGTTCTATTTAAGCACACAGCATATTTTATTTAAATACGTTTTTAGTTAGTGAACTTCTATCCAAAAGCAAGGTCTTCACTAACTAAAAACTTCTGTAAAAAATATATGCTGTGTGCTTAAATAGAGGCCTTTTAAATTTGTAGAATCACAATTTAATAAGGCTGCAAATTACCAATGTCTGAAGGATAATCGAGAAAGCATGGGAGTTCCAGAAAAACATTTACTTCTGCTTCATAGACTATTCTAAAGCTTTTGACTGTGTGGATCACAACAAAATGTGGCAAGTTATTAAAGTGATTGTAGTACCAGATCCTCTCATCCACATCCTAAAGAATCTGGACCAAGAAACCACGGTCAGAACCGAACAAGGGGACAACAGAATGGTTCAAGATCGGAAAAGGAGTGCGACAAGGTTGTATATTGTCACCTTATTTATTTAATTTATATGCAGAGTACATCATGTGTAAGGTAAGGAATAATAAATCCAAACCTCAAATACGCTGATGATACTACTCTGATGGCCGAACGTGAGGAGGAACTAAAGGACTTATTGATGAGGGTAAAAGAAGAGAGTGCAAAAGCTGGGCTGTTTCTCAAGGTTAAAAAGACGAAGATCATGGCAAACAGCAATCTCAGTTACTGGCAAATAGAAAGTGAAGACAGATTTTATTTTCCTGGAATCCAAGATCTCTTCAGGTGGTGACTGTAGCCATGAAATTAAAAGACGTTTGCTTCTGGTGAAGAAAGCTATGTGTAATGATATAGAAATCACAAAGTTGTGGAGACCAGTAGCCAAGGTCAGCAATAATCCAGTTCCGCAAACTTGTAGGTGAAAACAGGAACAAGGTTTATTGAAGTGATCAGAAACCACACAATAATCTGGCAAGGATCAATAGACAGGAAGTGCCTTATATAGGCCAAGGACCAGACACCTGACCAGACACCGCTGAAGAGACTTAGGTACTGATACAATTGCTAGCAGAGTCAAGCTTATAAGGTCTCAATGGAATTCACAACAGGCAGGCTGGCGCAGTGGTAGGGAAGAGGTATAGCAGCCTGGGGACCAGGGTTCAAAACCCAGCAGAGTCAATTCCTCACACTATGGCAACTCTTGACAAGCTAGTAAAAAGCAAAGACATTACACCATCAACGCAGGTCCGCATAGTTAGAACTCTGGTTTTCCCAGTAGTAACATACAGATGTGAGAGCTGGACCATAAAGAAGGCTGAGCACCGTAGAATTGACGCCTTTGAATTGTGGTGTTGGAGAAGACTGCTTAGAGTCCTTTGGACTGCAAGAAGATCCAATAAATCAGTACTACAGGAAATCAAGACAAACTGTTCACTGGATGGTATGATCATGAGACTGAAGCTCAAATAATTTGGCCATATCACAAGAAGACAGGATTCTCTAGATGATGCTGGGAAAGATTGAATGCACACAAAGACGGGGGGACAATAGAGGCAGAGATGGATAGATGAAGTCACTGAAGCAATGAACATGAACTTGACGGATCTCAGAGAGGCAGTGACTGACAGATGTACCTAGCGTGCTGCGTTCCATGGTGGTCACAGAGAGTCGGACACGACTGAATGACTAAACAACAACAAAGATAAGTTGGACAGCCTTTGAATAGAAGTGGTAAAGTCCAACACAGTTAAGGAATTCAAGCATGCCTTAATTAAGCCCAATGTCGTAGGTCCTGTTTAGATCATTTATACTTAAAATACCCAACTTTCAAGCTCAGTTATTTAACACTTCCACTAATTTTTTATGCCAATTAATTGTAATCATATATATGAACTTTTCATTCCTGCAATAACATGGGTCCTGCTCCGTCACTTTAAAGTCATAGAGCCTCATTCAATTGAGGCATCAGGAGATCCAGGCTTCCGTAATTGAGGCCGTAACTTATTTTGCTATGCAATTGTCGTCTTTTTGCGGGCTTCGACTAGGTTACGGGCTTTGGCCTCCAATTCCTTGTGGTGGTTAACATTGCAAGATAAAGGCTGTGTAAGCCTTTGATCTTTCACGGCCCGAAGAGTTCTGATCGCTAAAATCGCAAATCACTATTAAATTGCTCCGATTCTCCCTCGCTAACCACCCACCGCCAAGGCCGCAAATGGCAAAAGTCGGTCTACAAGTTACGGGTTCCAAGGAAGACTTGCAAAGGGCTTAAAGACATGTCCGAGCAGGTAACTAAAAAATCAATACTGTACTTCAAAATACGGGGAAAGGGATGAATCGATCGATGAGTTAATACATATCAGGCCATTCACATGGACTATCAAATTGAACTCATTCATTTTTATTATTTTGGAGATTGCAGGTTTGGGGGGCCGATCGCATATCTGACCCCAAATCTCTAGTTGATTGACATGTCACCTCCATGTTTTACTGACATAATGATAACGGGCTCCTTTTCTGTTGGCTGTTTTTCACTCTATAGTTGCGGCCTTACTTAATTCATCATGATCACGCTCTGAAATGCTACTTACGATGGCATGGTTTACGGTTTTGGCTTTCGGCCCGTAACTTGCGGGCTTGATCAATTGAATAGCACTGTAAGTCAAAGACGCTGCAGGCTCACAGCAGGCCCGCAGACATACGGCCTACATCCTGGGAGTTACGGCCTCCGAACTGAATGAGGCTAATATTTTTTTTTGTCTTTATACCTTGCCCCATCTTATTCCTTCTACTCTAGATCCTCCAATCCTCACATCTTCTCCCCCAATATCACTTATAAACTCATCCTGACTCTTGTGTCCGGCCACTGGAGCCCCCGGTTGAGTTTTGGAGGAATGTGCATGTTTGGAGCTGGTTTTCCTCACAGGATCACAGAGCAGGAATGTGTCCCATTCATACGTACGACCTCGGAAAAAACAAGCCCCTCACATTGTATACACAGCCTTTTATGGAAGAGAGACTCTGATTATTTGCTGTGTATATAAATGTTCAATGTCAGGAGGGCCATCTACCTGCCAGAGGGTCACAGCTGGCCCTGTATCTGCAGATGGATGCCTCTATACTGCGCCACGTGTAAACTGCGCTAATCCCACTCGCTCTATAGCACGGCCACTTGGCACTTTGTTAGGGTTAATAAATGCTTTAAAATATAAATAAAAGAGACAATGAGGAAGGTGATCCGGTGCATTCAGATGGAGTCATTAAATGACAGTGTAATCTGTAAAACTGTAAGTTTGCACACTTTTAAGCTTGTTATGTGCTTTATGGAAAGCAATATGTATGTTTTATTTTAAGCTCAAAAACAGGGCCATCCATTATTTTTGCAATTGTTTTCGACTTGCACCTACCCCTGCATAGCGCTACTAAATATGTTGGGGCATTATAAAGGTTAATAATAATACTAATAATAATAATAATCCCAGATTCCCTATTGCTTTATATGTCATAAAAGTTTTTTTGCATAAAAATAAATTATTTTAATAGGTCTTTATGGGCAAAATATTTTGTTTTACTTAATTTGATCATCCCCAGTTGTGTAAGTTTTATATGACATTTATACTCACAAGCTTCAGTATCATCCCCTTTCCTCCTGTATTTCCTCATGTAGACTGCCACCTGACACACCTGCAACACTGCATCTTCAGAGCTAAGGACACTCCTACAGGGGAGGGGGCTCACTATTAGTGTCATGCTGTTAGACAACAAGCAGACATACTCTAGTGTATTACATTTTATATGCAGTTATGCTGCATTTTGTATTCTGCTGTTCAATTTCCTGATGTTGGAGGATACTTTGGATACTGAGGTTGGAGCAGGGGCAGATCTACCAGTGGTGCAGGTGGTACAGTGAACCAGGGCCCTCCTGTGAGAGGGGCAGTGCTGTGTAATTACATTTTTTCTGGAGTGTAGGGGCCTTCCTCCGGCTTCCCACTCTTGTCCAACACACCAAGGCTCCAGTGGGACCCCCCTGTGCCTCTTTGACCACACATCCCCCTACCCTGAAATGTGTGTGTGCCTGTTGAAAAAAGAGTATGTCTGCTGAAGCTCCAGCAAGTGGCAATTTGGAGCAGTTCAGCACTCTGTGGATGTATGTCAGGGAAGAAGGTAAGAGAGCAATGGCTGCAAAGTATTAGCAAAGTACAGGGGAATGGGTTCTGTGAGGGAGGAACAAAGGAGATAGGGATGAGTGCTATGTGTGGTGGGTGCTAAGAGGGGTTGGGTGCTGTGCGAGGATGGATGCTGAATAGGACTGGGTACTATGTAGGGATGGATGCTAAGAGGGGAGGCTGCTGTGTGGGGCTGATGTTTATATTTTTGTATAAATGTGTATATATGCAAACATGTGTATATATATGTGTACATATATATCTGTAGAGGATATTACAGGAAAGTGTAGCTTGCATGCCCTGGAGCTCTGCTGCAGGCAGAGGAGCTTCGCACAGGCAGGAGCACTAAGTGGTTTTGTCCTGGCGGCGCCCCGCACAAAATATTTTTTACATCCCCCCGAGGGGGCCTAAAATTGTTTTTTAGCACCAGGGCCCTTCATTCTTTAGCTCCGCCACTGGGTTGAATGATAATTTCCTGAGGATGGAGGACACTTTGGATGCAACATAAACTTCTATCTGCAAAATGAGAACGTAGAAGTGTTTCAATAGGACGAATGAAAGGTTCATTTGCTTACAAAGACACACTCTGGTGAGAAATTATCACACAGAATCAGTTCTGAAAAGAAAATGGAACACCAGAGTAAAAAAAATTGCATATAAAAGTTAAAAATATAAAGAATGTGTTTATTTCTTACATTTCTAACATCATTTAAAATATGTTGAAATAATTTAACTACACTGGTCATTTAAAGGAACATGATTGCCCCAAACTTTAACAGACTCTGTTTAAATATCACAAACGAGCAAAATGATATATATGTGAGGTGTTTTAAACAAAAGTATCACATACTGTAAATGTAAATCCGTGTCACATTTATTTATTATTACTTCTCATTTTGCTTTATTTATTTTAGTTAATAGCAATATTATTCTACATTCACTGCTCGTTATGTTGAGAATTTAATTGCAAACATTTAGTTCAGTAAATTAACAGCAGATAAATACACAGATTGGAGATGTGTTTATTTTATAGAGATTGTCTGACTGTGAGTTAACTAGAGATAAACTTGTGATTTATTACACATATAAGTAACAAGAGAGTGGATTTCAATATAAAGTCCATTTCAGTCCCTGTCCTGTGCTTTACCTGCATTGATCACATTATATTTATAATATACTCAAATAACAAATCTGAATGTCCAAAATGTTTTTCCAAAGTTTAAAATAAATACAATAAATTGTATTTAAATGTTCATGATTCCACTGTGTGTACAGGATGCTGGTTCTGATATCCCCCAATTATTCTTTACTGCAGATATCCATTTTCTTTTATCAGCTGATCTTTTCTGTTTCTAATGAAAATATCCTTGTAAAATATTAATCGCTGTTAGATCTAAAAATTGCACTTGCTGTTGTAGATGCCACATTCCCACTGGGCAGATGATGAGCAGTAAATCAAATGTCAGACATAGTTTTACTTTTGTAACTGCTTGTTTCAGTTGCTTTCTAAGCAGGGGAAGACATTATAACCTAAAAAGATTTCTATGAGTCTTACTGGTAATAGATAATCTCTGTACGATGAACTGAAACAAGAAGGGTCTCACACTGCAGCATAATTGCTTCTATTAATTAATACATTAAAGGTATTAAGTTTAAGTTACACTCCACAAATATTGTGCACACTAGTCTTTAACCATTTCACGGTCAGAGGAGCTAGCAATGCTCCTCAGTGGGTATTAAAGCTGTCTGCCAGTATATGTTTTAGTCTGGGGCTTCCTCTGGGACACAGCAAATAGCACCTGGAACCTACAACATATAAACTTTCATGGTTTTGAGGGTTAAATCCATCAAGTGAATGAGATAAGAATCTCTTGGGCACAAAATGAAATTTATCGTTCCTGAACTCGTCCAATTTTCTGATCATTAGATCGTCTGCTCTGGAGCCAACACATTTCTCAGGTGATACATAACCCTGGCAAGTGACGAGCCGCTAATGGACGCAACATAAATCATACTCAGGTTTGGTTATTGGCGACAATGAGCGACGCAAGTGAGTGATGGTGGCCACCTGACTGGTATCTATACAAAGACTGGATTTATAAGGAATGGAGGCAGAAATACACCCATATCGCCTGTCTCACTATAGGGGATATTTACTAAGCATTGGAGAGGATTTGCAATGAGAATGGCTAAAGCATACCCTGGGTAATTCTTATAGCCATTACAGTCCACAGCAGCCAATCACAGCACTTTGTTAAACTTCTCCTGTATGTGCATCTGCCCCTCTTTGTTTCACTATATATGTTCCTCCCTCTCAGAATCTCTATTATTATTTTTATTATTATTATTATTATTATTATTATTTGTAATACGCAAACATATTCTATAGCGCTATACAGGTACCGTATTGGTCCGAATATAAGCCGCACCCGCAAAGTTCAAGGGGAAAAAAATTGAAAAAAGATAGTACTCAAATATAAGCCGCAACCGTAAAATTGGAGAGAAAAAGACTCTCAAAGTGATCAGCCATTGCAAGAAACAGGCTTTCTAATTAGCACTGTAGCTTTTTTTGCAGGTTACAGGCCTTACATGATGTTAGAATCACTAAAACCGTAAATCGCTATTCAATTGCTACAATACCACAGTCTCAAGCACGAAAATCGTCACCCTTAACGCACAATCGCGCAAATCGGCAGTCATTTTGCGTTCGCGAATAGAAGCCGCACACGTAACAAGCAAAGCTCGCAAATCGGCAATGATTCAGACCAATACGGTATTAAGTACAAGGCAAAAACTAATTTTAACATATTTCAAAAGAATGGAGGGCTCTGTCTTTGAGCTTAACATTAAACATATATGGTGCTTTCCCCAGAGCATATATACAAGCCTGAAAACTCGCAAACTTACAATCTAAAGGTTTATCTATCTAGCTTTCTGTCTATCTATATACGCAAATTCTATCTATCTATCTATCTATCTATTTCTCTACATACGCACATCAATTTTTCTATCTATCTATATCTATCTATCTATATAGGCACATCTATCTGTATGTCTATCTATCTATCTATCTATCTATCTATCTATCTATCTATATAGGCACATCTATCTATCTATCTATATAGGCACATCTATCTATCTATCTATCTATCTATCTATCTATCTATCTATCTATATAGGCACATCTATCTATCTATCTATATAGGCACATCTATCTATCTATCTATATAGGCACATCTATCTATCTATCTATCTATCTATCTATCTATCTATCTATCTATCTATCATTATCAACTCTCTCTCTCTCCCCCCGTATCCTCTCTCTATCCAGCTCCCTCGTTCTGTTTCTCTCTCTCCTCCTTCCTCCATTTCTCTCTCTTTTCTTCTCCTGCTGACTATTTATCTGTCTCTCTCCTCCCTTACCCTCTCTCTCTTTCTCTGTCCTTATTTCCCCTCTCTGTGTTTCTCTCTCCTTCCTCATCCTCTCTCTCAGTTCTCTCTTTTCTTCATCAACCCCTCGTCTCTCTTCTTCTCACCTCTCAGTTTCCCTCTCCTCCCTCATCCTCTCTCTCAGTTTCTCTCTCTCTCCTTCATCACCCCTCTCTCTCTTCACTGTCTCTCTCTATACTTCTTTCCTCTCTCTGTGTTTCTCTCTCTCCTCCTCCTTCACCCTCTATCTTTCTCTATGCTTATTTCCCCTCTCTGTGTTTCTCTCTCCTTCTTCATCCTCTATCAGTTTCTCTATCTCTCCTTCCTCACACTCTCTCTGTTTCTCTCTCCTCCCTCACCCTCTCTCTTTTTCTATCCTTCTTTCCCCTTCTCTGTGTTTCTCTCTCCTCCCTTGCCCTCTCTCTTTTTCTATCCTTCTTCCCCCTTCTCTGTGTTTCTCTCTCCTCCCTCGCCCTCTCTCTTTTTCTCTCCTTCTTTCCCCTTCTCTCTGTTTCTCTCTCCTTCCTCACCCTTTCTCTGTTTCTCTCTCCTTCCTCACCCTCTCTCTGTTTCTCTCTCCTTCCTCACCCTCTCTCTGTGTTTCTCTCTCCTTCCTCGCCCTCTCTCTGTTTCTCTCTCCTCCCTTGCCCTCTCTCTTTTTCTATCCTTCTTCCCCCTTCTCTGTGTTTCTCTCTCCTCCCTCGCCCTCTCTCTTTTTCTCTCCTTCTTTCCCCTTCTCTCTGTTTCTCTCTCCTTCCTCATCCTCTCTCTGTTTCTCGCTCCTTCCTCACCCTTTCTCTGTTTCTCTCTCCTTCCTCACCTTCTCTCTGTTTCTCGCTCCTTCCTCACCCTCTCTCTGTTTCTCTCTCCTTCCTCACCCTCTCTCTGTTTCTCTCTCCTCCCTCACCCTCTCTCTGTTTCTCTCTCCTTCCTCACCCTCCCTCTGTTTCTCTCTCCTCCCTCACCTTCTCTCTTTTTCTATCCTGCTTTCCCCTTCTCTGTGTTTCTCTCTCCTTCCTCACCCTCTCTCTGTTTCTCTCTCCTTCCTCACCCTCCCTCTGTTTCTCTCTCCTCCCTCACCTTCTCTCTTTTTCTATCCTGCTTTCCCCTTCTCTCTGTTTCTCGCTCCTTCCTCACCCTCTCTCTGTTTCTCTCTCCTTCCTCACCCTCTCTCTGTTTCTCTCTCCTTCCTCACCATCTCTCTTTTTCTATCCTTCTTCCCCCTTCTCTGTGTTTCTCTCTCCTCCCTCGCCCTCTCTCTTTTTCTCTCCTTCTTTCCCCTTCTCTCTGTTTCTCTCTCCTTCCTCATCCTCTCTCTGTTTCTCGCTCCTTCCTCACCCTTTCTCTGTTTCTCTCTCCTTCCTCACCTTCTCTCTGTTTCTCGCTCCTTCCTCACCCTCTCTCTGTTTCTCTCTCCTTCCTCACCCTCTCTCTGTGTTTCTCTCTCCTTCCTCACCCTCTCTCTGTGTTTCTCTCTCCTTCCTCACCCTCCCTCTGTTTCTCTCTACTCCCTCGCCCTCTCTCTTTTTCTATCCTTCTTCCCCCTTCTCTCTGTTTCTCTCTCCTCCCTCACCCTCCCTCTGTTTCTCTCTCCTCCCTCACCTTCTCTCTTTTTCTATCCTTCTTCCCCCTTCCCCCTTCTCTGTGTTTCTCTCTCCTTCCTTACCCTCCCTCTGTTTCTCTCACCTTCCTTGCCCTCTCTCTTTTTCTATCCTTCTTTCCCGTTCTCTGTGTTTCTCTCTCCTTTCTCGCCCTCTCTCTGTTTCTCTCTCCTCCCTCACCTTCTCTCCTTCCTCACCCTCTCTCTGTGTTTCTCTCTCCTTCCTCGCCCTCTCTCTATTTCTCCTTCCTCCCTCACCTTCTCTCCTTCCTCACCCTCTCTCTGTGTTTCTCTCTCCTTCCTCGCCCTCTCTCTGTTTCTCTCTCCTTCCTTGCCCTCTCTCTGTTTCTCTTTCCTCCCTTGCCCTCTCTCTGTTTCTCTCTCCTTCCTCACCCTCCCTCTGTTTCTCTCTCCTCCCTCACCTTCTCTCTTTTTCTATCCTGCTTTCCCCTTCTCTGTGTTTCTCTCTCCTTCCTCGCCCTCTCTCTGTGTTTCTCTCTCCTTCCTCATCCTCTCTCTGTTTCTCTCTCCTTCCTCACCTTCTCTCTGTTTCTCGCTCCTTCCTCACCCACTCTCTGTTTCTCTCTCCTTCCTCACCCTCTCTCTGTTTCTCTCTCCTTCCTCACCCTCTCTCTTTTTCTATCCTTCTTCCCCCTTCTCTCTGTTTCTCTCTCCTCCCTCATCCTCCCTCTGTTTGTCTCTCCTCCCTCACCTTCTCTCTTTTTCTATCCTTCTTCCCCCTTCTCTGTGTTTCTCCCTCCTTCCTCACCCTCCCTCTGTTTCTCTCGCCTTCCTCACCTTCTCTCTGTTTCTCGCTCCTTCCTCACCCACTCTCTGTTTCTCTCTCCTTCCTCACCCTCTCTCTGTTTCTCTCTCCTTCCTCACCCTCTCTCGTTTTCTATCCTTCTTCCCCCTTCTCTCTGTTTCTCTCTCCTCCCTCACCCTCCCTCTGTTTGTCTCTCCTCCCTCACCTTCTCTCTTTTTCTATCCTTCTTCCCCCTTCTCTGTGTTTCTCTCTCCTTCCTCGCCCTCTCTCTGTTTCTCTCTCCTTCCTCGCCCTCTCTCTGTTTCTCTTTCCTCCCTCGCCCTCTCTCTGTTTCTCTCTCCTCCCTCACCCTCTCTCTGTTTCTCTCTCCTTCCTCGCCCTCTCTCTGTTTCTCTCTCCTTCCTCACACTCTCTCTGTTTCTCTCTCCTCCCTCACCTTCTCTCTTTTTCTATCCTTCTTCCCCCTTCCCCCTTCTCTGTGTTTCTCTCTCCTTCCTTACCCTCCCTCTGTTTCTCTCACCTTCCTTGCCCTCTCTCTTTTTCTATCCTTCTTTCCCGTTCTCTGTGTTTCTCTCTCCTTTCTCGCCCTCTCTCTGTTTCTCTCTCCTCCCTCACCTTCTCTCCTTCCTCACCCTCTCTCTGTTTCTCTCTCCTTCCTCGCCCTCTCACTGTTTCTCTCTCCTTCCTCGCCCCCTCTCTCTGTTTCTCTTTCCTCCCTTGCCCTCTCTCTGTTTCTCTCTCCTCCCTCACCCTCTCTCTGTTTCTCTCTCCTTCCTCGCCCTCTCTCTGTTTCTCTCTCCTTCCTCACACTCTCTCTGTTTCGCTCTCCTTCCTCGCCCTCTCTCTTTTTTCTATCCTTCTTCCCCCTTCTCTGTGTTTCTCTCTCCTTCCTCACCCTCCCTCTGTTTCTCTCTCCTCCCTCACCTTCTCTCTTTTTCTATCCTGCTTTCCCCTTCTCTGTGTTTCTCTCTCCTTCCTCACCCTCTCTCTGTTTCTCTCTCCTTCCTCACCTTCTCTCTGTTTCTCGCTCCTTCCTCACCCACTCTCTGTGTTTCTCTCTCCTTCCTCACCATCTCTCTGTTTCTCTCTCCTTCCTCAGCCTCTCTCTTTTTCTCTCTCCTTCTTCCCCCTTCTCTCTGTTTCTCTCTCCTCCCTCACCCTCCCTCTGTTTGTCTCTCCTCCCTCACCTTCTCTCTTTTTCTATCCTTCTTCCCCCTTCTCTGTGTTTCTCTCTCCTTCCTCACCCTCCCTCTGTTTCTCTCTCCTTCCTTGCCCTCTCTCTTTTTCTATCCTTCTTTCCCCTTCTCTGTGTTTCTCTCTCCTTCCTCACCCACTCTCTGTTTCTCTCTCCTCCCTTGCCCTCTCTCTGTTTCTCTCTCCTTCCTCGCCCTCTCTCTGTTTCTCTCTCCTTCCTCGCCCTCTCTCTGTTTCTCTTTCCTCCCTCGCCCTCTCTCTGTTTCTCTCTCCTCCCTCACCCTCTCTCTGTTTCTCTCTCCTTCCTCACACTCTCTCTGTTTCGCTCTCCTTCCTCGCCCTCTCTCTTTTTCTATCCTTCTTCCCCCTTCTCTGTGTTTCTCTCTCCTTCCTCACCCTCCCTCTGTTTCTCTCTCCTCCCTCACCTTCTCTCTTTTTCTATCCTGCTTTCCCCTTCTCTGTGTTTCTCTCTCCTTCCTCGCCCTCTCTCTGTGTTTCTCTCTCCTTCCTCACCATCTCTGTTTCTCTCTCCTTCCTCACCCTCTCTCTTTTTCTATTCTTCTTCCCCCTTCTCTCTGTTTCTCTCTCCTCCCTCACCCTCCCTCTGTTTGTCTCTCCTCCCTCACCTTCTCTCTTTTTCTATCCTTCTTCCCCCTTCTCTGTGTTTCTCTCTCCTTCCTCACCCTCTCTCTGTTTCTCTTTCCTCCCTCGCCCTCTCTCTGTTTCTCTCTCCTCCCTCACCCTCTCTCTGTTTCTCTCTCCTTCCTCGCCCTCTCTCTTTTTCTATCCTTCTTTACCCTTCTCTGTGTTTCTCTCTCCTTCCTCACCCTCTCTCTGTTTCTCTTTCCTCCCTCGCCCTCTCTGTGTTTCTCTCTCCTCCCTCACACTCTCTCTGTTTCTCTCTCCTTCCTTGCCCTCTCTCTTTTTCTATCCTTCTTTACCCTTCTCTGTGTTTCTCTCTCCTTCCTCGCCCTCTCTCTGTTTCTCTTTCCTCCCTCGCCCTCTCTCTGTTTCTCTCTCCTCCCTCACCCTCTCTCTGTTTCTCTCTCCTTCCTCGCCCTCTCTCTGTTTCTCTCTTCTTCCTCACACTCTCTCTGTTTCTCTCTCCTTCCTCGCCCTCTCTCTTTTTCTATCCTTCTTCCCCCTTCTCTGTGTTTCTCTCTCCTCCCTGGCCCTTTCTCTTTTTTTATCCTTCTTTCCCCTTCTCTGTGTTTCTCTCTCCTTCCTCACCTTCTCTCTGTTTCTCTCTCCTTCCTCACCCTCTCTCTGTTTCTCTCTCCTTCCTCACCTTCTCTCTGTTTCTCTCTCCTTCCTCGCCCTCTCTCTGTTTCTCTCTCCTTCCTCACGCTCCCTCTGTTTCTCTCTCCTCCCTCACCTTC
The DNA here is from genome assembly GCA_027410445.1 of Discoglossus pictus. Lineage (NCBI taxonomy): Eukaryota > Metazoa > Chordata > Amphibia > Anura > Alytidae > Discoglossus > Discoglossus pictus. Next base: position 243,083,100 of record CM050168.1, on the reverse strand, counting down.
TCTCTTTTTCTATCCTTCTTTCCTCTTCTCTGTGTTTCTCTCTCCTTCCTCGCCCTCTCTCTGTTTCTCCCTCCTTCCTCACCTTCTCTCTGTTTCTCTCTCATTCCTCACCTTCCCTCTGTTTCTCTCTCCTCCCTCGCCCTCTCTCTTTTTCTATCCTTCTTTCCCCTTCTCTGTTTCTCTCTCCTTCCTCGCCCTCTCTCTGTTTCTCTCTTTCCTTCCTCATCCTCTCTCTGTTTCTCTCTCCTTCCTCACCTTCTCTCTGTTTCTCTCTCCTTCCTCACCTTTTCTCTGTTTATCTCTCCTTCCTCGCCCTCTCTCTGTTTCTCGCTCCTTCCTCACCCTCCCTCTGTTTCTCTCTCCTTCCTCACCCTCTCTCTGTTTCTCTCTCCTTCCTCACGCTCCCTCTGTTTCTCTCTCCTCCCTCACCTTCTCTCTTTTTCTATCCTGCTTTCCCCTTCTCTGTGTTTCTCTCTCCTTCCTCGCCCTCTCTCTGTGTTTCTCTCTCCTTCCTCATCCTCTCTCTGTTTCTCTCTCCTTCCTCACCTTCTCTCTGTTTCTCGCTCCTTCCTCACCCACTCTCTGTTTCTCTCTCCTTCCTCACCCTCTCTCTGTTTCTCTCTCCTTCCTCACCCTCTCTCTTTTTCTATCCTTCTTCCCCCTTCTCTCTGTTTCTCTCTCCTCCCTCACCCTCCCTCTGTTTGTCTCTCCTCCCTCACCTTCTCTCTTTTTCTATCCTTCTTCCCCCTTCTCTGTGTTTCTCCCTCCTTCCTCACCCTCCCTCTGTTTCTCTCTCCTTCCTCACCTTCTCTCTGTTTCTCGCTCCTTCCTCACCCACTCTCTGTTTCTCTCTCCTTCCTCACCCTCTCTCTGTTTCTCTTTCCTTCCTCACCCTCTCTCGTTTTCTATCCTTCTTCCCCCTTCTCTCTGTTTCTCTCTCCTCCCTCACCCTCCCTCTGTTTGTCTCTCCTCCCTCACCTTCTCTCTTTTTCTATCCTTCTTCCCCCTTCTCTGTGTTTCTCTCTCCTTCCTCGCCCTCTCTCTGTTTCTCTCTCCTTCCTCGCCCTCTCTCTGTTTCTCTTTCCTCCCTCGCCCTCTCTCTGTTTCTCTCTCCTCCCTCACCCTCTCTCTGTTTCTCTCTCCTTCCTCGCCCTCTCTCTGTTTCTCTCTCCTTCCTCACACTCTCTCTGTTTCTCTCTCCTCCCTCACCTTCTCTCTTTTTCTATCCTTCTTCCCCCTTCCCCCTTCTCTGTGTTTCTCTCTCCTTCCTTACCCTCCCTCTGTTTCTCTCACCTTCCTTGCCCTCTCTCTTTTTCTATCCTTCTTTCCCGTTCTCTCTGTTTCTCTCTCCTCCCTCACCTTCTCTCCTTCCTCACCCTCTCTCTGTGTTTCTCTCTCCTTCCTCGCCCTCTCTCTGTTTCTCCCTCCACCCTCACCTTCTCTCCTTCCTCACCCTCTCTCTGTTTCTCTCTCCTTCCTCGCCCTCTCACTGTTTCTCTCTCCTTCCTCGCCCCCTCTCTCTGTTTCTCTTTCCTCCCTTGCCCTCTCTCTGTTTCTCTCTCCTCCCTCACCCTCTCTCTGTTTCTCTCTCCTTCCTCGCCCTCTCTCTGTTTCTCTCTCCTTCCTCACACTCGCTCTGTTTCGCTCTCCTTCCTCGCCCTCTCTCTTTTTTCTATCCTTCTTCCCCCTTCTCTGTGTTTCTCTCTCCTTCCTCACCCTCCCTCTGTTTCTCTCTCCTCCCTCACCTTCTCTCTTTTTCTATCCTGCTTTCCCCTTCTCTCTGTTTCTCTCTCCTTCCTCACCTTCTCTCTGTTTCTCGCTCCTTCCTCACCCACTCTCTGTTTCTCTCTCCTTCCTCACCATCTCTCTGTTTCTCTCTCCTTCCTCACCCTCTCTCTTTTTTCTATCCTTCTTCCCCCTTCTCTGTGTTTCTCTCTCCTCCCTCACCCTCCCTCTGTTTGTCTCTCCTCCCTCACCTTCTCTCTTTTTCTATCCTTCTTCCCCCTTCTCTGTGTTTCTCTCTCCTTCCTCACCCTCCCTCTGTTTCTCTCTCCTTCCTTGCCCTCTCTCTTTTTCTATCCTTCTTTCCCCTTCTCTGTGTTTCTCTCTCCTTCCTCACCCACTCTCTGTTTCTCTCTCCTCCCTTGCCCTCTCTCTGTTTCTCTCTCCTTCCTCGCCCTCTCTCTGTTTCTCTCTCCTTCCTCGCCCTCTCTCTGTTTCTCTTTCCTCCCTCGCCCTCTCTCTGTTTCTCTCTCCTCCCTCACCCTCTCTCTGTTTCTCTCTCCTTCCTCACACTCTCTCTGTTTCTCTCTCCTTCCTCGCCCTCTCTCTTTTTCTATCCTTCTTCCCCCTTCTCTGTGTTTCTCTCTCCTTCCTCACCCTCCCTCTGTTTCTCTCTCCTCCCTCACCTTCTCTCTTTTTCTATCCTGCTTTCCCCTTCTCTGTGTTTCTCTCTCCTTCCTCGCCCTCTCTCTGTGTTTCTCTCTCCTTCCTCACCATCTCTGTTTCTCTCTCCTTCCTCACCCTCTCTCTTTTTCTATTCTTCTTCCCCCTTCTCTCTGTTTCTCTCTCCTCCCTCACCCTCCCTCTGTTTGTCTCTCCTCCCTCACCTTCTCTCTTTTTCTATCCTTCTTCCCCCTTCTCTGTGTTTCTCTCTCCTTCCTCACCCTCTCTCTGTTTCTCTTTCCTCCCTCGCCCTCTCTCTGTTTCTCTCTCCTTCGTCACCCTCTCTCTGTTTCTCTCTCCTTCCTCGCCCTCTCTCTTTTTCTATCCTTCTTTACCCTTCTCTGTGTTTCTCTCTCCTTCCTCGCCCTCTCTCTGTTTCTCTTTCCTCCCTCGCCCTCTCTCTGTTTCTCTCTCCTCCCTCACACTCTCTCTGTTTCTCTCTCCTTCCTTGCCCTCTCTCTTTTTCTATCCTTCTTTACCCTTCTCTGTGTTTCTCTCTCCTTCCTCGCCCTCTCTCTGTTTCTCTTTCCTCCCTCGCCCTCTCTCTGTTTCTCTCTCCTCCCTCACCCTCTCTCTGTTTCTCTCTCCTTCCTCGCCCTCTCTCTGTTTCTCTCTCCTTCCTCACACTCTCTCTGTTTCTCTCTCCTTCCTCGCCCTCTCTCTTTTTCTATCCTTCTTCCCCCTTCTCTGTGTTTCTCTCTCCTCCCTGGCCCTTTCTCTTTTTTTATCCTTCTTTCCCCTTCTCTGTGTTTCTCTCTCCTTCCTCACCTTCTCTCTGTTTCTCTCTCCTTCCTCACCCTCTCTCTGTTTCTCTCTCCTTCCTCACCTTCTCTCTGTTTCTCTCTCCTTCCTCGCCCTCTCTCTGTTTCTCTCTCCTTCCTCACGCTCCCTCTGTTTCTCTCTCCTCCCTCACCTTCTCTCTTTTTCTATCCTTCTTTCCTCTTCTCTGTGTTTCTCTCTCCTTCCTCGCCCTCTCTCTGTTTCTCCCTCCTTCCTCACCTTCTCTCTGTTTCTCTCTCATTCCTCACCTTCCCTCTGTTTCTCTCTCCTCCCTCGCCCTCTCTCTTTTTCTATCCTTCTTTCCCCTTCTCTGTTTCTCTCTCCTTCCTCGCCCTCTCTCTGTTTCTCTCTTTCCTTCCTCATCCTCTCTCTGTTTCTCTCTCCTTCCTCACCTTCTCTCTGTTTCTCTCTCCTTCCTCACCTTTTCTCTGTTTATCTCTCCTTCCTCGCCCTCTCTCTGTTTCTCGCTCCTTCCTCACCCTCCCTCTGTTTCTCTCTCCTTCCTCACCCTCTCTCTGTTTCTCTCTCCTTCCTCACACTCTCTGTTTCTCTCTCCTCCCTGGCCCTCTCTCTTTTTCTATCCCTCTTTCCCCTTCTCTGTGTTTCTCTCTCCTCCCTCGCCCTCTCTCTTTTTCTATCCTTCTTTCCCCTTCTCTGTGTTTCTCTCTCCTCCCTCGCTCCCTCTCTCTTTTTCTATCCTTGTTCCCCCTTCTCTGTGTTTCTCTCTCCTTCCTCGCCCTCTCTGTTTCTCTCTCCTTCCTCGCCCTCTCTCTGTTTCTCTCTCCTTCCTCATCCTCTCTCTGTTTCTCTCTCCTTCCTCACCTTCTCTCTGTTTCTCTCTCCTTCCTCATCCTCTCTCTGTTTCTCTCTCCTTCCTCACCCTCCCTCTGTTTCTCTCTCCTCCCTCGCCCTCTCTCTTTTTCTATCCTTCTTTCCCCTTCTCTGTGTTTCTCTCTCCTTCCTCACCCTCCCTCTGTTTCTCTCTCCTCCCTCGCCCTCTCTCTTTTTCTATCCTTCTTCCCCCTTCTCTGTGTTTCTCTCTCCTTCCTCACCCTCTCTCTGTTTCTCCCTCCTCCCTCACCTTCTCTCTTTCCTCCCTCATGCTGTGTCTGTCCTGCGGTGCGTGTCGGTCAGTGGATCAGATCTGTTAGTATTATCTCAGCTCCTGTGTACATTTGTATAAGCAGAGCCACATGTGACACCCATGGTGCTAATTCCTCGGCTTTATTCTTCTCTGAGGCTTTGTCCGCGGACTAATCTCCACAACTGGACTGATTACAAAATAAAGAGTGTCTTGGAAGAAAAACATAAGGAAATTAGACATTTATTGTACAAAACAAGATGCTGTGCATTATTGATTACAAAACAGGCATGTTCTGGTCATGGTATTTCTTCCATTTGATTCAGTTTCATTCACTTAGTTTTTACACTCTAGTTTTTTCTATGTGTAAAAAGAGTGATCTAAAGTCTTCTACACTTACATGTTATTATTCAGCACAACACTGACTTTGCAGCTAATGGAGGGTTCTGGTGGTACCCAGGATTTGGGAGGATGATCCCCTTGATCCGGCTGGTCCAGGTGTTAGGGGGTGTTGGCTGTAAGTGGTGCTGGTTTTAAGGATGTATTGGCTCCCCAACGTCATTGTTCCCATCCTACCCACTTGTGAGGATACCCACCCACAGTCCACAAAAAAGTGTTACAATGTATGAGTATAATAATATGTGGTACAATATACAGTTGTGCCCAAAAATTTGCATACCCAGGCAGAAATTGTGACATTTTGGCATTTATTTTGAAAATATGACTGTAACAAGGCCAAACATTCAAGAGTATGTAAACTCTTGATCAGGGCCATTTGGTTGATTTCTGTTATCATTATGATTTAAAAAGAAGCCAAACATCTATGTGATAATAAATGGCTTCATATGATCACTATCCTTAAATAAAATCAATTTTTTTGCATGATCAGCCATATTTTCAAAATAAATGCCAACATTTCACAATTTTTGCCAGGGTATGCTAACTTTTAAACACAACTGTACTGGAGAGAGTACTGCTATGGCTCGTATATGTGTAATGCTGTTGTATGGAACTCTCAATCCCCCTGTAGCCAAATGGGTATATAGATAGCACTAATTGTAGTAATAATATACACTTAGGCTCCTGGCAGTGAATTATCAGTATTGTATTCAGTGTTGATAAAAGATACCAATAAAGATTGACATATAATATTATAAAAAATAATAAAATATCTAAAGAATATAAGTAAATATAAGAATATAAGACGCGTTTCACCAATTTCATTGGCTTTCTTATAAATGAAACAGGAGATGCAATTCCTGTGCTATACCGGTTGCTGGCATTAAACCAGCACTATTTCAAAGATCTGACCTTTTACATTTTTATCACATACGGCTTTTTTTCTTTTCTGTTGTACATATTTGGTAACCAGTTCCTTTTATCTTTACATATACTCTCAAAGCAATATACTCAGTAGCGTTACAATTAGATACTTACACCTAAGGTATAGTAAAATGTGTAGATTTTATTTATGTATTGTCACAATTGCGGATGGCCAGGGGAGTCGCCCGTCCAATGGTGAAGTGGGTATGTCCCTATCCTATGGTGGTATGGCTTATTCCATCACAATAGGCTCTGGACGTGAGTCAGGAAATAGGGTGTACTGTCGCTGGCCGGGCTCCTCCCCTCGCGAGTTTCATTACCTTATTATAAATGCTGTGGTCTGGTTTTCTCGAAAATGTTGTTGTCTGGCTATATTTTGAGTGAAAATGTTAAATAATTGAACAGGAATCATATGTATTATAATATTACCTGAAAATATCCCCCCTGGTATCTCTGTCTAAGGTGTAAATAAGCACAAAGACAGAAGCATTAGCATGTAGAAGCTTCATTGTATATACTGACAACCAGCTGGGCATGCTCTTCGGGCTTATCATCCCCTCTGTGAGCATTTGAGCATTTAATTGCCCTTTCTAAGGTAATTAGCTGAAGGGGAGGGACTGTTGAGGTAATTAACTGACATAATTACAAATGGATTTTAAAGAGTATACAAATACAACCTCTCGATTTTTTACTTTTTATGCAATTATTCTTCATTATGAGGTTCCATTTTTATTCCCAGCTGATTCCGTTTACTGTTTGCCCAGGAAGATGCGTCCATGTAAACTAATGACCTTTCCATTACTCCTACTATATGTGCTGGCAGTTTGAGATGCCATATGCCACTGCGCAACAACAAGCTTCCTTGTTCAAAGCCTCATTCCACATCTGGAAGTTACTCAGCATAAACCAAAATGGCAGATTCCACTGCTGCATAATTACATTTAGAGCTACGGAATATGTTGGCGCATTGCAAATAAAGGATAATTATAATAACATTTAGATTCTGTATTTTTTTTAACTACGAGTTAGTAAATATCTGATTATAATATAGGAATCTGGACTAAACCCCCTAAATATCTCTGAAGAATCGCCACCCTGCTTTATTGTTATTAAGTGTTCCATATTTGCCGAGATCCTGCTCTCCAAAAAACCTTAATAAATAAGCAAACATGAGAGGGCTTTTTCTGGCACACACAGGAACCAGCTTTTAAATTAAAATTTAAGTAGATAGATTCAGACTGATCAATCTGGCTCACGGAGGAAACATTTTTAGATAAAATAAGATTAAAAATGTATTTTAAGGCAAAAACAGAGCCCCCCACCCACAAAATCTGTTTTGAATTTCTACAGAATGGACAAATCAGTTTTTTTCTGCTTTGAGAACTTCATTTGATAAAACAAAACACACAGTGGTGCATTATGAAATATCCTCTTTCAGATTCAATAAAGTAAAACATATTTTATATGTCCCTTTAATTCCCCAGAAGGTTTTCAGAAAAATTGCAGCTTAAAGGGCCATGACTATTTTTTTTCTATATGATTGTTTGAATAAATAAAGTTGATTTAGGGCAAGATGTTTTTAGAAAGTAAAAAATTAAATAAACACAACCTTTACATATTTTCCTAATGAACACAGTGGCAGAGTATGGAGGGCTCTGGTGCAAAGAAATCCCTGAGGGGGGTTGTAAATGATTTGTTTGCACTGGGGTCCCCCCATACAAACTTTGCTCCCCCTTCACAGAACCCATCCCCTCTTCCCTTTGCTGTTACTTTGCAGCCTTTTATACTTTCACCTCTTCCCTGATACACATCCCTAGCATGCTGAACTGCCCCACATTGCGATCTCTTGGAGCTTCACTTCAATTTTTGGCATGGTGGTGTGCAACCAAGGAGGCACAAAGGGGCCGGTGGGGGTTGAAAGGGGCTTTTGGTGGTTTGGGCCAGGGTAGGAGGTCAGCTACACTACAGAAAAAAAATACACAGCACTGCCCCACCCCCCAATGGTAAGCCCTGGTACATTGCACCACCTGCACCAGTAGTAGTAATAGCAGTTGTAGAAGCTGCTTCCCCATTGTGAAGATAGAAGCTTCCTGTGCATTCATGCCTCAGCAGAAAGCAAAATGGTGGATTCAACATGAGTCTAATTGTAGATAAAAATAATAACGGAGACGTTGTGTATTTTTTTTTACATTCTTTGTAGTGCATTTTAAATATATGAATACAGTGGCCCTTTAACTAAAAACGATTGCAGGCAATGCCCCTCCCACTTGATGGCATTAATCCAAACATGGCAGCTGCCAGTAATATATAGTATTGCATTTAAAGGATCAAACCTTCTATAATGCAGTAAAATGGTTTTAGTATGTACAATTATACAGATCCTAATGTATTACCTTTTATATGCGAATATACTGCTATGCTACCTACCATTTTGGTTTCTGCTGAGCAACTTCCAGAGGCAGGAACAGCCCTTGCATGCAGAGGAAGTTTATATCTGTACAATGGGAATTTGTCGGGTACATCTACCAGTGATATCATTAAGACTAATGTCAAGCTCTTTAGTTTACAAGCTCCTGAAAGAGCAGCTGAGACAAGCAGCCGAGTTAAGAAACTGGATCCCCACAGGAAAGAACGATTAAAGTAAATAAAAAGATTGTGTTTATTTTTTTACGTTGTAAAACATTTGCCCATCAATCAAGTTTAGTTATTCAATAGAACATAAAGAAACAAAATGACCAAAGGGAAGTTCTAATAGTTAAAAATCAAAAGGTTGATTGTAATATTTAAATATATTTTTCCATAATCCTAAACTCGTTAACACAATCATAACTGATAAATATAGGACAGCGCGGTGAATGCAGTGCTATATATAGGAGTAGTGAGTGTCTCTATGTTATTCCTGCGTGCCGTTAGGTGATTATGATAAGTAATGGAAAATATAACGTGTCACTCAGAGCTCGAAATGTACCAGAAGTATCAGGAAGTGCTGCAATGTTGTCACTGATTAAGTGCTCGGAGCACATGAATAAGATGCAGGACCCCTCTAATCAATGTTAAACTATAATGTAATAACAAGGAATGTATCAGTTGAATGTAATAAAAAAAATGTTTGCAATTTTTACCCGTCCATCAGCCATTCTGATCCACCTATAAAAACACTCTCTTGCTAATTGCAGATGATAACCATTGCTGGTTACATCCTGGCGCACTGTATCTATTGTATTTATAAGTCTGGGCATACTCAGCTCTACATTGTTTAGGCAAATTACACCCTGGGATCTGAGCATGCCCAGTCTTGTTTTACATATCACCTACACTATTAACGCTTGATTCAGAGACCCAGGGGTTCATCAGCAATTATTGACAATAATCTACCATTAGCAAGCAATACCATACTGTCCTTTGTGGGTGAATCAGAAAAGCTGGTAAATACTGCAAACTTTAATGCAAGTTTTACTTTAGTAAAATTTAGTTATAATAACATTTAATTGATAAAAAACGTTATTACCTATAGGTTTAAATTTTACCATTGGATTATTACCTTGCCACGGTGAAGGGGCTTGTGTAACGGTGAGCTATACCGTGTAGAGTCACCCAAGATCGGTAGGTGATAGCAGAGAAGTCGGACAAATTGCGGTCCACTGGAGAAGGAACTGGCAACCCACTCCAGTATCTTTGCTATGAAAACCTTATAGATAAGCACAGCCAGAAACAATATGTGCCTGTTGTGCTGCTGTCCATAGGGTCATGGAGAGTTGGACACGACTGAATGACTAAACAACAACAAATAGAAGAAAAAGGCCACAGTAGGATAACCCCCCCTCCCCACTAAAGCTACAGACTGTCAACCCAAATGGAAGCCCCTAGACATGAACCGACTCAGCTAAATAAGGGACTTTCTCTAAACTGTAGTTTGTGCAGATGGCGGCTGATCCCTCTGCCCCCTGTAATCCCCGGCAGTTTGCTCTGCTTTGCTAGTTTATGATACAGATTGGGGTTTTATTGCCTCCTTTGTACGTCTGCCAGTGCAGGACAGAGAACACGGCGTCCCTCGCTCCTCGCACACAGCATTAAACACTCAAATATCTGCTGCTTGTAATCAAATTCGGAGAAATCAAAGCGTTAAGAGACTGACGCTGGATTTTATGTTAAGTCTTTCAAATAATAATTACTGAAAAAAAATCGGAACACCGTAAAATGCTAAGTATCCCATTCAGCAGGAGACGCGGCGATAGAGCAACGCGGACACAGACTGGCTGAGCTCATCGTTCTAGGGTCTATGGGGTAACCTGTGTTATATTTATACTAGCGAATTGCCCGTCAAAAAATGACGGCAATGAAATTGTAAGTGAGCTAATGCTATTTGGTGTGTAATAATGAAATATATAATACATTAATAAATGAATATACTTTACCTATTTTGAAGCATTGTGTTGAAGAGCTGGCAATGTGTTTTGATGTTGCTGCAGCATTAGTGTTGTGGAGCTGCTGTGTAAGCGTGATGAACGTGTGCAGTGTAATAGTGTGCGTGCGCAAGACCAAACCGTTAGTGTAGTGATGTACTTCCGCATTGGCGTAAAATGGCGGGTTATCTGTGGTATGCGTCTTCGCGGATTATCCGTAGGTGCTTCGTGGTGTTTTGCGAGTTTCTTGTGGTGTTTTGCGAGTGTGTTGTGATGTTTTGCGTGTTTAGAGTGCTGTTGCCTCGTTTTCGTTTTGTTCGTCGGACATTTTTTCTCTCGCTTAGCGATTTTATTAGTGTCTAAAGTGTTTTATTTTTATTTAAATAAAGGTGTAACTTGCTTTTTTGAGGTGCTGGATGGTTCCTCTTGCTGTAGGTAAGCTTTTTATGTGTGTGTTGTGTGTATTTATTGTGTTTTAAATGTTTCTATGTTGGGGTGTTGCGTCCGATTTTTGCAAGGTCGTAATGTCTGGTAACGTGTCTCGTATGGTGTTTGCGTGTGTAGCCTCGTTTTCGTTTTGCTCAGCGGCCATTTTTTCTGTCGCTTATGACATTTTTTAGTGTGTGAAATCGAGGTGTAAGTTGCAGTTTGAGGTCCTGGATGTTCCCTGTTGCTGTAGGTGAGTTTTTTATGTATGTGCTGTGTGTATGTATTGTGTTTTGAATTTTGTAATGTTCGCGAGTTGCGTCCGAGTGTTGCGAGGTCGTAATGTGTGTTAACGTGTGTCGTATGTTGTTTGCGTTGCGAGTAAAAGTTTGCGAGGGTCGTAATTGGTGTGTCGTGTTGTTTGCGTTGCGCCGTAAAGTTTGCAAGGGTCTCAGTTGCTGGCATGGAGCGCCTTTGGCGCTCAATGCCAGCAATTGTGGCCCTCGCCCACTGCCCTCGCTACGCGAGCCCGCAAGCATTAGCAACAACTCGCATGCTCACAACTATATATGTGATATATGCATATATACACATAAATACATTTAAAAGAATTTGATTCTAAGAGCAAAATTAGGCAGAAAAACATAATAAAGCTGCTAATTTGCATTACAATTATTAAAAAATATCTGCTGGTCCCTCCATGATACTTTGGTGAGATTGTGTAGGAGAGAGTAGCATTTACATTGCTGCAGCATCAGGATTTAAAGCTATTGTTGCAAGCTGTCTGCTTCTGAGCATGTGCAGGGGGCAATGGCGGAGCTAGAGAACGAAAGGCCCCGGTGCAGAAAGGCCCCAGGGGGAGTTGTATTTTTTTTTTGCTCTGGCCCGCTCCCCTATGCCCATCCCCAAGACCACTTCCCATAACAGCACCATAGCAGAACACAATATGTAAAAGAATAAAATGCAGGAAAAAAATTACACTGCTCTGCTCACCACCCCAACCCCTCCCCCAGAGGAAGGCCATGTGCAGGGGAAGGGAGTAAGTGTCAAATTCTGAATTTGTCAACAAATTTAACAAAAACCCACCCATCTCCCTCCTCCTTCCCCCCACGCATAAACACACCCTTAGGCTCCACACTATCAGGAATGCTCTATTGAGTCTTCATATATTGTTGTGAATAATTGGAATTTTGTGAATTTGATACCTACGACATTGTTTATATGTTTCTGCTGCTTTAATATTATTTTTATTAAGTGATCATTAATATGTAATGCATTAAACATGTTCTTTTTAATGTAGTATAGATAATTTAAGACTACAGTGGCCCTTTACGTGCTAAAAACAGAAACAATGCTGCACATGTTTATTAAAGCAAAAATAAAATACTGATTTTGTCATTTTAATTATTTTTGTTCTAAATTGGACTCAGTTTTGATCCAGAATAACTTCAACAAAACCATTTTTATCTCATCTGTTTTTGCCTTGTCATCCGCACCTGGTATAATCTCTGACACAAAAATAAAGGATTTAAATAAAAATAAATATCTATAATATGACAAGTCATAAATCTCTCACTATGTGACTTTTTGATAGGTCTGAAAAACAATAGCCGTGAGTGTTAATGCCCGGACGGCCACGCAATCAGGAGGAGCCACGTCTCATGCAGGACTGTTTATGTGGCATTTCCTTGGCACAGCTCGGCCCCCTGGCTATCACATGTAGGCACAGAGTGTGAGAGATGAGATCCTCTAAACAAACGGTCACTGATAGCCGCTCGTGCCGGACGGCCTCGAGTTGTTGCTGAAACAAAACTCTTTAAATAAATGGCATAGCAACAATTTAGCCAAAAAAATTAAGCTTTATATGCCAGAGATTTATCCAGGTGCAGAATGGAAACTCAACTAAAACTAGAAACATTTTGTATGTTTGCCCCCAAAAGTTGATAAAACTTGCAAACAAAACTCTTTAATTAAATGACAGGCAGAGAGAAGGGATGGATGTGTAGGTTGGGCACCATCTTTCACTGTGACTTTGAGGAACTGATGACTTTCAGATGGTGGGGTCACTGATCTTGTTAGAAGGAAGACCAAAAATGTCACCAAAGACTGAACAGCCTACTCTGGATAATACTAACAGCTTCCTATGGTGTAAAACCTTAAATTTATATTAGTCATGCTATACAACCCTTGATTTGACCAAGTCACAAAGGTATAGAAAGGTAAAAAATAAGTTAAAGTATTACCATTGTTTAATTAACCTGTTAGAGTCCTAAATCCATATTAATTTCCATATTATTAATGTTTATTTGTAACGCGCCAACATATAGCGCTGTATAGGAGAAAGAACAGAGAAAACAACAATGTTAACTGTTGGAATAAAACAGGAAACCTTGTTTTGAGCTCAGAATCTTTGTAGAAAGTGATTTTTCCAAAGCACCCAACACGATAAGAGCTCGCTACTTACAATCTAAAGGGAATGAAAGAGGCAGAAACCTTGGGAAGAAAAGATAAGGAGTGGAAAGGGTTAGGTAGGAGTGAAAGCTTGATTAGGTAAGGAGGTTAGAAAATGTTTTGCATTTAGTGAGAGATGGAAGGGGACTGATAGAGATTGTGTGAGGTTCCATATCGAGTACAGATAAAAAAATATTGGACAAGACAATGGTCACGCAAGTAATTGACTTGTAGGGTTTGTTGAAGATCTTTAGTAGAACATTTGCTTCTAGTCAGGTTACTGATACATCTTGGAAGATTAATGAAAATGTATTTTTTAACCTTTGTCTTCGACTCAATCAAGCAGTCCCCTCATCTCATGGGTCTACCACCACTATCAATTTGTAGATTGCAAGCTTTCTCAAGAGCAGGGCCATCATGTCCTCCTGTACCAATATGTATGTGCAAATGTGGCATCCTGTCTTATTTACACTGTCATCAACTGTATGTGCAGCACTACAATATCTTCTGGTTCTCTATAAATAAAAAGAAGAAGAAGAATACGCAATCAACATGAAAGATCATGCAGCCAAAATGAAAGATAACTAGCCAGCCATGGATTATCCCGTATTCACAATGGATTTTGAACATATTATCCAATCTAGAACATCTGATCTCTGTCAAATAGAATAATATCTATGCACTATGGAAGGTCGCTTATCCACCATGAAAGGTCAACCATTGAATAACTCCTTCACCATGCAAGAGCTCATTCAAGATCAAATATACAATCATCCATTCACTATCAATCATTCATTCACTTGTAAACCACTGAAAGTCACTCCTCTATTATGGAAGAATATCTACCGTAATCACAGTGAACCATGGAATATCCCTTACTCACTATGGAGCATTCCATCCAATGTAGAACATTCCATCCAATGTAGAACATTTCATTCAATGTAGAACCTCTTATTAACCAACGACTATTTCATCCACCTTGGATCATACCATCCAACACAGAATATATCATCTGCCATTAATGAAAGAACATTTATTCATGTAGGATCACTTAGCTAGTTCATTATGGAAGATCATCTGAAGATGGTAGATCATCACCTGAACTAGGTAGTTGCCTAGGACACCACATTTTCAGTGCGGTCAAATATACAAACATTTTTCTACCTTTTAAAAAACGATATTAATATGCTATCTTTTGGTAAAAACTTATCTTGACAGCATTAACTATTCTGTGGTTAATTTAAATTTGAACATCAATATTAAATATTTAAACATCAAACTAAATAAATATTTTACTTTGTTACTATTACAATTCTATGCATTGATTTTTTACTTAAAGGGACACTGTATTTAAAATATACTTAATAGGACTAATGGGATTCTCCATCATTTACAAGGACAGATTCTAGTGTAGTGAAGTTAATATAATAAATCACTGATTTTGCATGCAAAAAAAACGTAATGTATAATAACGCACAATAGAAATTGATGTCCTTTGAAATCCTGTAATCTGAATAATGACGAAATCAAAAATGAACAATTTTTGAAAGGGTAACCGTGCTAATCCTGTCCTTTTTTAACATAAAACTGTGTAATTTCCAGCGTCAAATCCCAATCTGACGTCTGATTTCCATCCAGTCCTTGTAAATAAATGTTTAAACTGTCCTCGCTACGAGTAGAGTTTTGTTAACAAACATCGAGCTGAAGACGTCGCACTGCGCGCAGCTTGGAAGAGAATAAAAGACTGATAAATGAGCCCTAGAAATGCAAATATTTAAACAACATGACAGTCTTTTTATATGGATTTATGATTATTAAAATTTGCGAAATCCAAGAGTTAGCCAGAAAAATGCTCTTTGAGGGTCACGGACCACCAGGGAAGGTCCGTGTCTGGGGGATACAGGGAGTAGATAAACTAACTGCTGCTACCGACACATGCAACATTTTATTGTCTAAAGGCCACTTCACACTGAAGCCAAAACACATTCTGTGTGTCCTCAGACCCTAATCTAATTAGATCAATGTGAAGAGGAGCCTTTGGCTCCAGATCTGGCCCATAGTCGCCGCCCGCTTCTCTGCAGACTTTATTTACACTGCTCTGAGCCCCAGAACGTGGCTCCAATCAAGAGATCAAAACATAAATGAAACACTATTCAAAGTGCAGACCTTGCACTGTCACTGTCAGCTCATAAAGGGAGATCTGGACAGTCCTGTTACAATAGAAGCGTGTCCTATCAACCGAAACATCAATGGAGTTCCAACTGGGACTGTCCAAAGAATAAATCTAATTAGTTATTCTGCTGGTTTAGTGTTAGTAACAAACTAGCAACATTAACAATCGTGGAAGCATTAGCATAGAATCATTAATAGAGAATGTCAAGATGAGGGACCGGCTCGACCTGCCAATGCATAGATCCTACTATTTAGGTCCTTTCGTCTTCAGGTTTCTGTGTATTGGTGCTAGAGATTCCCTGGAAGGAGGCCTACTTCAGTGCTTTTTATATCTATATTCCCTCTGTATGTTAAGTGAGCTGCTGAAGAACATACACATGAATGTAACTGTCACAGTTAAGAACTGCAGAAAACTAAAGTTCACTTTGCAACTGTAACTGTTGCCATGGCAACCTGCAACACCACAGCACTTCATCTCACGATTCTCCCCATAAAGCTGTCATCACAAGCCCTCCCTCTCTAGTTAACAGGAAATTCAAGATTACAAACATGACTTTGGTGACTGGAGATCTGAAGTGTCCAATTGCCTGGAGAGACCATCACGTTCTGATGAGCTCTACTCCGCTTGTATCAGATAGTAAAGTTATGAGTCTGCAAGGCTAGGCTCCATCTCAACAGGTGACTTACTGAGCCAGCACAACGGATTGTGGTCTGTGACAACCACAAAATCTCTGCCAAAAGTGTAGGGCTGTCATTTCTTGAGGGACCAGGCAACTGCCAGGCACGCATTCTCAATAGCCTCATAGCTGTTAGTAACGTTAAGTGTAGTCTTCAGATACGGGAAGGCTTTCTCACATTCGGGGGTCCATTCTAGCAGCCGTCCCGTGGTACTGAAATGGTGAATAAAAGAATGGTACCCATAAATGTTAACATCTAACTCTTGCTTATTTGCTTATCTGCCTCTGGCAGGATTTTCCCACTCCCTACTCTGTGCCCTAGGTACTGCACCTCCCCTAGCAAACTGGCACTCTTAAGGGCAAATGGTCAACCCTGCTTGCTGGATTTGACCCAGGACCATAGCTTGTGGTCCACATGTTCCTGCCAAGTATGACTGATTATGGCATCCGGTCTAGGCACAACGAAGTGGTGAATGCCGACTTCTCTCTAGCTTTTAAGCAAGTGGGATCTGCCTGTGGCCCTTAGAAAAGTCCAGAGTGGTCACATATGCTAGGACATGCAACCTATCTAGCAGTTCATCTACCATCTACTCT
The DNA here is from genome assembly GCA_027410445.1 of Discoglossus pictus. Lineage (NCBI taxonomy): Eukaryota > Metazoa > Chordata > Amphibia > Anura > Alytidae > Discoglossus > Discoglossus pictus. The sequence goes on along the minus strand of CM050168.1, from coordinate 243,066,748 downwards.
AGGCATAGGGTAAGGGTCAGTAGTAGTCATTGTCATTTAGCAAACCCGTGTGGTCCCACCCTTTTTAGGGACCAACAACAAAGGGGACGCAAAATGACTATAGGATGAGACTCCTAGCTCTAATATTTCAAACAGCTCCTTCCTTATATTCTCCTTCACAGCTTCAAGGAACCTATAAAAGGTCTGCTTCAATGGGGAAATGTTATGGGTAAGGACCTCATGGTAGAAAGTCTGTCCTACCCAGTCGGGTCGAGAACAAGCCTAGTTGGTGACTTAGCACCATCTGAAGCTTCTGTTGCTGGTCAGGCATTAAGTTGGTTGGCATAAGGGAAACAGGGGATGGGTCAGCAGGGGCAAGCATGTCTGCTAATACCTCATCCTCAGATTCTTCCCCCTCTATGAGGCATATGGCTATTACTTGGGAATTCCGACTCTAGTATGGCTTCAGCATATTCATGTGGGCTGGGCAGCGCTGGTCTAGGTGGCCTAGCAGGATGGAGACCACTGGATTCGGGTGGCACTCTCACTTCTACCTGGGTCTCCCTGTACTGATCTGACTGGGGGGCAAAGGTGGAAAAATTGCTTCATCACAACAACCTGGGCAGCCTCTTTAATGGTCGGGATCCCTTATTCTTAAAATATCTGCCATTCGTGCTCAATTATCTAACCCTTCCACACAAAATGTTTAATAGCCACCATGTGCAATTCTGTTTATTTATATGTGTGCTTTCTGTACCAGCTCAGACCTTTGCTGGGTCACTTTAAACTTGTTTTGTATTACACAGCATCAGATATCCCCCTTATTACACTCTCCAGATGATATCACTCCATGTAGACAGTAGGGTCTGTGTAGCGCGTGCAGTATAAATAAACAGTTCGTGATAATTCCTCTAATCGCAGACTTCAAGTGCTTTATCTGGGCTTTGAGATTTGTTAAATAAAGGGATTTGGATCGAAGTCCAGTTTCTAAACACAACAATTGGTGATAAATGTGGTCATTTTTCTTCATTAATTGGCACCTAGACCCTGATATATAAGCGGACCCCTGGGATAGAGCTTTATGTAATGATGATGCAGGCACTAGAGCTGGATCACAAGTCCAATCACTAAACTGATGGAGCATCAATGGATGGAGTGTCCACCGTGTACCATGCAGTTACCTGCACAAAAAGAGACTAGGTATGTTTAAGGTGCAAATGGCTGCATATGAACCAATGGACCCAATGCCTCTAGGAATTATCAGTAATCAATGCCAATAATCCCTCATGAACAAACTATTAGAATTTATTTTTGAGGGTGGATCAAAAAGACTGACTGCCAGATAAAAATGTCAAAACTCAGTATTAGTTTACTGTAGGAAAATGATTTAAAGGAATCCTTGTAAATAAATGTATAGTATGCTTGTATGAAGAACTTGACTTGCTAATGTTGAAAATAAATGAATACAGACTTTAATTTTTTTTTTTCAATATTTTATTGTAACAATAGATAAATAAAAAAACAACAACATCTATTTAGCAAATATATATCAATATAGAAATCTTCTGGTTCTTTTTTCCATTTTTTATAACTTTAGAACCCAGATGTCCAGAACCTCACATTTCCCTCAAGCTACAGGCACTATCAGTCCACAGTCAGCTACATTTGATATTTCCTTTAAATATGAGGCATCAGGTCACACAGAAATGTATCGGGAACGTTTATATTCATCCAAAAAGTTATGTATACATTGCACAAAAATTGTGTGCTATGTGCTTAACCCTTTCACTGGTACAGGGACCAGCAATGTATTGCTGGCTCTTCAACTTGTGAAAGGGTTAAAGGGGCATTACAGTTTTAACCATAGTTATCACATATAATAGTTGTGGTAATTGCAGGTTTGTTGGTAATGCTATGTTAAAAGTTACGGGTTGCGCATGCAAATTACGGGTTTGAGGGGGGCTGCAAAGACCGCCGTAGGCGCTCATTGCGAGGCCCATAACATAGTGGCGGGAGAGGCTCCGAACAGCTTACGAGTTACAGGCTTCAAAAAAATTACGGGTTTAAAAGCCGCCATTTTTTTTAAAGACCGTAAGCCGTTGGGAGACAGCCAATTAATTAGAAAATAACCTTACAACCTCACACAGAGATTAGGGGGAGAGGCAGGGAGCCTGTAAGTGAGGTTGCAAGCTAATTTGCTATTTAATTGGCATTTTGGGAGGTCTTAGAACAGCTAAGCAAGGAAAAAAATGTTGTTCGTAAATCCGTAATTTATTTTCAAGCCTGTAAATCGGAAACACATTTCGGTCTTGGGGGAAATGGTTTCACACCCGTAATTGCAAACAGGTGCACATAGGAGGGAGAGTGTAGAGAAAGACACATGGGAGTGAGAGGGGGGAGAGAACGGAAAGAGACACAGGGAAGGGAGTGGGGGGGAAGGGACACAGGGGAGGGAGATAAGGGGAAAAAAACATTGGGGAGGGACAAAGAGACATGGGAGGGAGAGAAGGGGAAACAGACACAGGGGAGGAAGAGAGTGGGAGACACAGGGGTGAAAGAGTGGTGAGAGGCTTGTAATGAGCACTGAAGGAGTTCATTGCGAGGCCCGAAAGTTGCAGATTGGTCGACACCTGCAATGAGCGGCAAAGCCATAGCGAGGCCTGGAAAGTAGAGGGGGGAAAGGCTCGCAATTAGCGGCGAAGGCGCTCATTGTGGGGCTTGCGATGAGCGATGAAGGCGCTCATTGCGGGGCATGAAAGTTGCAGGGCGAGAGGCTTGCAATGTGCTCCAGAGTGGCTCATTGCAAGGCCAGCGCCGAGCGCCAAAGGTGCTCATCTTGAGGCCCGCAAGTTAGAGGGGGGAGAACCTTGCATTGTGTGGCAAACAGCATTGTCAGGCTTCAAATTTTATTGCCGTCATTTTTGACGGGCAAGTATCTTATAAAAGTGTTCATCTTTCATAAACTTCTATTTTTCCTGCAGCACAGGCCACAGTTCCACCCTTTCTCTGTGACATGCTATTTGCAGTTGTGTCCTGCTCGGTGGCGTCCCTGACGAGTGATGTCACACACCAGAGTCCAACAGCACCACGCTTGGCTGGTTGGAGAACTGGTGAGAGCAGTCAGGACCAGATTACTATCTAGTAAGTACAGGGCGATACATTGCTAGGGACAGCAGTCACGACTGGATTACTATCTAGTAAGTACAGGGCGATACATTGATAGGGACAGCAGTCAGGCCCGGATCATTATCTAGTAAGTACAGGGCGATACATAGCTAGGGACAGCAGTCAGGACCGGATCATTCGCTAGTAAGTACAGGTGATACATAGCTAGGGACAGCAGTCAGGACCCGGTCACTATCTAGTAAGTACAGGGCGATACATAGCTAGGGACAACAGTCAGGACCGGATCATTCGCTAGTAAGTAAAGGTGATACATAGCGAGGGACAGCAGTCAGGACCGGGTCACTATCTAGTAAGTACAGGGCGATACATAGCTAGGCACCGCAGTCATGACCGGATCACTATCTAGTAAGTACAGGGCGATACATAGCTAGAGCAGCAGTCAGGACCGGATCACTATCTAGTAAGTACAGGGTGATACATAGCTAGGGACAGCAGTCAGGACCGGATCACTATCTAGTAAGTACAGGGCTATACATAGCTAGGGACAGCAGTCAGGACCGGATCACTATCTAGTAAGTACAGGGCGATACATAGCTAGGGACAACAGTCAGGACCGGATCACTATCTAGTAAGTACAGGGCGATACATAGCTAGGGACAGCAGTCAGGACCGAATCACTATCTAGTAAGTACAGGGCGATACATTGATAGGGACAGCAGTCAGGCCCGGATCATTATCTAGTAAGTACAGGGCGATACATAGCTAGGGACAGCAGTCAGGACCGGATCACTATCTAGTAAGTACAGGGCGATACATTGATAGGGACAGCAGTCAGGCCCGGATCATTATCTAGTAAGTACAGGTGATACATAGCTAGGGACAGCAGTCAGGACCCGGTCACTATCTAGTAAGTACAGGGCGATACATAGCTAGGGACAGCAGTCAGGACCGGATCATTCGCTAGTAAGTAAAGGTGATACATAGCGAGGGACAGCAGTCAGGACCGGGTCACTATCTAGTAAGTACAGGGCGATACATAGCTAGGCACCGCAGTCATGACCGGATCACTATCTAGTAAGTACAGGGCGATACATAGCTAGGGCAGCAGTCAGGACCGGATCACTATCTAGTAAGTACAGGGTGATACATAGCTAGGGACAGCAGTCAGGACCGGATCACTATCTAGTAAGTACAGGGCTATACATAGCTAGGGACAGCAGTCAGGACCGGATCACTATCTAGTAAGTACAGGGCGATACATAGCTAGGGACAACAGTCAGGACCGGATCACTATCTAGTAAGTACAGGGCGATACATAGCTAGGGACAGCAGTCAGGACCGAATCACTATCTAGTAAGTACAGGGCGATACATGGCTAGGGACAGCAGTCAGGACTGGGTCACTATCTAGCAAGTACAAGGCGATACATAGCTAGGGACAGCAGTCAGGACCTGGTCACTATCTAGTAAGTACAGGGCGATACATAGCTAGGGACAGCAGTCAGGACCGGATCATTCGCTAGTAAGTACAGGTGATACATAGCTAGGGACAGCAGTCAGGACCGGGTCACTATCTACTTACTAGCACTATCTAGTAAGTACAGGGTGATACATAGCTAGGCACCGCAGTCATGACCGGATCACTATCTAGTAAGTACAGGGCGATACATAGCTAGGGCAGCAGTCAGGACCGGATCACTATCTAGTAAGTACAGGGTGATACATAGCTAGGGACAGCAGTCAGGACCGGATCGCTATCTAGTAAGTACAGGGCGATACATAGCTAGGGACAGCAGTCAGGACCGGGTCACTATCTAGTAAGTACAGGGCGATACATAGCTAGGGACAGCAGTCAGAACCGAATCACTATCTAGTAAGTACAGGGCGATACATAGCTAGGGACAGCAGTCAGAACCGAATCACTATCTAGTAAGTACAGGGCGATACATGGCTAGGGACAGCAGTCAGGACTGGGTCACTATCTAGTAAGTACAGGGCGATACATAGCGAGGGTCAGCAGTCAGGACCGCATCACTATCTAGTAAGTACAGGGCGATACATAGCTAGGGACAGCAGTCAGGACCGGATCACTATCTAGTAAGTACAGGACGATACATAGCTAGGGTCAGCAGTCAGGACAAGATCACCATTGAGTAAGTACAGGGCGAAATATAACTAGGGTCAGCAGTCAGGACCGGATCATTAGCTAGTAAGTACAGGTGATACATAGCTAGGGACAGCAGTCAGGACCTGGTCACTATCTATTAATTACAGTGTGATATATAGCTAGTGAAAACAGTAGTCAGGACTGGATCATTATCCAGTATGTACAGGGCGATACATAGCTAGGGACAGCAGTCAGGACCGGATCACTATCTAGTAAGTTCATGGTGATAAATAGCTAGGGACAGCAGTCAGGACCGGGTCACTATCTAGTAAGTACAGGCCGATACATAGCTAGGGACAGCAGACACAGCAGTCACTATCTAGTAAGTACAGGGTGATACATAGCTAGCGACAGCAGTTAGGACCGGGTCACTATCTAGTAAGTGTAGGGCGATACATAGCTAAGCATAGCAGTCAGGACCGGATCATCATCTAGTAAGTACAGGGCGATACATAGCTAGGGACAGCAGTCAGGACCGGGTCACTATCTAGTAAGTACAGGTGATACATAGCTAGGGACAGCAGTCAGGACCGGATCATTATCTAGTAAGTACAGGGCGATACATAACTAGGGACAGCAGTCAGACCGGATCACTATCTAGTAAGTACAGGGCGATACATAGCTAGGGATAGCAGTCAGGACCGGATCACTATCTAGTAAGTACAGAGTGATACAAAGCTAGGGACAGCAGTCAGACCGGATCACTATCTAGTAAGTACAGGGCGATACATAGCTAGGGACAGCAGTCAGGACCGGGTCACTATCTAGTAAGTACACGCCGATACATAGCTAGGGACAGCAGACACAGCAGTCACTATCTAGTAAGTACAGGGTGATACATAGCTAGGGACAGCAGTTAGGACCGGGTCACTATCTAGTAAGTGTAGGGCGATACATAGCTAAGCATAGCAGTCAGGACCGGATCATCATCTAGTAAGTACAGGGCGATACATAGCTAGGGACAGCAGTCAGGACCGGGTCACTATCTAGTAAGTACAGGTGATACATAGCTAGGGACAGCAGTCAGGACCGGATCACTATCTAGTAAGTACAGGGCGATACATAACTAGGGACAGCAGTCAGACCGGATCACTATCTAGTAAGTACAGGGCGATACATAGCTAGGGATAGCAGTCAGGACCGGATCACTATCTAGTAAGTACAGAGTGATACAAAGCTAGGGACAGCAGTCAGGACCGGATGACTATCTAGTAAGTACAGGGCGATACATAGGTAGGGTCATATGATTTATGTAACCAGAAATGAGATTGGGTAAATTGAGTTACTGCAGCACCGGTGGACAGTAAGGAAATGTTATCACCAAAAGTGTTGAGGACCCCTGGCCTAGAGAGTGGTATTAGAATGAGCAGTGGCTTTTTAAACACTGCAGTGACATGCAATTTGTTAGATTATTATACTTCAAACCACATACATTAATTTCTATTTAAAAGGAATTTGGGGAGATTCACAAAACATTGCATGGTAAGTTGTTATATCTATTTCTTCATATTTCCTGCAATACTTAGTTATTCAGCCCCAATAGGAATCTCTCTGGTATGTTCCATGCAGAGGCTACACTTCAGATTTCTGGACATAAATAGCTCTGCTGGACTGCAGAGTGACCCCTGGGCAGCTGTAGATGTCCAAAATCTGACCACTGGCTGTAATACTGACCTTATTATTAATGAGGTGCAAGATGCGGCATGCTCCAGACCCAGATGTGTGTGTGTCCTGTAATGATAATATGCTGCAGTAAACAAATTCTGAAGGTCGAGAAATAGTTAAACTGTGACTCATAAGTAAGAATGACCAGTCCCCCCTCTTAAAAGGCAACAGGGAGTAACTTTCAGAAAAAGTAGCACGTTCATGAAATGGTCTTCCAGTGGATGTGGTAGCGTCAAATACAGAAAAAAGAATTAAGGAATAGATGTCTGGGGAGTGTATCTGCTAATAAGTCTTTTGGCTGTGGGTGTTTTTTTCTCTAAATTTGTAGATGTATTCTATTGACTCAAGTCTGCAATTTACATCTTACAGCCTCCACACGTAAACTGTGCTTTTTAAAGAAATATTTAAGCAAGGCCTTAATTTACTTCTTAGGCACAGCCAATAGTAAATGAGACCATCATCATAACGTCAGCAAAACATGGACGTTACACGTAACCTGCAACCTGAGGCTACAAATTAAAGAGAGCAAATAAGTAATATTTGCAGATCAGGCTCGCAATCAAGCGATCTAGCGCTCTATAAAATGCATTAGAGCAGCTAACTTTAATTAATTAGCAGCACTTGTAATATTTGATTTACAGTTGTAAGCCCGAATTTGCGTCTTTGAGAAACAAGCCAGACACCCAAACTATGAGTTGCTTTCCCATTGATATTCTGAGATCTGTAATATTGTGGGTTACTTTTTGAAATATTTTCACAAAGTCACTATTCAATTGGAACTTTACTGAACACCTGCAAAATAAGTATGACTCGTAACTAGTAATATAAGGAAAATAAAAAACATGCACTGAAGAGCACTCACAACTGGTTTTAAAAGTCTTTCTGAGGCCGGCAAAGTCAGTTAAAGATACAGTAAGTCTAAAAAAGCATACAAAAGCGTGTAAGTGCATTATAATTCAATGCTGAACCATCCCAGAGGCACAAATGTGCAATTTAAAAATGTTATATTTTATTATTATGTTTGTGGTATTATACAATTTCCAGGGTAACATAGAACCCAGTTCTCAAGAGTTTAATATATATCAACAAACCCACATGGACTACAACAGATAATGTATTAGAGCATCTATGAAAAGGCTAGCTATATGGACAATCTTTACATATTTACTCACAAAAATGCTTACTCGCAATATTGGGTGCTTATTTTTACTAATTTGACTTATATATACGAAAGCATGACGTTAACTCATAATTCTGACCCTTATATATTACTGTGAAACCATGGATTTACGTATTTCAAGTGAGATACATAATTTTACGAGTGAAGACGATTGAATACATGTGTAACATTATTGAATAAAGCTCTCACAGTCGAAAATACGTAATTTTGCTATTTACATATCTTGAATTGGAGAGTTGCAGAACCCCCTGGTTTGATGATCACTCAGCCCATATTTAAGTCCTTGCTAGAACACATTCCCATAAACATACCAGGTACCGAGTCCCTGCCTTCCTGTAACTGCACTGTCATCCCTAACTCAGCCTAAATTCCCTGTTCTCTATCCATATGCACTGACCTCCCAGTCCATACACTATTCCATGTCTGAACACTGCTTATCAAAACTGGACCTGACATATACAACGAGGCGCCTTGTCCCTGCCGCCCTGCAATTACTCCTTTGTCCCTAGCTCAGCCTGACTTCTCTCCTCTCTATACAGGTGCACAGAACATAGTTTATTTAGGGATCCCCTAGTCCCTAGGTGCGCTGACCACCCAGTCCATGCACTATTTCATGCCTGAACACTGCTTATCAAACCTGGGCCTGATATGTATGACGAGGCGCCTGGTCCCTGCCGCCCTGTAATTGCTCCCTAATCCCCGGCTCACTGCCGGCCCAGCGACCATGCATTGATTTTTAGTGTCAGGAATAGAACTGAGCAGTTTGTATAACAGTAGATAATGTTTCTATCGCCAGTTAAGTAAAAGCAGATGTGAGACTTGCAGAGACTGCACAGCCAGCAGCGAGACACTCCCAGCGGACACGGCCGGCGGAATTAGAGAGGCAGCATTTACTGCTCATTAACACTCAACCTGAGCCAGGAGAACTGATGGACTGACCCTCCGAAAAGGATGGAAATAATTAGAGTCCATTCGAATATAATGCAGGGTGCAAAGAACAAATTTAAAAGGCCTTAATATGTATGGATTAGAGGAGAGAAGCAAGAGGGGGATATGAGAGAGACTTGTAGATACTGTATATAACAGAATTTACAGTAATAAAGTACAAGAGAGAGGTGTCAGACAGAAAAAGAGGAACTAGAACAAGAGGTCATTATGTGAAGATGGACAATAATAAGGTAGTAGGATAGTTTTAATAATAGTAGTAGCTAATTGGTATAAGTGGAAGTTGTGCCCAGAATGCTATAATCAAATACATGACTGCCTGGGATACACAAGATGCTGTTCTCACGAATAAGTAAAGTAGGAGAATTGGTAGGTGATACATCTTATGTTGGCAAATATTTTTCTCTCTTAACCTTGCACCCCACATACATATCTATATAAATATGTAATCTAAAGTCTAATAAACTACTATTTTATATTCCAGCAGCATAGGCTACCGGTCCTCCCTTGTGTTTAGCACTACGGAATATGTTGGCACGTTACAAATAAAGATAATAATAATAATTCATGTAACATTCACAATCAGTAATATGCCATCCTGGTCATCTCTATTGTTATGTTCTAAGATCTAAGAAAGTTTCTAAGATTTGAAGTTGCGTTATCACATGATTACTTTAGCTGCGTGACGTTGTCACGTCCACATTAATGGCAGCTTCCCGGAAGTAATCAGGGCTATATAAGCTATATAAGCCTTGTTATGTTCTAAGATCTAAGAAAGTTTCTAAGATTTGAAGTTGCGTTATCACATGATTACTTTAGCTGCGTGACGTTGTCACGTCCACAGTAATGGCAGCTTCCCGGAAGTAATCAGGGCTATATAAGCCTGCAATATCAGCCACTGTATAAGCCTGATGATAAAGTTCTCTTTATACTTTCATTACACAAACATGTGACTCTCCTTATCTGCCCTTCAAGCAGAAAGGATGTTTGGTCAGATAGGAACTCTCACCAATTGACTTGAATTTGCAATGTGTTGCAGGCTCCTCTGCCTGTGACAGGGTTAATGACAAAGCCCAGGACTGTATATAACTGCATATCATAGGTACTAATGTATAATCATCCACTAATCACGCACACTGTCACATATTATCCCTTAGTCACATCCGCAGTCCCAGGAGCCAGAGCCAACCGGCATCCACTTGTTTCAAAATCTCAGAAAGAATTGCTGTGTTTATTAATTCTGCTGCTTAGTGTACGGATGGTTTAAACGGACTAGTAACCCTGCATTAGGCAAGGTCTGGGCTCGAGCCATCCTACAATAAACAATGACATGGGCTCCATTCAAATATTTACATAATGCAGTGCAGTGACTTATAGTGAGGGGGCTCAGGGGGGCACAGGAATCAGGTGGCACATACTGTATAAATATCCTCTGCAGCACACAGCCTGGGGCTGGGCCTGCCACGTGGCTGGGATAAAGGAAAATGTAACCCAGGAAGAGGCGGTGGTCTGGTTCGTTTTATTGACGTGTGGAATAGGGGGCATATAATGGTGTGGGGGCAAAATTTATAAGGATATATTTTATGCTCTCTCGATGGAGGTCGTTGTGTGGTTGTATGACATGTTGCATTGTCCTGCTGGAAGATCCCATCTGCTCCAGGGAAGATATGTATGGGCGTACCTGACCTGCAGGGATGGATAGATTACCCAATCGGTTGAGAGTACCTTCCAGCGGACCCAGACGTGCACCTCTGACATCAATGGCACGTGGTGCTCTGCAGTTTCAACGCCATTTATTTGCAATGGTGCCATTTGTCCAGTCACAGTACAGTTTAACCACAGCAGCACACAAATAGTTCACAAACTCCGCTGGTTCAGTAATAATACTTACACCCTTGGCCCAAAAGCCAGTGATCATTCCCTTTTCAAAGTCAGATAAAATGCATGTTTTACCCATGACAGTGATGGTTGATATGTTTGCAGAATGCCTACATGTCACTTTATAATCCTACCGAGCCAGCTCACAACACGTGATTACCCGCTGCTGACCTGGTCATAATAAAGTGATTCAACCCTGAATATATATATTTTTTTCACCTAGACACAGTGTCCAGTCCTGGAGCCCAGATCTCCAAAATGATATTAATAAATTAGAGATCATTCAAATGAGGCGGCTAAAATAGAGACTTAGAGAGAGGAAATATAATTTGTGCTTAAAATAACTTTTCAATCTATATTATCTAACAGTTCCGCTCACCAATTTAATAAGAAGCAAGTTAAATTATATTTATGTATATGTGTACTTTCCATTTGCACAGTAACTAGGCCCTGGGTCCCTGGGAGCTCTGTACATCTTCATATATGCTCCTGCCATAGACAGTCAGAGATTCTCGTCCTCTGTGAGGATCGTACTGTAAACAGGACTCAGAGGTGAACAGGGCCATCTGTAAAAATATATCCTATAAAATATATCATCAGACGTATAATAAACAGAGGCCCAGCGGAGTGACGTCTCAGGAGATTTTACAAGCCGCAGATTAGCATCAGTGACAAGTAAATATACGCTCAGAGATATGAGTCAACCATGAAACGATCAGGGTATACAGGAAGGTTTAATGTAACAATATCCCAAGGATAAGGGCCTCTTAATGACGGCATTAATCCATGGGCCTCTCAATGACTGGGGGGATCCAAGAGCCTCTCAATAACTTGGTGAATCCATGGGCCTCTCAATGATTGAATTAATTTAAGGGTCTTTCTGTGGTTGGGTGAATCCAAGGGCCTTTCAATGCTTGGGTGAATCCAAGGGCATTTTGGTGACTGGGTGAATTGAAGGACCTCTCAATGATTGGGTGAATTCAAGGGCCTCTCAATGACTACCTGAATCCAAGGGCCTCTAAATGACAAGAACCTCTCAGTGACTTTGTGAATCCAAGGGCTTCTCAGTAACTGCATGAATCCAAGGGCCTCTCAATGAATTGGTGTATCCAAGGGTCTCTCAGTGACTGAATGAATCCAAGGGCCTCTCTGTGGTTGGGTGAATCCAAAGGCCTTTCAATTCTTGGGTGAATCCAAGGGCCTCTCGGTGACTGGGTTTATTGAAGGACCTCTCAATGACTGCATGAATCCAAGGGCCTCTAAATGACAAGAACCTCTCAGTGACTTGGAGAATGCTTGTGCCTCTCAATAACTGGGTGAATCCAAGCACCCCCTCTAACTGTGTGTGTAAAAGGCCAACTCTATGAGGTCACTAATGATGATGATCATAATGATAATGATGATCTCTGTGATTCAGGTGATGATGTCAGATACCTGCGCTCTCTGTCTTTACACTCTCTCTCTAGCAGTCTTTTCCTGACTCCTCAGTAACCGAGGCCCTTGTGATGAAGTCACTCGGTCTTTACATAAACACTCTGTCTCTTTGTTATAGTCTCTGGGCTCTTTGTACCTCACACATCCTCTGTAATGAGTAACTCTATCAGGTAATACCAGGCTGTGTGTACATATTAATGGACTTACAGTGTAATCAACTGGCTGAACATTCCTCAGTAAGCCCTTAGACTACGGGGTGGGGGGGAAGGGGGCAAACCCACCAAAACACCCAAAGCAACGTCCTTAATAAAATGCTTGCAATTAATGAAATTACTATCAATATAATTTTACTTGCTCAGATACACAGAATAGCTGTTAAAGGTGGAGCTTGAAGTGATCCTATAGTCAGTTAGCTGTGTATAAGAAAGATTATATTGTATGATCTCTTTATAATGGTCGCCCTCAGTTTGTAACTTTTTAATGATCCTGAAAGGGAAGAGCACACATGATTTACAGTTTTTTTGCCCATAAAAATATTTTTTTAAAATCATTACTTTTAATTAAACAATCTTTTTCAATCATCCTTTTATATGTATACCTTCTTTAACTGTTTGCTTCTGTTCCCAAGGCTCCCTTCTGTGTTACCTGTCCGTGTTATAAAAATACATATATATATATATATAATATATTACAAGTTATTCCCTTAAATATTTTACTCTCTAAACTGAAATCTTAATTCAGACAGAATTACTGCTTCAGATTCTGTATTTCTGCGAATTTTTGCCCACAGGTCAGCGCCATTTTGTACTAGCGTCGATGCAATCAGAGGAAGGAATGTACAATCGGATTTCTCTGTGTTTTCCAAGAAAAAACAGCAACACCAAATATGTGCAGGTTACAAACTAGCTTGGCACAAACAAGCGCCGAAATAATGGCAGAGCTGGGGGCTTGTGTGACTGCAAATTAAGAACCGCTAAGCAAGGAGGGAGAGGTGGGAAACGAGGGAGAGATGGGTAGGATGGAGAGGAGGCAGAGGTTCGTAGGAGAGTGAATAGGGGAAGATGGGAGAGGAGGGAAGGAGGGAGGGGTGGGATAGAGGTGAGAGAGGTGGGGGAGAAGGGAGATGAGGGAAAGCAGGAAGAGGAGGGAAAGGTGGGGCAGATGAGAGAGGAGGAAGAAGTAAAGAGGTTGGAGGTTGGAAAGGTGAGGAGGTGGGAGAGGAGTGTGAGGTGGAAGAGGTGCGCAGTAGCTCTGTGAAAGATAAAATCACATATACATATGAGCCAGTAGTGGAGGTAGTGAATGGAGGGCCCCAGTGCAAATTAATTTAGGGCCCCTTTTGCAAATTCTCTATCCACCCCTTTTGGGTCAGTAAAAAAGTCAAAAATATATGTAAATATATTTAAATCACCCCTGTGGTAACCAAATCAGCTTCTTATAAAATAAATACCTGCGATCCTCATCTAATAAATTATGATTTGTCATTCACTTCCAGTAGCAGAGGGCCCCTGCCCTGTTGTGAGCCCTGGTACTTTACACCTGCTGCACCGCCACTGATATGAGAGCAGGAAGAGGTATTTTACTAATTTTACTACTTAATATATCTAGAAACTTGATGTGAATTCGGTCTCCTTCCATCTAAGGCAGCTGATTAGCAGAAAACAAAATGGAAGATTCCACAGCAGCGTATTTGACAGGTGTGGAGTTACCACTGGTGTAGGGGGTGCAGCGCATTGTTGTCCTCTCCTGTGGGGGCCCTGCGCTATCCATTTTAAAATTTGTCGGGTTCACTGAACTGCTTGTTGTCCGACAATCCTGAGTTAGATCCGCTGTCCCCAGGTGACCCCTGAGGATCAGCATTAGGCCCCGGTAACAGAGGGAGACCACCAGCTTAGCTTGAGGGCTTAGGGAGACCCCAGAGATCACCACTAGGCCCTTTGGGTCCATCATGAACCCTGGGGATCCCCTCTAAGCCTGTATGGCCCATCAAGGGCCCTGGGGATTCCCACTAGGCTTTTTGGGCCCAAGAAGTCCACCGTGACCCCACTAGGCGCTTGATTAAAAAATGTAGGGCCCAAGACCCCAATGGGAATTCCCCAGTGGCTAACTATCACTGGCCATGGTGTTCCCAGTGGATCTCCTTTGCAACTAAATAATAATATACCTGTGTATCTATTTACTTTTATGTACTTTATTGTATTAAGAAGTGCTTATAAGCTCTGTTTCTACTGCCTATAATCAAACAAATATTACCTGCTTGGCTCTGCCCTCTGTAGCTCCCAAAGACACAAACTCTGCTGTATCTCATACTGGATTCTCTGGAGGTCCAGTGGTTAGGATTCAGTGCTTTCACCACTGCGACCTGAGTTAACTAAGAGGTAACACCACCCTGAAGCCATGCCCGGTTGGGCCTGGTCAGTACTTGGATAAGATACCATCTAGGAATACCAGAAGCTGTATGCTGTGACCCACTGGAGAAGGAACTGGCAGCCAACTCCAGTATGTCTGCCTTGAATACTAAGTGGATCAGCATTGTGTTACGGTCCATGACTTCATGTAGAGTCAGACATGACTAAATGACACACACACATCTCATACTAACCAATCAGTGACCATCCTTCAGCAACATGCTGCTGAGATGTGGTCCCTGAAAGGTTAGGACACTCTGCACCGCCTTTCAGAGACTGCATTTACATGTGCTGTAGGCATTAAAACAGAGCTTATTAGATCATCAGAGCTTATTAGATCATCTTAATAATATCATCTTAATAAAATAAAGTACATGTAAATGTAAATAGATACATAGCTATATTATTTACTTATTCAAATTATGTTTTCAGAGATTATGTGTATAATATTAATTGAGTGGACTATATAATAATATTAGTAAAAATAACATATAGTAGGAACAAATGATAAAACTAAAGTGACAACATGGGGTTAATTATTCTTGCACCTTATTTGTATAGTTATATATTCCTGATAAACTTTAAAGAATGGAAAGAGTTAATGCTACAAAGGAAGGATGGAGTCTGGATAATTAAATGTATTTAAGGCTTAGAGAATCATTGTAATTTGCCTAATGAAAGGTGGTATGCAGCCCCTGAAACATTGCGTATTTGTAAGGATTCTGCAGAATTAAACGTTTGATAATATTCCCATAAAGAATAAACTAAGTGGAGTGTCCTCCAAAAGTGTTTTGTGTATATTGCTACAGGTGATGCTGAACCTGTTTGGTGATAAAACTCCTGCAAGAAATATGGTAAGAGACTGGAATACATGTTATTGAAGGTCCACTGTGGGACCTCATGAAAATGTAACTCCAATATCATGGAGGTCCATAAGGATCCCTATGGCGTTGCTAAAATTAATCTCTGTATCACGAGGGTCCATAAGGAATCCCATAATATCACTAATTGACCTCTACACCATGTGAGTACATAAAGACCCCCACTGTATCAATAAATGGAACCTCATAGTCCCTAACACTAAAGTACCAAAAAGAAAAGAAAATATTTAAAATAAATAATTAAATTAATTAAACTTTGACTATCTCCAGCGATGATCACCTCAGTCTTCAGCCCTGGATAAGCGGGCACTTCCATGTTGTGAGTATAATCCATCCTCCTCCTTTCTGATTGATCTGTGAAAATGGGCCTCAAGTTTTTTTAGACTAATGGAGCTACTAGTACGATTCCAATTGGCTGAAATATGTGTCAATCTTATTTCAGCCAATCAGATTAGTGTATTTTGAATAGCTCCCTCCCCTTGCCCTGTTGGTTTCCTCGTAAAACCAATCAGAATACACGTTTTCCCTTTTTTTTATAGAGTAGCAGGATTTTTTAGGCATTGGCCCCATTTGCACAGGTCAAAGAGAGGAACCGTGGCTTCAATCAAGAAAGAGTGTCTGCTTACCCAGGGCTGAAGATTGAGGAACAGGGCGTCACTGATCATCTCTTGAGGTTGTCAGAGGGATAGGTAATGTATACTACAGGTTTAATTATTAATATTTTTGTTGTTGTTGCTATTATAGTGTTAAGCACTATAGGGGACCAAAATGGACTCCTATGGTACTCATAATGATGCCATGGTGGTCCTTATAGACCCCATGGTATAGGAGTTAATTTAGCGATAGGGGTTCATGTTAGTGATACCATGGGGTACTAATGGACCTCCACAGTATGTGGACCTTTCTTGTGGGCATGTGGGATCCCCAGGGTCTTGATTGGCCAGTGGCCTAGTGGGGAATTCTGCGGCAACTGCAGGTTTAAAGGGGTATCCCTGGGATTCCCCAGGCACCGTGAGGTTTAGAAGTTTGAGACTCATAAAAAGTAAAGTGGTCTGCTTTAGGAAGGGGCTTTGGGGAGTATTAAGAGACGACAGTGGCTAGAGGAGGGGGTCTTTGGGGGAGGAGAGCTGCTTTAGAGAGAGGTCTTTTGCTAGTGGCTCTGTAGGTGCTGAATTGTATATAAAAATATATTAAATTAGAGGCCCCCAACTGTTTCTCTGCACCAATAAATGTAATTTATTTATTTTTTAATCACACATTTTTAAGGCAAAAACTGTTGTAATAATCTGATAGATCATTGTTTGATTTATTAAAAACTACTGGACTTTATCTGGTTGGTTTCATCTTCCAAAACTCCTTCATGCCTGAAGTACAGATAAGCAAAGTTAGTTGTCTGTGTTATAAAAGAGCAAAGGGATCATCACGGTGTTAAGGAGAATTGTCCTCAGTGTACAGGGCACCCAGAGACTTGACAAGAAAGATAATCTCACAGATAGGGGAGGTCTGAGACATCATGTTTTACATTGTCTTAAACTGTGTCTAAAATGAAATGAATGAGAACATTATTTCCCATAATAAATTATAGTTCTTCAATCGTAGCATCTAGTACTTTAGTGTCAGGTGTACAACACTTGTACCTCTAGTTAACCCCACACACACTGAAAGCGGCTGCCCCAGTGCTGGTGTCTCACATGTGCTTGTGTTTTCACGCTCTGTTACATTTGGATTGAATTCACTGGTTCCTGGCTGTGTCTGAGCTCTGGATACTGCAGCTGAACACTCACAGAAGCATGATGTACAGCTGTGGAGATAACTTCCATAATCTAAGGAGTAGTACACACAGAACATACAGACAGAGAATAAAGAACACCTGATGACACACACTGCCATAATCTAAAGAGTAAACTCGGGATGAACATGCAGACATTTGATGCAGAACATCCTGAGATTAGCAAGTGCTTGGCTTCAGTGTGAAGCCACACAGATTTTAATCACCACTCAAGTCATATTTTCATATTTTTAAAACTACAGATGAAATCAGTGAAATTGATTTAGAAAGTAAGAAACATGATAATGTTACCTTTTATACACAGTCGAATCACATTATTATGACTGTGAAGATCACTTGTCTAATCACTGCTGAGCTGGGGACAGTTACACGTGTGCCCAGTAGTTACAGCTTGTGGCTGTGGCAGAGTACTGATTTTCCTTTGTGGGGGTTGCAAATTGGTTCCCTCCACTGTGAAGTACCTCCCCTAGACCCACCCTGGGGATAAAAAGCCATGCCCCATATCCATCCGCCCCTAATTGGCTCTAATCACCCAAGTCTGCCCCTCCCCCCCCCTCCCCCGCCAGCCGCCGTTCTCTTACTGGATGATCCTGATCAGGGAGGGATTTTGAACAGGTCCTCCCACCCACATGAAAAATGTGATAGATAGACTGCTGTAAAAAAATAAAGGTTGTTACTTGGAATGCATAGAGGATGTGTGTTTCATTTAACGGGAAGGCTTTTATTATTTTCCTGAGATAAAGTACATGCACATGTTCCTGATCCGTTAGCCGGATACCGAGCTGCCCATTCCTTCAACATAGATCGCCTATATAGAGGGGAATTGTCTGTAGCTAAATAGACCCCTTTTTGAAAGCTGGGTGCAAGAACCGGTAGCAAGGATGGCAGCCTGGAAGATACTATGCACTGCATGTTGATGGGACAGTTGTATTATCGGATCCCAGACTCAATGCAAGAGTGGATCCTAGACCAGAAGCCCACTTCGGCCGAGGAGGCGGCCCGCCTGGCTGATCAGTACCAGGAGACGCAGGTGGCTACACGGTCGGCATATCAAAGCAGCTCAACAAATAGGGAGGAGCCGCTTCTTCCCATCCCCGCCCCACCATTTGTCGTACCCTGGCAGAACCAGGCCCCAGCCACTCCCAGAGCCTCGGCAGCCAGGTAAGAATCTTGGGCCCCAGCACGCCACTGTGGCGCGGGGCCACTGCGTCTGGTGACCCGGGAGGGACGGTTTGAGCCCCGGTGTTTTGTCTGTAATCGGATGGGGCATCTGAGGAGGGATTGCCCCCATACCCCCGTCAGACTGGTCCAGGCCCCAGCCGGCCATTTATTATTTAGGGAACTGGGAGCACCCATTATATGAAGATGAGGGCCCTGAACAGTACCATGACTGATCCGATTGATTTACCAGTTTTACAGCCATCAATAGTGTACAGCTTGCCCAGGGGGACAACCGGCTTTGATACCAAAGAAACTGGATGTAGTGGTGGCTGGAGGACAGCGACTTTCCATCCCTGTGGCCCGGATACAGATTGATTGGGGTACCGGCCAGGGTCTCCGGGAAGTAGGAGTGATGTCGGTGTTGACCGCGGATGTGTTACTGGGCAATGACCTGGGGCTAATGGAGTGTCTCTACGTGAACACTGTGACCCATGCCCAAGCCGCCGCCCAGCGTGTAAAGGATCCAGAACCGGTGCCAGCGGACCTCTCACCCACTCATTTGACTGGGGTAAGTCCATTACCTGCTTGTGGAACTGGGGTTACTTAAGCCAGCGTAGGGGAGTTTAAGAGGGACTTAAGGGACGATAGCACCTTAGAGGGGATTTGGCAAAAGGCAAACAAATTAGGGAAGGAAGGGGAACAGTTTATTTGGGACCAAGAATTGCTCTATCGAGTTACCAGAGGGGAGTGTACCGCAGGCCCAGTGGAGGCAAGAAAGCATTTGATCATCCCCAGAAAGTTCAGAATGGCTCTGCTAGGATTGGCCCATGACATTCCCTTAGCTGGGCACATGAGGAGTAAGACAACCAGCATATTTTACTGGCCTATGGTGAACAGGGATGTAAAGGAATATTGCAATTATGTGACTTGTGTCAGAGGTTCAGCCACCAAGGTCAAGGGACCAGGGCCCCACTCCAGAGTATTATAGAGACCCCTTTCCAACGGGTTGCTATCGATATAGTTGGTCCCCTGATCCACCCCAGCCGGTCAGGGAAACAGTATATACTAACGTAAGTGGATTATGCTACCCGGTACCCTGAAGTTGTAGCCTTGGGTAAAATAACTGCTACTACTGTAGCAGAAGCCCTGGTGGTAATCTTCTTGAAGGTGGAGTTCCCAAAGGAGATATTATCTGACCAAGGGACTCCGTTTATGGCCGAGCTAACCCAGAAGCTGTGGCAGGTTTGTGGTATAAAGCATCTGTGTTCATCCCCTTACCATTTCCAAACCAATGGCCTATGTGAAAGGTTCAATGAGACTCTCAAACGAATGCTTAGAGACTTGGTAGAACAGGAGCGGGAGTGGGAGAAATTGCTGCCCCACCTCCTCTTCGCTTAAACGGAGGTTCCTCAGGAGTCCATGGGGTTCTCACCCTTTGAACTCCTGTATGGAAGAAAAGTGAGAGGTCATCTGAGAGGCATGGGAAGGGGAGCATGAACACAGTGAGGTGCCAGTAGTCCCCTATGAGTTAGCTTTCCGTCAGAGACTAGCCACACTTGCTGGGATGGTTTGGGATCACTTACGAGTAGCCCAAGGGAAGCAGAAGCAGCGGTATGACCAAGGCACCCACTATAGGGAGTTTGTGGATGGGCAGCCCGTCCTTCTTGTCCCCAACCCCCAGAACAAGTTGCAAGCCTCCTGGGAAGGGCCCTATAAGTTAGTAAGGAAGAGTGGGGAAGCCACCTTTAGAATAGAGGTAGATCCTGATCATCACATCCACAGATCCCCCCATATCAATAGGTTAAAAGCTTACTGGGACCAGGACACTATGGTCATGTCTGTCTGTGCTGCTACCGGTAGCGATCCAGAGGAAGGGCTACTGCCCGACCTCATGGAGGATATCACCCAGATTCCCATTACTGATCTTGTTAGGGCCTCGCGAAATTTAACAGATGATCAGCAGGGTCAGCTAAGGAATCTTATCCCCAGCTACCCGAGAGTATTCACTAAAGCCCAGTATGCACCCATTTGGCCAAACATGACATGCTTACCGCCGACTGCCCCCCTCTACGACAGCCCCCTATCGAGTCCCAGAGGTGGTCCGGGAGACTATTCGAGTTGAGTTAGTGGAGATGCTACAGATGAAAGTTATTGAACTCTCTAGCAGCCCCTGGGCCTCCCCTGTAGTACTGGTCCCAAAGAAAGACGGTACCACATGGTTCTGTGTGGACTACCGTAAGTTAAATGAGAAAAGTAAGACTGATGCCTATCCAATCCCTAGGATGGATGAGCTCTTAGACAGGTTGGGGTCAGCCAAATACCTCAGTACCCTTGACATATCAAAGGGCTATTGGCAGATCCCTCTTGCGGACTCGGCTAGTGAAAAGTCGGCCTTTATCACCCCACCAGTTCACGGTATTGCCCTTCGGGATGAAAAATGCCCCTTCTACCTTCCAGAGGTTGGTTGACCAGCTATTACAGGGGTGTAATACCTATGCCCAGGCGTACCTAGATTATATAGCCATCTTTAGCTCTTCCTGAGGCGAACATCTTGCCCACATCCAGCAGGTGTTCAACTGGATTAGGGATGCCGGGCTTACCATTTGGCCAGACAAGTGTCAGTGCACTAGGGCTTAGATGCAGTACCTTGGACACTGGGTAGGGGGTGGCAAGATCCGACTGGAGCCAGCTAAGATTCAAGGGATATCTACCTGGCCCACCCCCCAAACTAAGAAGCAGGTAATGGCTTTCCTGATCACTGCAGGGCATTACCGTACATTTGTCCCTTCTTACAGCACGATCACCAAAGCCCCTGACGGACCTAACCAGGAAAAGGATGCCTCGTATGGTGGACTGGACCCCTGCATGTGAAACTGCTTTCCGCCAGCTGCAGGATGCCTTGGTGCGAGCACCAGTACTCGCTAACTCAGATTACACCAAACCCTTTTTGGTTCATACAGACGCTTCGACCTACGGACAGGGGGCTGTCCTCAGCCAAGTCAATCAGCAAGAGGAGGAGCATCCTATTGCTTACTTGAGCCGTAAATTGGTCGACCCGGAAGAAGCCTACAAAGCCATTGAGAAAGAGTGCTTGGCGGTAGTGTTGCACTCAAAACCCTATTCATATGGATGTCACAGACCACAACCTGCTGTGCTGGCTTCACTGAGTAGCTGGAGACAATGGGAGGCTGCTGTGGCGGAGTCTTGCTCTTCAGGCACAGGACTTTGTAATTAAACACAGGTGGAGAAGTGCCAACCAGAACGCCGATGAGCTGTCCCGACAAGAGGTGATCAGCCCACTCATCAGGGGCAACCTGGGAAGATTACCCCCTATTTGCTGAGCCGTAGGGGGGGGGGGGAGTGGTTGTGAAGATCAATTGGGACCGTCTGTTCTCTGGCCAGGAGACTCGAATTGCTCTGCCATTTGTCTAGTCACTGCTGGGCTGGGGACAGTTACAAGTGTGCCTAGTAGTAAAATCTTGTGTCTGAGGCAGGGTACTGATTTTCCGTTGTGGGGGTTGCAAATTGGTTCCCTCCACTGGGAGGTACCTCTCCTAGACCCACCCTGGGGAGCCAAGCCCCCATATCCATCCACCCATGATTCGCTCTAATCACCCAAGTCTACCCATACTCCCCAAGCTGCCGTTCTCTTACTGCAGGAGTGAGGAGCCTTTTTTCTGCCAAGGGCCATACAAAATTATTAACTTAGAAATGTGCCTGTTATATTTGGTCAAACATTGAATAAACACACCCCTAATGTGATGCCTAGAACTGCTATTATCTGTCTCTTTCTCATCAGCTCTTCCTATCTCATTATCTGTGTCATTAGCACTTTCTCATTATCTTTCTCATTGGCTATGGAATAAGGAGAGGGGCCACATCAAACGACTCCGGGGGCCTTATACAGCTCTCGGGCCTGACGTTCCCCATCCCTGTTTTACTGGATAATCCTGATCAGGGAGGGGATTTTGAATAGGTCCTCCCACCCATATGAAAAATGTGATAGATAGACTGATGTTAAAAATAAAGTTTGTTGTTACTTGGAACACATAGAGGATGGTGTGTTTCATGTAACGGGAAGGTTTTTATTGTTTTCCTGAGCTAAAGCACATGTACATGTTCCTGATCTGTTAGCCGGATAGCGAGCAGCCATTCCTTCAACAAAGATCACCTATTTAGAACTGAATTCCTTTGGCCAAAGGCAGGGATTGTCTGTAGCTAAATAGACCCCTTTTTGCGATCTTCACATTGACCACCAGCTAATATCCCGAATAACTGCTGTGTGCAGCACGGACAGCAGCTAGATGGTGTGGTAGTGAGTCAATAAGATGCTGGCAAGAGTATCAGGAGCCATGCAGACTGCAGTGCATCTGACAGCTGCTGAAAAGTGCGTGGTGGAGGATCTATACAGCAATCAAGGTGGTCCACAGGTGCTCAATGGGGTTCAAGTCTGGGGAATTACTTGGAAGTCTTTGTTGTGCTCCTCCAACCACACCCAGACAATTCTGGCCATATGACATGTTGCATTGTCCTGCTTGAAGATCCCATCCACTCCGGGGAAGGCAGTCAATATGTATCAATGCACTTGCTCTGCAAGGATCGATAGATAACCCAATTGGTTCAGAGTCCTTTCCAGACAATAAAGAGAATACATTCCCCAGACTATAACGCTGCCGCCACCAGCTTGTGTTCTTCCAACAATGGTTGCAGAGTGTTTGTTCTCAAAAGTTTCGCCTGACATGCATGACCAGATCATCAATTAGGCATTAGCCTAGGGGCGCATATCTAAGAGGGGCCTGATTTTTACACTCACAAATTGTCAAACATGCAGGGTTAATTTTCTGATCAAGATTAGCTCTGCCTCCCCATGCGGAGAGTGTGAAGGAAGGAGGAGGAGCACAGGAAGGAAGTGATGGATGTTTTGCTTCTGGTGCTTAACATCTACCAATCATAGCAGAGCTATGGTTGTACTTCCTGAGTGCAGCAACACAGTGAAGGACTGAAATGGCTGCCATTCCACTTCTCTTCTGCAATGAGGGTCCCACCTCCGCGAGAGACATCAGCATACCAGGCAGGCAGGCAGGTTGTGTGGCCTGGCCCTGCTTCCTGTGTGGTACCCTCAAGGATTCAAGTTATTTGACCAAAAGCCATGTAAGAAATGTCTCTTTGGTGACAGGAAGCAGCAGGAGTGAGAGAGGACAGCAGTGTCTCAAGGTAAATATGTTACCCAGTCTCTCATGACACAGTCCACCATGGCTTTCTGCTTCTTCCTGTACCTGTCAGTATTTTATTCTACAGTCTAGCCCTTTCTCACTTAAGATAGCATTAGTGGGAGAGAGTCATTGTTACTAGGAGTAAAAATAACCCATTTCTATATTTTGTATATATTTTGAAAAAGAATCATAAGGTAGCCAAAGTTTATGTGAAAGTGTGCATACAGGAACAAATAAAGCTAAGTCATAAAAATATGATCGTATCTAGGTGCAAGGGAGGGCGGCTATGTTACTTCCTGTCTCACTCTCCCATCCTCCACCAAACAAAAACATTTTGGACACAAATTACAAACTTCTCTGAAGGCAAGGGAATTCTACATATTGAGGCATTTTAAGTATAGTTTAGCAGTGGCTTAAGAGGACCTGTCTTGTGGTTTGCGCTTTTTTACTGATGTGCATTTTCTTCTCATTATGTGAAAGCTTGCATGCATTCATCTGTCTGAGCATGGATAAGTAATTGATTATTGCATACAAGGAACACTGAATTTTAGAGAGCATGATGACTTGATGAGCACACAACTTCTACCTATGTATCATGTTTTTATGTGTTATACACGTGACCATGATATGTGTTTGTGTAACATAGGCTCGCTGCCATCCCATCGAAAGATGTAAATAACTCGTAAGTAATAGCTCGGCCTGTGAAGCTATGTTGTAAAAATGGCTGTTATGGGGAAATGTCTGTGATTTGCTCACACAGCAAGATTGCGATGTGTACACACACAGAAAAGGAAAAAATGGGTGCTTGCACACTTTGCAGCGCACCCACTCGCAAGGGCTCCAAAAAGGTAGATCCGTGCCAGCTGACACGCCAACATTCATTCAATCAATGGAGCAGAAAACGTGACTCACCAGAGAACAAGCCCTTTGCAAATCAGAAGAGGTCCAATTTCGGTACTGTTGTGCAAATTGAAGCTGTTTCTGACGATGAACTCTCATCAGCATTGGTGCAGTGACCAGCCGTTTGCTTCTGAGCCCCATACTGTCGTTTTAGACACATGTCTGGTAGCCCCTGGTTCGTTTGGACGGTGAGTTGCTCAACTGTAGAGTGTCAGTTGGCCCTCACACCCCTTTGCAGGACAATGCGGCATGTGATACAGCCAGCAATGCTGGAGTAGTTGGCGGACAATGACAAAGACTTCCAGACTTGAACCCCATCAAGCACGTTTGGGACAATCTCTATTGCCATGTTTGAAATATAGATCCTCCACCACGCACTCTTCAGCAGCTGTAGGATGCACTATAGTCTGCATGGCCCCAGATACCCTTGCCACACGGCAGTTATATATATATATATATATATATATATATATATATATATGTTACATAGTAATTGAGGTTGAAAAAAAGACTTTTAGTCTATCAAGCTCAACCTTTTTAGATCTCCTCAGATCTGTAATATGCAGATTAATTGTTAATTGATCCAGAGGAAGGCAAACCGGAAAACAGAAAAAACAAAACCCAGTGAAACTTTGCCAATTTTCTCAAAAGGGGAAAAATATATAAAACTCCTTCATGACCCCAGATACTGATACCCGAATTATCCAGGATAACCCTGAATGCCCTTTTTATTGAAAACTATTTTCAATCATTTTTTAAAGTTATCTATCATATCTGCTGTCACCACCTCATTTGGTAGAGAATTCCACAGATTAACCACCCTTACTGGGAAGAACCCTTTTCTTTCTTTAAGGTGAAATCTTTTTATTTCTAATCTCAAAGGATGTCCTTTTGTCAGTTGAAAACCTCTTGGCACAAAAAGCTCACTTGACAAAGCCTTGTATTGACCCTGGATATATTTATATAAGGTAATCATATCCCCTCTTAAACGCCTTTTCTCTAGAGAAAATAAGTTAGATTTGGTTAGCCTTTCTTCATAACGTAGGCCCTCCATTCCACTTATTAGTTTTGTTGCCCTTCTCTGTATTTTTTCCAGCTCTAAAATGCCCTTTTTATGTAGTGCTTCCCAAAGCGTACTAGGGATTTGTATAGTGGCAGAATTATATCTGCTTCCCTTGCTTCTATACCCTTCTTAATACATGCTAATATGTTATTTGCCTTTGCAGCTGCTGCTTGGCTTTGAGCACTGTTACCTAGGTTGTTGTCCACAAGTACTCCCAAATCCCTTTCAATATCTGATACCACTAGATTTGCTCCATTAAGAATATAAATTGCATGGCTATTTTTTCTTCCCAGATGCATAACTTTATATTTATTCGTATTAAATCTCATCTGCCATTTAGTCGCCCATTTTTCTAATTTATGCAAATACTTTGGAGGGAAAGTACATCATTATCTGATGTAATTACCTTGCACAACTTAGTGTCATCAGCAAAAATGGAGATAATACTTTCCAATCCTACTTCTAAGTCATTAATAAATATGTTAAAAAGGAGAGGACCTAATATTGAACCCTGAGGAACCCCACTTACCATATTAGTCCAATCTGAGTATGTTCCATTTACAACAAACGCTTGGTTCCTGTCTTTTAGCCAGCTAAATATATGTCTGCAATGTGCTTTGGGGAAAGCACTATGGACACTGGATTCTAAGCTCAAAAACAGATAATGTGTTTATATTGCTTTGCCTCGATCATAACCAATGTTTAGCGATAAGGAATATGTTGGTGCGTTACAAATTAACGATAAAATATATATATATATATATATATATATATATATATATGAGACTGCATTCATTTTACTTTTTAAAAACAATTATCATGACAAGGTCTTCAAAAAAAGCATACTCCAATAAAATAAATCTAAATACTGGCATTTTCTAAAAATATTTCACCATTAGAAAGTCTAGTTCTTCATACGAGCAGACTATAAATATGACACTGTAGTGGTCCGTTATTGAATTACTTGCTAGGATCCTCTGGATTTCACGCTCTCTTCATTGTCGAGGGATCACAGATTTACCAATAATTATATTCTGCAAATGAAAACTCCCAAAACTAGCTTTTTTAGTCCCTCATTTCAAATTAAATTTCATTGTGGAATTTGCTGTGAGCAGTTCTAGGATTGCGCGAGGCCTATTATATCCAGCTAATCTATTTAGTGAGGGCTTAGAAATCATTATATTAAGTAAACTATGCACAGTATTCATTTGTAATTAGCACAACGATTTGAAGCTGTGCCAGGCGCTGGTTTTGGCGCAGTATCCGCGTTTCGTGTTTTTTTTTCCTTATGATTCAGTGTCTGTTCATGCACAAATTATTAAGAGGATTTGTGAGAGGAAGATCTGCCGTCCAAGCGTACAGGAGGGAGAGCAGATCACAGGCTGTGGATACGGATAATCTGCGCCGTTACGAGTGGCGACTTAATTGGATTTGACGCTGTTGTTACTCAGATGAAAGGCAGTTTTCCCCTTCACGTCCCAAGGATTCACAAACAATTATTCAATCTGCTGCGATTAATCCCATTAAGGAACCTCGTCATTGTCCTTCTGACCCGCTATAAAACCACTGAGCTCTAGATCTATTTATAGAAACACAGATAAGAACCAATAGGTTCATCTACGTGGCCAATTTTATCTACCTGAAGGACAATTTTATGCCTGGTCGAAGTCATTTACCGCTTCAGATTGAAGGCTGTTGCACTTACCTACTGCTGTTGTTTTGATTCTCGTGACCATATGGACGCAGCACACCAGGCACATCTTGTGTCTGGTTGTGCTTATCCATAAGGTTCTTTTGGCAAAGATACTGGAGTGTGTTGCCAGTTCCTTCTCCAGTGGACCGCTATTTGTCTGACCTCTCTGCCATGACCTCCCCATCTTGGTTGACCCACATGGTATAGCTCACAGTTTCACTGAAGTACACAAGCCCCTTCACAACAACAAGGTAGTGATCCAGAAGGGGACTTACCTACTACCCCATTTGTAAAATAGTGCTTACATCCATTACTTCCCCTGCACTGAAAGGGTTAAAGGGACACTGGAAGTTTCTATTTTTCCAAATGAATATTACCGTAACTATTCTTCAGCAGTAGGTAAACATGTAAAATCACACAGACTCTAATGTATTACCTTTTGTGCGCAGTTATGCTGCGGTGGGATCTACCATTTTGTTTTTATGTGATCAACTTCCTAAGGTGGGAAGACATTTCGAATGTAGTTGTTTCTATTTGGGATCGTGGCAACTAAAAGTGCTTTTCAGTAGGACTAATAGAATTCTCATTAATTTACAAGAATACAGTGCCCTGATAAAGTAGCACACCGATGCAGGCCAGAGACGAAAATGGAACCCCACAATAAAGAATAATAGTATAAAACATTGTTTCTTATTTTCTAAAATATTTTTTACCCTTTATGAAGTTTAGCTCTATAAATAATCTACTGAATCAATTTGTACAAAGGAAACTTTTGAAAATTGTATGAACATCATTGCATTGTGTATTGACAGTCACAGTTATGAAACTAAATTGATTTATTTGCTCTATTTGTGTATAAACAGACTAGTAATAAAACATTCATAGAGGTTTTGTAATGTTATATAGGTATCGGGCTCTGGGCAGGGGTGGTCCATGCACCCCCCAATTATCTACCTTACATGTTTTATGCAAGAATATGAGTAATCTGAAATCCAGAAAACTTGCACTTTGCCCTTCATCACAGACATATCTATCTGACTAATTAATACAATCAGGATGTATACAGAGGTACTGAGTGCGTTGCAGGCGATGGAGTTGAGTTGACAAGACACTGAGTATAGAGTCTGCTTAAACACTGCAAATGCAAATTAGTTAGTTTGCCATACATCAGATATTTTTTTAGATATTTTTTTTAAATAATTTATTTTTAAAATGCATGATAGAGAATTTGTGAGTTCACATGTCTGCCCCCCCCCCCCCCCCCCAATATACATCCCATAATAATCCAAGCCACTTGCTGGCAGCCATGTTTCCCTATCTTTATGAGTCATATAGTTTAGTCTACATTGAAGTCTGTTGTATAACACCCTCCCAGACACATGTAGGGTCTCAGCATAGAGCGGGGTCCTGTCTGAGGCCTTCGCTCTGGGTGTATATGTATAGGATTGGCAGGGAGTACAGTGAGAGGGGCCTTATACAAACACTGGCAGGGTCCGCAGGCGGGAGAGTTATTAACTCATTGAGCGCTGTGTCACTAAGCCTGGGATGTGTGTCGGTATGTGTATGTAAGTGTGGGCTCTGTGTGTGTAAGTGT
This sequence comes from Discoglossus pictus, assembly GCA_027410445.1. Lineage (NCBI taxonomy): Eukaryota > Metazoa > Chordata > Amphibia > Anura > Alytidae > Discoglossus > Discoglossus pictus. Next base: position 243,037,673 of record CM050168.1, on the reverse strand, counting down.
CAGTGCAGCGGTGGGGTTAGTGAATGATGGGCCCCAGTGCAATATAATTTCACCGCCCATTGCAGTCTCTCTGTATAAGATAGACGCCTGTAGGGGCGAATAAAGAAGATAACAAATATACATAGGTGGTAAAATATATAAAAATAATAATCCTATTAAATCAATAGACCTGCTTTAATCCAGTTAGCATAGGGACTCTACACTGCTGTGGGCCCCAGTGCTTTGCACCATCTGCACCAGTCTGTGTGTTTCAGTGTGTATATGTGTGTCAGAGTGGGATCTGTGTGTATGTGTTGTTGGTGTAGGGTCTGTGGGTGTAAATGTCAGGGTGAGCACATGTATGTTTGTGGTCTGTGTATCAATGTGTGTATGCATCAATGTGTGTATTTGTCAGTGTGTGTGTTTGTCAGTGTAGGGTCAGTGTGTGTGTCAGTTTGGGGTCAGTGTCTGTGTGTGTACTTGTCCGTGCAGGATCTCTGTGTGTATGTGTTAGTGTAGGGTCTGTGTGTGTAAATGTCAGTGTGGGGCTTGTGTGAGCACATTTACAGTATGTTTGCGGTCTGTGTTTCAATGCGTGTATGTGTCAGTGTGTGTATTTGTCAGTGTAGGGTCTGTGTGTGTAATGTATCAGTATGGGGTCAGTGTGTTTCTGAGTGTCAGTGTGTGTATTTCAGTTTGGGTCAGTGTGTGTATTTCAGTTTGGGTCAGTGTGTGTATGTGTGTGTAAAAGTCAGTGTGTGTAAGTGTCATTGTGGGGCCTGTGTGTGTGGGGGGAGTCTGTGTGTGTGTATATGTCAGTGTGTTGTTTGTATGTATGTGTGAGGGGATGTATGCATTGTTTTGTCTGTGACGTATGTGTATATATTTGTCAGTGTAGGGTCTGTGTGTGTAAGTCAGTTTGGGGTCAGTGTCCGTGTGTGTTGGTGTAGTCTGTGTGTATGTCTGTGTGTATGGGGTCAGTGTGTGTATGTGTCAGTATGGTTTCTGTTGTCTCTATGATTCTGTGTGGGTATGTGGCAGTGTGTATCTTTGTGTGTTTCACTTTGTGTATCTGTGCATGTTGCTGTGAGTGTGTTAGTATGTGTTTGCAACAGTGCATTTATTTGTGTCATTGTGTGTGTGTTTTTATTGATGTGTAAGCATATGTCAGTGTGTGTGTGTTAGTGCCAGTGTTTGGTTTACTACTGGTTGTGTGTGTGTCAGTGTGTGTATTACTGCCAGTGTTTGGTTTACTATTGGTCTGTGTTTGTGTTTGTGTTAGTATGTGTGCTTGTATTGGTGTATGTTTTGTCAGTGTGTGTGTTTTTTCAGTGTGGTGGCTGTGTGTACAACTGGCGGTGTAAGATACTATTTGTGATACTCAATAAATATTGTGTGTAGTGATTTTTATGGCACAGAATATGCACCTCGCATTATGGCGCTGTGCCCACCAGTCACCTATTAGTACTAGATCCATTTTGGTACAATTATCTAAAACTATTTGGAGCGAGTTTTTAAGATCCCACTGAGGAGTTATTTTATCAGAGGTCTGAAGGTATCAGAGGTCTGTCAGCCACTATAACGGACAAATCACCAGGTTTGAGGTATATATATATATATATATATATATATATATATATATATATATATATATATATATATATATATACTGTATGTATGTGTGTATATATATATATATATATATATATATATATATATATAAATAAATAAATTCCCCATCTGACCCAGTATGATCCTCTGTAACAAATCTGCTTTCAGTTGCTCTCTTCTCCTTCTCTCTGTACCCGCTGTGTCCTTGTGCCCTGTCCCCTGATCTCAGTGTGACTGGAGCCAGATAAATTAACACCATATATAAGCTCCATCCCTCGAGACTTGTACTGAGGTCTTTGTGTGTTGTGTAACACAGCAGATGTTTTTGTTTTTCCAATATAAATTTCCCGTCATAAACCAATTTAAAATATAATGAGGACAAGGCCATGTCTACAGCTTAAAGGAAATATTACCATTCAATGTCTCTGTAATGTGTCTATGATATACAAATATCAGTGCAAATATTAGATAAACTGTGGCTATTTGAGACACAGATTTTTTTTTAAGTGTGATGGGATTTCTTTATGGTTCTGTGGTCAGGAGATCAGATCAGTGGGAAGAACGCTTTTACTGTGGCCTTTTAGTGGACATTAAGGAGCATGGTAGTACATTTGTCTGAATAGATGAGTTTGCAGAGGGTGTTTGAAGAATTGAAGGGTGGTGGAGAGTTGGGATGAGCTGGATAGATAATTCATAAGGTGAGAGCAGCACAGAGAAGTCTGTAGACTAGAGTGGTAATGGGAGGTGATGATGGGTGAAGAGAGACCTATGCATTGGATACAATGGAGGCAGTTAGGGGAGTATTTGGAGATCAGCTGTGAGATAAAGGTGTTGTGGTATTGTGGAAGGTTTTGTAGGCAAGGGTCTGTATATTTATTTTGATCCTGGAGAAGATGGGACCCTAATGAATCAATGGGCGGAGCAGAGCGGTGGGTAGCGGAGTATCTGATGGAGATCTGATGTGAGATGTAGGAGAGTTTGATATTGTTGAAGGCTTTTTAGCTAATGGTCACCATTTTCAGGATAAGAGACACTTGTGAAGAGCGTCAACTAAAGGAATCACAGGTGAGTAACAGTTGGGGGCACATAAAAGATTGACACAGACTACTGAAAATAAATATGACATAACCATTAAGTGCCCCATGGTAAATCTTGACGAAATACAATTAGGTGTAATCACTTCTTAACTAAACTGTCTCCATGTCTATGTCATTCTTTTAAGCCGATTCACTAAACTGTGAAGCTATCTCTGCAGCTGGAAACATAGGCACCCCGAATAATACAGGCTCTCATCTCACTCATTAATAATAGATTGAATACAGAGCTGTAGTAAGATTTTCTTAAAAATGACTATGATTATGGTTTACAAATATATTTATATATGGTATTTATATGGAATTTATATAATATATGGTATTTTAGTTCATATTTCCAAAAAAGTTTTCCATTAACTATATTGATGCTTTAAATGTACTTACAGGATACATTATGAGAGTGGTGACCCTAATGATGCTCGGCTCCAATTTCTATTGTATCTCCAGGGTCACTTCGCCCCAGAGTGTGGCTGCCAATATCTTGCTTCAGCTGGGCTGGTTAATCAAGAGCTCTCAAAACTCTTTCTTTTTGTCATTTGTGTTAATTTTGTGATTTTTACTGGGGTGGGGACATAGAATAAGGAAATCATATATTTTTTAAAATATTTTGTAAAATATTTTTTACAGAAGTTTTTAGTTAGTGAAGATCTTGCTTTTGGATAGAAGTTCACTAACTAAAAACTTCTCTAAAAAAATATGCTGTGTGCTTATATAGAGCCCAATTCAATTGGCCAAATCGCAATTTAATAAGGCTGCAAATCAGTACAGGATTTAAATGACCACTGTAAATTGGGGAGAAATGTCCCATGTTTGTGAAGTATGTAACAAAATAACAACATAAGCGGCTGTACAAGCTGTGAGCATAAAAGCATTTTAAATAAAATATTAGTTTTAGCAGACTCTGGGGCAGCTATATTGACCCATCAGAGTTCTCCTTACAGGCTGGAATCCCCTGAGGTTGGGGTATTCCACTAGGAGCTGCATTTCCATTTAAATCAATTGAGTCTTTTTCCCAAATTTATTGAAAGTTTTAGTTTGTTCTTTTGGTTTTAATTTGATGTTATTAAAATATATAATTGAAAAAATACCTTTTTGTAAGGGGAGAAAATGTATATTTTATTTTATAAGATTGTGTTAAAAGAGATATTATATAGACAGATTGAAAAGATAATACTTTTTATGGACTTTGGAGATAACGAAATTTAATTATTGGGCATTTGTAACGTGGGTATGCATATGTGTATTTGTATAATATATATTTTTTAATTGTACCAAATATTACTATTGTTGTTGTAACCATATACATAGTATTATATATTTGTTTATATTCTTATATTTATTTATTTATCATATTTAGATTTGTAGTTTTCTTTTTAATTTAGCTTTAAAAAAATTCAAATTCTGATTACTTGTATTACAAAACTATATGGTATAGAGTATTGCTAGAATATATTGGCTGCATCTCACGGATAGTTCTTACATAGTTACATAGTTACATAGGGCCTCATTCAATTGCGATTTGGCCAATTGAATAGTGATCTAAATAACCACACAGCATATTTTTTTACAGACATTTTTAGTTAGGGAACTTCTATCTAAAATCAAGGTCTTCACTAACTAAAAACTTCTGCAAAAAATATATGCTATGTGCTTATATAGAGCCCTATTCAATTGGCCAAATCGCAATTGAATGAGGCCCATAGTAATTAAGGTTGAAAAAAGACTTTCAGTCCATCAAGTTCAACCTGTTAAGATCTCCTCTGATCTGCAATATGCGGATTAGTTATTAATTAATTAGTTGTTAAATAATTATTAATAGTATAGTATTGGAGGATGAATAAAGAGTTAGTCCATCAAGTTCAACCTTTTTTAGATCTCTATTGATCTTTTTAATATGTGGACTATTTATTATTAATTGTTAATTGATCGAGAGGAAGGCAAACAGAAAAAAAAACATTGAAACTTTGCCAATTGTCTCATAAAGGGAAAAAAAGCAAAATTCCTTCCTGACCCCAGAAACTGGCGATCAGATTTCTCCCTGAATCAATATTCCTTCGCTAGTTATCTAGGATAGCCTTGAATGTCCTCTTTAATATATCTAAACCCTTTTTGAAGGTGTCTATCGAATTCGCTGTTACCACCTCCTTTGGTAGAGAATTCCACAGTTTAACCACCCTAACTGTGAAGAACCCTTTTCTTTGTTTAAGGTGAAATCTTTTTTCCTCTAACCTCAAAGGATGTCCTCTAGTCAGTTGAAAATCTCTTGCTACGAAAAGTTCACTTGACAAAGCCTTATATTGACCCTGGATGTATTTAAATAAGGTAATCATATCCCTTCGTTGATGCCTTTTTTCTAGCGAAAATACGTTTAGTTTGGTTAGCCTTTCTTCATAACTTAGCCCCTCCATTCCCCTTATTAGTTTTGTTGCCCTTCTCTGTACTTTTTCCAGCTCTAAAATGTCCTTTTTATGAAGTGGTGGCCAAAATTGTACTCCATATTCCAAATGAGGGCGTACTAGGGATTTGTATGGTGGTATAATTATATTTGCTTCCCTTGCTTCTATACCCTTCTTAATACATGCTAATATTTGACTTGCCTTTGCAGCTGCTGCTTGGCATTGAGCACTGCTACCTAGGTGGTTGTCCACTAGTACTCCCAAATCCCTTTCAATATCTGATACCCCTAGATTTGCTCCATTAAGATTATAAATTGCATGGCTATTTTTCCTTCCCAAATGCATAACCTTGCATTTATTTGTATTAAATCTCATCTGCCATTTAGCCGCCCATTTCTCTAATTTATGCAAATCCCTTTGTAGGGAAAGTACATCATTATCTGATTTTATTACCTTGCACAACTTAGTGTCACCAGCAAAAATGGAGACACTACTTTCGAGTCTTACTTCTACGTCATTAATAAATATGTTAAAAAGGAGAGGACCTAATACTGAACCTTGAGGAACCCCACTTTTCACATTAGACCAATCTGAGTATGTTCCATTTACAACAACCCTTTGCTTCCTGTCTTTTAGCCAGCTCTCGATCCATGAGCAGATATTTACTGCAATTCCTGTATCCCTTAGTTTGCTCACTAGTCTTCCATGTGGCACTTTATCAAATGCCTTTGAAAAATCTAAAAAGACTACATCCACTGAGTTGCCCTGATCCAAGTTCCTACTAACCTCCTCATAGAAACTAATTAGATTAGTCTGACATGACCTATACTTCATAAATCTGTGTTGACTGCTACCTATGATCTTGTTCGAGTAGACATATTCTTGTATTCTGTCCCTTATTAACCCTTCTAAAAGCTTCCAAACTACAGATGTGAGGCTCACTGGTCTATCATTCCCCGGATTTGCTCTTGATCCCTTTAATATAGGTATATTTTCTCCAGTCATCTGGTAGAGACCCTGTAGTGAGTAAGTCTTGAAAGATTAGATATAATGGTTTGGCTATTACAGAACCCAGCTCCCTCAGTACGCTTGGATGTATTCCATCAGGACCTGGGGCTTTATTAACATTTATTTTCTCCAATCTCTTTTGGATTTCTTCCTGCGTTAACCAATTATTTAGTGATGGTAGTGTAGCCCCATTATGTTGCGGTGTCCCAACCACTGGCAACTCCCTTGTGTATACCGACAAAAAGAACCTATTTAGCTCAACTGCCTTTTCCTGGTCACTAATTTTCAGATGGCCTGTGTCACATTGTAATGTTCCTATAGCTTCCTTCCTCGCCTTCTTCCCATTAATATATTTAAAAAATATTTTAGGGTTAGTCTAACTTTCCATTGCAACTGACTTTTCATTTTCTATTTTAGCCAGTCTAATAGCCCTTTTGCAAGTCTTGTTGATTTCCTTATAGTCACATAAAGCTGCCTCTGTTCCCTCCTCCTTGTATAATTTAAATGCATGTTTTTTTTTCCTCATCATTATCTTTAAGTCATTGTTAAGCCACATGGGATATGATTTACTCCTATTCATTTTATTTCCACATGGTACATGCCAATGAGTATCAGTGGCGGCTGGTGACTTTTCAAGTTGGAGGGGCGACAGGGCGAAACATAGCCACTCCCCCTTTTTCAAACCACACCCATTTTTATAACTCCTCCCCCTGACGTCATAATGACCTTTATAAGCCCCGCCCAATGACCTTATGCTTGTAAAGCCCATTGAAATACATAATCTGCAATGCAGAAATGTCAAGAAGTAAAGTAACAATGTGCTAAATTCATTGGTATACAATATAGATTGAAAAAACTCATGTGACAAGACTACAGCAATATCATAATTGCACCTATACGTATTAACAGAAAAATTAAAGGAGTGACACCTACCATTAGTCGGCTCTTCTTCTCAGGGTATTCACGTTCATTAAGTTGACCAATGAGTAGAAACAAATCTGCAGCCACATAGGGTTTGCACCTGGGGTTGAAAGAAAACAAGCAAATCAATCATACCATTCAAGAACAAAACCATACTTAAAAAACATTAAACAACCAAGTGGAACCATATAGGCCCCAAACATACCTTAGAAGACCAAGTGTGACTATATAGGCCCCAAACATACCTTAGAAGACCAAGTGTGACTATATAGGCCCCAAACATACCTTAGAAGACCAAGTGTGACTATATAGGCCCCAAACATACCTTAGAAGACCAAGTGTGACTATATAGGCCCCAAACATACCTTAGAAGACCAAGTGTGACTATATAAGCCCCAAACATACCTTAGAAGACCAAGTGTGACTATATAAGCCCCAAACATACCTTAGAAGACCAAGTGTGACCATAGGCCCCAAACATACCTTAGAAGAACAAGTGGAACTATATAGGCCCCAAACATACCTTAGAAGACCAAGTGTGACCATATAGGCCTCAAACATACCTTAGAAGACCAAGTGTGACCATAGGCCCCAAACATACCTTAGAAGACCAAGTGTGACTATATAGGCCCCAAACATACCTCAGAAGACCAAGTGTGACTATATAGGCCCCAAACATACCTTAGAAGACCAAGTGTGACTATATAGGCCCCAAACATACCTTAGAAGACCAAGTGTGACTATATAGGCCCCAAACATACCTTAGAAGACCAAGTGTGACTATATAAGCCCCAAACATACCTTAGAAGACCAAGTGTGACTATATAAGCCCCAAACATACCTTAGAAGACCAAGTGTGACCATAGGCCCCAAACATACCTTAGAAGAACAAGTGGAACTATATAGGCCCCAAACATACCTTAGAAGACCAAGTGTGACCATATAGGCCTCAAACATACCTTAGAAGACCAAGTGTGACCATAGGCCCCAAACATACCTTAGAAGACCAAGTGGGACCATATAGGCCTCAAACATACCTTAGAAGACCAAGTGGGACCATATAGGCCTCAAAACATACCTTAGAAGACCAATCAGCACTGCATAGGCCCAAACCAGTGGATCTTGGGATTCAAGAAAACAACAACATTTCACTTCTGTTTAGACAACACAATAATCAATGTCAAACAAACACGTTGAATTAGCATATGGATAACCATATGAGCAGTAACGCCACGCCAAGGCTTCAACAATTGTTACTGACCATTCACACACCTTTCATAGCTCCTTCAATATGCACACCCACACACCATTCATACTTTACTTACCACTAGTTATTTTTGGTAGTGAGGTGGTGCCATTTCTGAGAACTTTACGTACCCTTGAAGGTGCCTCCAATTCCTTCAAACCAATGCATTTAACCGCTACAGGGCCATGGTGCTTTTTAATTACTTTTTTGATCATCTTCAATGTGGAGAAGCATCTTTCTGGTTCTTTAGTAGTCTTCGTTGTTGTAAGCAGGATTCCTTATAGCTTCACTCACTCTGTTAAATTATGTAGATTAAATTGATGCTAAAGTTGCTGCAGAGCAACAGCACTTGTACAGACATGGAATTCTTGCTTCCTGTACACAAGTGACAGCTACCCTTGGAAGTGCCTCCAATTCCTTCAAACCACGCCAAGGCTTCAACAATTGTTACTGACCATGCACACACCTTTCATAGCTCATTCCATATGCACACCCACACACCGTTCATACTTTACTTACCACTAGTTATGTTTGGTAGTGTGAGGTGGTGCTGCTTAACGCAGTTTATCTTTGCACACCTTGGGGGTATGCATTCTTCTTTGCTTCAATCACTTGTATTTTAATTTTGCACGGCGATCTTTCAAAGAACAAAACTTCTCAATGGTTTTTTCATTGAAGTGTGGGATCTCGGAAATCAGTTGCTTTTCCATTGAGAGCATCGCCAATGCATTCAACCGCTCCAGGGACATGGTGCTTCTTAAAAAGGTTTTTATCCTCTTCAATGTTGAGAAGCATCTTTCTGATTCTGCAGTAGTCATTGGTGTTGTAATCAGGATTCTTAATAATTTTACTGTCTCTGTGAAATCATTCTGCAGATTAAATTGATGGAAAAGTTTGTGCAGAGCAACAGCACTTGTACAAGTATGAAACTCTGTCTTCCCATACAGAAGTGACAGCTCAGTGCGTAATTGTTCCTTCTTCAGTATTGGATATGCTTGCACGGTGTCTTCCAGAGCTTGGGTTGGAAAGCAAGTGTCATGGGTTTTATACAAGTCACTTTGAACAAGTTTGGCATTGACTAGGTGATTTGAAAATGAAAAACGTTCTTTTGCATGAACCACCACTATGTCACATACCTCTCTTGAAAGTTGTCTCAAGGTTGAGATCTCCGCACTCCGTCTGTTGACTGTTAGATCGCTTGGCAAACTTGCTTCTATCTCTTCCACAGAATTACGGATTTTCTGGATGCTGGCGACAAAGTCTTCTGTGACTTTTTTGATATAAACAGTATCCGTGTCTCGCTTCTGAAGCTGACTATAGAGGATGTCTACATGTGGCATTATTAAATGAAATAATTTAAGGAAGTAAAGGAACTCCCTGTCTTCCAGCATTCCAATGAAACCTGCGGCTTCCCGTATAGATGTTGGATCAAAGTTTAGACATGCTTCAATTGTCTGGAAACACTCAAGTAGCGCATCTCTGTTCTCGTAGATCACGTTCACAGTCCTAACGTTGAAGTTCCATCGTGTCGGTGCACCTCTTGGAAGTCTTCTACCAACTACCTCATCCAGAACTCCAGTCCTTTTTGGAGAGCGTGAAAAAAAAGATGGTATGCCGCCTATGTTTGAAAAAAAAACTCGAACTCTTCCAATCCTTGAAACTGCTTTCTCCATTAGTAGGTTCAGTTGGTGAGCATAGCAATGGACGTAGTGTGCGTTCGGGTACACGTCTTTTATTTTTCTTTGAACTCCTCCTTGATCTCCACGCATCACACTGGCACCATCATAGCTTTGAGCTATGAGTTTCTTCTTGTCTTCTGGCTCTGGGAGAACAGTATTCAGTGTTTCCAGCACAACAGCAGCAATGGAGTCTGCATCCGTTGATTTCATTTCCGTGAAGCCATCAAATCTTTCCACCACTTGATGCTTCTTGTCAATGTAGCGATAGACTACAACGCACTGTGTCCTAGCGGAAATATCGGTTGTTTCATCCGCTTGGATTGCCACAAACTGGGCTTCCTTAAGCTCTTGGTGAATCACTTCCTTTATAACTTCATGCATGCAGTCCAGTAGCTCATTCTGCACGGTTTTGGAAGTGCCCTTAAACACAGTTGCAGTCTTCAAATGCTGTTCCATTGCACTATCGATACTGCCAACCAAATCCACCAGGCCTCGAAACACTCCTGGATTTAGCGATGTTTCACTCTCGTCGTGTCCTCTTAATGCCAGTTCAAAGGCGCCACAAAAGCGAACACAATCAATTATCTTCGAAAGGATGTACCGGTTCTTAGCCACTTCTTCGTTGTGTTTTTGAATGCTGACTTGGTATCCTTGGTCCAGTTGAACAGCAATGTTCGCCTGTCCAAGCATCTCAAACTTGATCCTGTTATCCAAGTGAGCTTTAGAACTTTTGTGTTTTGCCAATTTGTCAGCTAGATGTTTGACGTCAGTCACTCCAGTTTTGGTCCAAGCAGCGTCACCACCAAATAGGATGCATGGGAAACAATATAAGGACTTCCTAGAAACGCTTCCAGAAAGCCAGTCGTTCTTCTTGTACCATTCAGTATTGAAATTACGGACATATTGCTTCCCTCTATCTCTTGCGATTTGCTGCAGATTTATCTCTGGTTGGTCAGCTCCTAACCGTTTTACTTCCACCTTCTCCTCATAGGTTAGGGTGGCGAAAGGCTTCACAAGTAGAGAGTCAATAGTATTCATTTCTGATATTGATACCAATAAAAGAAAGAGATCACGGTATATTAATTTATATTATGTCACAAAATTACTTAAAAATAACAGTGTGTTGATTTCATTGGTATACATTACAGATTGCAAAACCTCATGTGACAAGACTACATCACCATCAAATTTGCACCTATACACATGGACAGAAAATTAAAGGCAATGATACTCACCAACAGTTGACTCTCCTTCTCGGGGTATTCACGTCCAGCAAGTCAACCAACGAGTCCAAAGAAATCTGATTCCACAGATAGTTTGCACCTGGGAAGTTATAGAAAACAAAAAAAAAAAACATTAGAACGTTTAAGACCCAAACCGTAACGTTTAAAACCTTAAAAGAGCAAGTGTGACCATATAGGCCCCAACCGCCGCTTAAAAACCTTAAATAACCAATTTTGACCATATAGGCCCCAACCACCGCTTAAAAACCTTAAATAACCAATTTTGACCATATAGGCCCCAACCGCCGCTTAAAAACCTTAAATAACAAATTGGGACCATATAGGCCCCAACCGTACCTTAAAAACCTTAAATAACAAACTGGGACCATATAGGCCCCAACCGCACCTTAAAAACCTTAAATAACAAATTGGGACCATATAGGCCCCAACCGCACCTTAAAAACCTTAAATAACAAATTGGGACCATATAGGCCCCAACCGCACCTTAAAAACCTTAAATAACAAATTGGGACCATATAGGCCCCAACCGCACCTTAAAAACCTTAAATAACAAATTGGGACCATATAGGCCCCAACCGCACCTTAAAAACCTTAAATAACAAATTGGGACCATATAGGCCCCAACCGCACCTTAAAAACCTTAAATAACAAATTGGGACCATATAGGCCCCAACCGCACCTTAAAAACCTTAAATAACAAATTGGGACCATATAGGCCCCAACCGCACCTTAAAAACCTTAAATAACAAATTGGGACCATATAGGCCCCAACCGCACCTTAAAAACCTTAAATAACAAATTGGGACCATATAGGCCCCAACCGTACCTTAAAAACCTTAAATAACATATAGGCCCAAAAAAAATAAAATAATAATATATAAATATATATATATATATATATATATATATAAATATATATATATATATATATATATATATATATATATATATATATATATATATATATAAAAATTGATATCAATATATCACAATAAATAAATATATATATATATATATATATATATATCAAATTGATATATATATATATATATATATATATATATATACATATTTATTTATTGTGATATATTGATATTAATTTTTATATATATATATATATATATATATATATATATCCAAATATATATATATATATATATATATATATAAAAAATTACACATAAATATACATAAACATATACATACAACAATATATATTAATTGATATTTATTATTTGATTAATTGATGTTCTTTATTACATGGTATATTATATTGTTCATGCATTTCTATTACACTTTATTTGTTATACATATTACAGTGCTATTTTTTGGCTATACATGTTACAGGATATTATCCTGTAACATGTATATCACATAAAATAGCCCTGTAATATGTATAATACATACAGGGTCAAACAAGTTCACACTAACCTTTTTTACCCTTACAGGCTTCCATACCTGCTTGCTGATTTGCTAATTTTTTAAAGACTCTCATTGGTTGAAATCGATGTCAATCAAAAATTTCAGCCAATCAGAGTCCTTCAAAAATTAGTATATATAGCAGACCGTGGGAAAAAAACAATTAATCGCGGGAGGGGCTCCTTGTAGGAGGAGCTCTTTTAGTGTGTTGTTTTTTTTTTTTTAGAGCGTCGTTTTTTTTTGTGGAGGCCTCTTTCAATGGGCCAGAATGGATGGATGGACAATGGCTTCAATCAAGATTGGATTATTTTTGATCATTGGCTTTAATCAACATGGATTATTTTATTTTTGATCATTGGCTTCAATCAACATGGATTATTTTATTTTTGATCATTGGCTTCAATCAACATGGATTATTTTATTTTTGATCATTGGCTTCAATCAACATGGATTATTTTATTTTTGATCATTGGCTTCAATCAACATTGGATTATTTATTTTTCATGACTATATCCAGAGAGGACAGAAGGCCAACGCTGGAGGGGTAAATTTTACAGGTAAGTATGTGCTGTTGTTTATTTTATTTTATTTTTAATGTTTGTTTAAAGCTGTTTATTTTTGTATAAAAATGTGTTACTAACTGTACTAACAATGTGTTAGCTTACTGACTGTTTAATTGTAATAATGTTTTTACTTTTTACTGTATTTTTTTTTCCCTTCCCTTATTTTTATTTTATCTTTAGAAGTGACAGGCACATATACATGCCTGTTACTTCTAAAAATGGAATAAAAATAGGGGGGGGGGGGGTAGGTAGTTTGTTTGTTCATCCAGGGTGGGGTCGGTCACGGTCAGGCGCCCATCGGTCGCCCATAGGCCACGACCAGGGGTGGCACAGGCCTCATGGGGGTGAACATCCACCCCCATGTGGCCTGGTCAACCCCGCTCACTGCCCGAATACCCGGGGTAGCATAGGCCGCATCGGGGTGGTGCCGGGGGCCCGGTGGTGATCGGGCCTCGGGGGTGGCATAGGGCGGCAACATGGAGGTCATCAGGGGTGGCACAGGCCTCATCAAGGGGGTGATCCGATCACCCCCATGTGGGCCTGTGCCACCCCGCTCACCAACCGACTACCCCGATCCCGTGATCGGTGTAATCCGGTGGTGGCATGATGGCATAGCTAGGCTAGCATAGGGCAGGCCTGATCGGGGGTGGCACAGGCCACATGGGGGTGAAGGCTGGGGTCGTCGGTGGTAGTTGGTGGGTGGCTGGGTAGGTGGCAGGCCAGGCAGGCATAGTGGGGGTAACTGGTCACCCCTAACTTTTATTAGGGGCTACTAGGGGTTTTGGTTTGGCCAGGGGCAGGGCAGGTGCCAGGCAGAGGCAGGTGTAGACTTACTGTGTTAGGCAGGCAGAGCAGATGAGTAGATTCAGCCAGGGAGGTCTCTCAGTCTCAGCGTGACCAGGGTCAGGAAACAGAAAGGGGGAAGGGACAGGGAACTGGTGGTTTTATTGACTGTATCAGTCAATCAAAATTTAAACTCGAGGCCCTATTTGCTGGCGGGCGCTCAGGGCTAATGGTCTGGGTGGGTTTAGATTGATCACTTAGTAACTGGACAGCCTTCCATCATTGATTGGTCAATGATGGAAGACTGTCATTTATTAATTGATACATTTATGACCGCCCATGCATATCGTCACTGTGATGGTGGGCGGCATGCATTAACGGTCAGGGACAGGGGGCCAGGCCAGGACTCATTGAAGAGAGAGAAGAGTCTAAAGGTTAGTGTACACAGTGTAACAGTAACTATTGTAATTTGATCACACAGGGTGCAGGCAGGGGGCTATATAGATACACAGCATTAGTTAATGTAGCGCAAGGGTTATTTTAAAGTGACAGTGTCCCTTTACTAACTTTACTTCATTTTTAATACTATTTAGACTTGAAATGATGATGTACACCTTATATTTATTTGTTTTTGGGTTATACTAATACATTGTTGTGTTTTTTTTATTGCAGGGTGAAGAAAATATTTGGGGGGGCGTTTGCCCTGACGCCCCAATGGACGGGCCGCCCCTGATGAGTATGTTTATTTAGTAAGGATTTGAATGTTGTCCATTTATTTTTAATAATTTTTCTTGTAAGTTCTTTGTCCCAGTCTATATGTAGTATTGCTGCCCGTAGCCCATTAAAGTTAGCCCTTTTAAAATTTAGAGATTTTGTTGGCTCCTTACAACTCTGTTTTTTGTATTCAATCTCAAATGATACAGTTTTGTGATCACTGTTCCCCAAGGGTTCCCCTATTTTAACATTTGATATTATATCAATATTACCTGTGATGACTAAATCCAAGATGGCCCCATTTATAGTAGGTTCTTGTATTACCTGGGCCAGATAATGATCCCCGAGTGTACTCAAGAACCTGCTCCCCTTAGCTGAGCTGCTGGTCTCATTTATCCAGTTTATTTCAGGGTAATTAAAGTCTCCCATTATTAGAACTTGCCTGTGCTTAGCTGCATTTCCAATCTGAAACAATAATTGTATTTCCTCACGTTCAGCCTTATTTGGGGGTTTATAGCATACTCCCACCAATATGCGTTTAGAATGAGCTCCTCCACTATTTAGCTCAACCCACAAAGATTCAATGATGCCGTTAGTGCCAGCATAAATATCTTCTCTGACTATAGGCTTAAATTCAGGCTTAACATACAGACAGATCCCTCCTCCTCTTTTACCATGTCCCCTATCTTTCCTAAATAGGTTATAACCATCCAGATTAACATTCCACCATGTTTCAGTAATGCCTATTAAGCCCCATTTTTCTTGTACTGCTAATATTTCTAGCTTGTCCATTTTCCCAGGCAAACTTCTTGCCTTAGCAAGCATACACTTTATGTTGCTATGGCTCTGCCGTTGTGAAGTGCTTGCCACTGTATTTGAGGCCCCTATTAATACCTCCCTACTGTCTATTGTAACCCTCCCCCCTTCTCCTCCCCCATGGGTAACTAATTCATCCCTTTCCCTCTCTACCCTATTTACCCCAATACTTCTATATAGTCACTCCCCCCCACCTACAAGTTTAAAAACTCACCCAGCCGTTCTAACATCCTATCCCCTAGCAAAAAAGCTCCCTCATTATTAAGGTGCAATCCATACCTGCTATAGAGATTGTACCCAAGTGAGAAGTCAGCCCAGTGCTCTAAAAACCCCAAACCCTCTGCACTGCACCACTTTTTTAGCTACGCATTAACCTCCCTAAGCTCCTTTTGCCTCCCTGGGCTAGCACGTGGCACTGGTAGTATCTAAGAAAATACTACCTTGGAGGTCCTTGCTTTAAGCTTATTCCCTAGTTCTCTAAAATCATTCTTTAGGACGCACCATCTTCTACTAACTTTGTCATGTGTACCAATGTGAACCAAGACCGCCGGTTCATTACCAGCCCTCCCAATAGTTTATCCACCCGATCCACAACATTCCGAACCCGAGCACCAGGGAGACAGCAAACTTTTCGATTGCTGGGATCTGGGTGACAAATTACCCTGTCTACCTTCCTAATAATAGAGTCCCCTACCACCAAAACATGTCTGTTGCTCTGCCTATTCTGCCCTCCCTCTCCTCCAGTAGAACTGTTTTACCAGCTGTTAGAGGGAACAGCTCTATCTGGCATTGCCATTCCTGAATGGACATCCCCAACAGTTTCACTCAATCTGGCAAATCTGTTGGTGTTTGCCAATTCAGAACTGGCCTGCTTCCTCCTGTTTCCCCTGATTCCCCTTCTAACTGTAACCCAGCTACCTCCTTGGCCATCCTCTCTAGCCCCAGCTCCTCCCTCCATACTAGGCCCAGCTAAACTGTGCTCCGTGAGCACCACCTCCCTTTCCAGTGGAGCAGTATCACTAAGTGGTGCAATTCTCCTCTCCAGATCTTCAATTTGAGCTTCCAGAGAGGCAACTTGCTCACACCTGTCATAGAGGTATGGACCCTGGATCATCTGTTCCAGTAGTGCATACATATGACAGGATGTACACTCTGTGAGGTTGCCACTGGACTGACTCATGATTATCAGTTACAAAAATACAGTGAGAAAACAAATCAATGTATTTGTATAAAGATTGCTTTTCTACACCTTAACCCAAACAAAACAGAAAAAAATATATACGTTTGTTTTCTGTTTTTTCTTATAATACCCCTTTCCTTTGGATTTCCTCCTTTTATTCAATCTCCTACACACTAACTACACTTACACTAGAAATTATTGCAAGCTCCCAAGCTCGCTCTTCCCTTGTTAAAATAGACCCCGCCTACTCACCTGTACAATGATGAATGAGCACAGGACAGAAAACACTGCCCTGCCTCACAGAACTGATTCAACAGAACACGACAAAATGCACACAGATATACCTTTACACAGGCCAAGCCACACCCACTCTCACCTGGACCGGGATTACAGCCCACAGGAAGAAAACACTGCACGGATTTACAGAACTGATTCAAACAGAACCTCACACAAATGCACACAGATATAACTTACACAGGCCAAGCCACACCCACTCTCACCTGTACACTGATTACTGCAACAGGACAGAAAACTCTGCACTGATTTACAGAACTGAGTTCTAAATAATTCATGTAGTTTTATTGCTTGTGTGATGCCAACATTTAAAAACATATAAATAAATAAGTAAATAATATAAGTAAATAATCAAAATAATACAGATTTAATAAACAATAATAATTATTTGCCACAAAATGCACTAATACAGTTATTTCAATCTGTTGTGAAATATTATTGATTCAGTATATTACTGCTCACTGTTTTTTTATTTTAGTTTCGTGATTATTACTAACTAGCGACTTGCCCGTCAAAAATGACGGGGCAATAAAATTGTAAGGCAGGTAATGCTGTTTGCCAGAGACAGTAAGTCTTTTGGTAGTCTGTGATCCTTCAGTGCCCACTGCGAGCCTCGCGCTGAGCGCCTTTCGTACTCATTGCGTGGCTCGCAATGAGTGGCTTCAGCGCTCATTACGAGCCTCTCAGATGGTGCATTTTTTGTTATCAGAGGCGCTTTTGCGCTCATTGTAAAGTCCACGCTGATCTCCTTTTGGCGCTTATTGCAAGCCTCTAGCCTGGTGTACTTTGTGTCCTATGAGCACAGTTCGCGCTCCTTGTGAGGCGCGGGGTGATGGCCTTTGTCGTTTATTGCGATACTGTAGTGTTTTTTTTTCTGTGTATGTATTCTTTGATGATAATGAATTAATTAATGAAATCATAAACTAATAGACTTTACCTATTTGTAATTAATATATGCAGCAAGCAATATGCTGAAAAGCTAACAATCTCTTTTAATGTTCCTGCAGCATACAATGTAGATTTGCAGTGTTGTTGAGCTGAGGTGTAAGTGTCAGCAATGTGTGCAATGTGTAGTGTAAATAGACTGCGTGCTCGAGGGGAAGCCGTTTGTGTAGCTGGGTACTTCCGCATTCTGTAAGTTAGTGTTGTAAAATGGCAGCGATTGTGTATGTAGTAGGCTAATAGTGTATTTTGTACCTCGTACGGGTTTGTGTAAAAGTTGTATGTGCTTGGTGGTGTTTTGCGGCTTTAGGGTCCTGTAGCCTCGTTTTCGTTTTTTCAGGGGCCATTTTTTCTCTCGCTTAGGGGATTTTCGAGCCTCTGTTAATTGGACTTAATTTTCCGTGCAACCTGACTCCCAGACGTCCTGGCGGTCCCCCCTTGCTGTGTTTAATGTTTTTTTTATTTTTATTTATGTGTGTATTTTGTGTTTTTTTTATGTTTTTCGCTGTGCGCGGTTCAGCCGTTGAGTTTGTATTTTTGCAAGTTCGTCGTTTTTTTTTTCTAAGTCTCATGGCTCATATTTTAGTCCATATTTAGTCATTGCGTGTTATAGTTTTTTTTTCAAAGTCCCGCTTCTGTGGCTGTTTGTAACCGCTTGTGAGGCACCGTAGAGCCTCCAGCTCTGCAAATGCGAGGGTCCGCATTTGCGGCCCGCAATGAGCCTTCGGGTCATTGCAGCCGACGTTGGAGCCTCCACCTTCCGCAAATGCGGCCCGAACTGCGTCCCTCGTAATTTCACAACTATTATATGTGATTACAAATGTATCTTCAAATGATACCTTCCAAAGACTATGATCAAACAAATGAAGCTTACACTACCAAACTATGTATAATGTCCCCCATACTTTTTCACATTTTGTTGTGATCCACATAGTCAAAGGCTTTAGAATCGTCTATGAAGCAGAAGTAAATGTTTTTTGTGAATTCTCTTGCTTTCTCTATTATCCAGCGCACATTGTAAATTTGATCTCTTGTGCCTCTGTGAAACCCGGCGTGCACAGCTGATAGTTCTCAGTACATATATGGTTGGAGCAGAACTTGCAATGTACTAAGCATTACCTTGCTGGCATGTGAAATTAGTACAATTGTTCAATAATTGGAGCAGTCTTTGGCATTGCCTTTTTTTGGATTGGGATGTAGACTGACCTTTTCAAGTCTATTGGCCACTGTTGAGTTTTCCAAATTTGTTGGCATAGTGCAAAAACCACATTCACAGCATCATGGCTTTTGAACAGTTCCATCAACTCCTGCAGCAACCTCCAAGATGTCTGACACTACCTCATTTGACAAATTATTGAGGTTATCAGTGCTGTTAAGATCCTTCCTGTATAGATCTTCAGTGTATTCTTGCCACTTCTTCTTTATCTGATCTGCTTCTGTCACATCCCGACCACTTTTGCCTTTTTTACTTTCACTTTGGCATGAACATTTCCTTTGAGATTCCAAATTTTCTTGAAGAGATCTCTTGATTTTCCCATTCTGTTATCTTCTTCTCTTGTCATCACTCATTATAGAAAGTCCGTTGGACAAATCTTTTACTGTCTCCACTACATTTTAGTTTAATTCTGAACTAAGAAGCTCATAATCTGAGCCACAGTCATTTTCCGGTCTTGTTTTTGCTGACTGTATAGAGCTTCGCCATCTTTGGTTACAAAATATTTAGGCAACCCAATTTCTATAATGTCCTTGTGTAAAGATGCCACAAGAGGATGTTTACTATGAGCTGAGATTTCTCTTGACAGAATTCTACTAATATCTGACCTGCTTAATTTTGTACTCCAAGGAAACTTGCCAGTTATTCCAGGTATTTTTTGGTTACCTACTTTCCCTACTGTTGAATATCCTCAAAGAATTGGACAACTTCAGCATCTAAGTTTGGAGCATAGATATGGATCACTGTGATGTTAAATGACTTGCCTTCAATTTGTATTGAAATCATTCTATCATTCATTGGGTTGTAACCAAGCACTGCTTTGACCACCCTTTAATTGACTATGAGGGCAACTCAACTTCTTCTGCAGGAATATTGACCACATTACAAGATCTGGTGGTAGTCTGATATGAAATATCCCATTCCAGTCCATTTGATTTCACTAAGCCCCACAATATCAATGTTTAATCTTGTCATCTCATTTTTGACCATGTGGAGTTTGCCTTGGTCCATAGTTCTAATGTTGCAGGTTCCTAAGCAAAATTGTTCTTTTTAGCCACTGACTTTTCTTTCTCTCCAGACACATTCACAGCAGGGAGTCCTCTCAACTTTGTCCCAACCACTTCATTAAATCTCGTGCTACTCGTACTCCCCCCTCTGCTCCTCCCCACTAATGTGGTAGGCGCATTACACTGACCTGAGGGGCTCATCTTCCGGTGCTATATGGTTTACCTCTGGTTGTGCTTATCCATACAGCTTTATTGGCAAAGATACTGGAGTGGGTTGCCAGTTCCTTCTCCAGTGTACCACAGTTGTCTGACCTCTCTGCTATGAACTGTCCATCTTGAGTGACCCTACATGGGATAGCTCACAGCTTCATTGAAGTACACAAACCCCTTCACTACGACAAGGTAACCATCTAGAAACAAACTTAATATACACTTTTTTCTAGACACTATTGTCTATCAAAGACTATTGTCTACCAAACATAGATTTAATCTACCAAAGAATAGTGTCTGCCAAGCAGAGTGTTTCATCTACCAAAGAATAGTGTCTACCAAGCAGAGTGTTTCATTTACCATATAATAATATGTGCTATACATAGCTATCACAAAATAATATTGTCTACCAAGTAGCACCATTCGTCTA
Organism: Discoglossus pictus; assembly: GCA_027410445.1. Taxonomy (NCBI): domain Eukaryota; kingdom Metazoa; phylum Chordata; class Amphibia; order Anura; family Alytidae; genus Discoglossus; species Discoglossus pictus. The sequence continues at coordinate 243,016,924 of CM050168.1, read as the reverse complement.
CCAAAGAATAGTGACTACCAAGCAGAGCTTTTACTCTTCCAAAGATTAGTGTCCACCATACATCTTTTTTTTTACAAAGAAATAGTGTCTACAAAGATAGAGCATTTCGTCCAAAGAACTGTTTCAACCAAATACAGCTTTCACCTATCAAAGAGTAGTGTCTACCAAGAAGAGTTCATTGTTAGATGCTACTTCCACTTAGCCCTGAGGCCATGGAGGTGCTTACAGGACCTCTATGGCATCTAACCATATGATATATATGCCATGAAGATCCTGCAAAGACCTGGACCTACTATTAACCCCAATACCACAGCAGGTTTTCAGGAGGCAGCCCTTTCCACGGCTTAAAAGATGAGGATCTCTGGTTTCTAGAAAGAAAGAAGAGGACACAAATGTACAATCAAGTTGGATAGCAAGTTTTATCCAGGGCAGAAGAATGAAGACCAGGGCATCACTGAAATCTTTGGATGAGCATAAAGTGTAGGTAATTATGGAATTTTTCTCTGTACGGGGTTCAGTTGTTTTATATTTTATTGTAATGCATTTTTATTTTATTGTGATTTTCTATTTTATTGTATTTAATTATGTAGTGTGTTTTTGTCACTGTAGGGCTAGAGTTAAAGGTTAATATTAGGTGCCATGGAGGTCTTTATAGGAGGGGTTATTTTTGAGTGCCACGGGGGTCCATTAGGGACATCCATGTGATTTTCCTCCACAGGGGTCCCTTAAAGTGTACTCAATTTTGTGAGGTACTGTTCATATAAGTATCCATTAAATTCCAAGACAGTATTTAATCCAGGTCACAGATAGTCTGCTCATCTTGAGTTTTAATGACAGGAACAATCTGTTAGGCCAACGCCCTAAGCTCATTCATAGTTTGACATGTGCTTGTTTCCTGGTTAATCCTTTGATACACTATGCATCCCATTGCTTCTCCATAGGGTCAAAGAGTATGAAATTGTACAATTGTTAAATTGTGAAAACATGTTTTTTTGCACATGGTATGGCACACTATTTTTCTCAACAATGTAAATGACTTTACTATGTTTGTTTGTAATATTTTAATTTTATTTAGTGGGCAGTGACAAAAATATACAGGTGAGGCAAATTTGCATTTCTGGCAGAAATCAGCCTACTAGCATCACTGAAATAAATGCTTCGGGGATGGTGTCACACGCAGGAGCCATCCAGCTCTGGCAGCAATATTTGCCAACCCTTCTGGAACTATTTTTGCTGTCAGGACTGTTTTCAGACAGCACTATTCCACCTTAACTTCGAGACATTAACTGTTACTGCTCTCAGACAGCAAAATTAACTCTACCTTATGTTAAGGAGCTACATTGAGCCACAGCTCCTGACCAGCTGCAACTCATTAGGTCTACCCAAGAAGGCTTCTCTTCCATTACCTGTTCATGAATTGTGCACTATTTGGCTCCTGCTCAATGAATTGATTTTTTCTTTGACCTTCTGTTACCCTGTCTAATTTTGCCTGTCTTGGATGCTGGTCTGACCATTTGCGCATTTTCAGAATTCTGGAACTTTGCCCGTCTAACATCCCATTGCCTACCTTTGCCCTCTTCTAGTCTGACCATCCTAGCCTGCTGCATTTGTTGATGTTTGCTTTATTTCCCAAGCCTCCAGTGGTTATCACACATTATGTCCTGAAGACTCTTTGTTCCTGACATCTAGATCCAGGAAGACATACTCAATCTAGAATCAGGTCTCAAGTTCGTCCATATTCCCCTTCTTCAGCCAGGTTTAATCTACCATCTGCTGCTGGTATCCTCCTCCCTATACTCACCAAGTCTAGCAGCAACCCACAATTCGAGAGATCATTTTCTTTTCTCATGATTGGGAAGGAATGCTAGGAGACAGTTCAGCTATCATGATGGTACATTTGTTTGAAGAAAGCTAATGAAAAATTATTTGAGATGAAATAACCTCACAGGAGATAATTAAAAAGTATGTATTTAAATTATTACATTTTTAAGTCATTTTGAATAATTGATATTCAGAAGACCTTAGAATAAATATGTATTTTTTTATATTAATACACAAACCCTTGGCTGAACTAATACGATCCTCACAATATGTTAAAAGAGTGGATATTGGTAAGAATCAATTTAAAATCTCAATGTTTGCAGACAACATTGTGTTAAACTTAGCTGACCCTGAGCCTTCTTTAGACCATCTACTTAAAATATTGGAAAATTATAGTAAACTCTCTCAGTTGAAAATTAATAACTCAAAATCTGAAATTCTCATGATTGGACTGAAAGATTCTCAGATAACATCTATAAAATTTTTGTATAATTTGAATGGGAACAATAATTATACGAGACACTTGGGCATCATTTTTTACATCTTAGATTAATACAATTTTAAAAGATAACCTTATGTTGGTATATGAACAGATTAAGCACATTTTGTTGGATTGAAATTGGTCAGACAGAATTGCTCTGATCAAAATCATGATAATTCCTAAAATTATATTGTGAGATGCATTCCTCAAGTTGTGCCTAAGTTTTTATTAATTTTGTTTAAAATGTTACTGTACAAGTTTTTGAATAAAAAAAAAAAAACATCTTGGCTAGGTTTAAATATTAATAAAATAAGTATGGAAAGGGGAGGGCTAGCTGCCCCCTCTATTCTAGAAAGCCATGCCTCTAATCGCCTATTACAGTGGAATTTATCTTAAAAGCAATCTAAATAGATTAAACTGGAAGAAGATCTCCTTGAGGGATTTCTGGTGGATTTTTTGCTTTGGCTTCCGAGACTAGGTACTAGTTTAGTAACGAAGATACCGAAGGGTATTTTGTGTATGCTGTACTACTGGTACGGAAATAGAGATTTGATGGAGTTAGCTAAATACCCTTCCCTTGTGTCTCCTATAAGTATTCACCAATATACAAAAAAATGTTTTGAATAAATGGAAAGTTTGTGGGTTTAAAATAATAGGGGACCTCTATGTGAGGAATACTCTTGTCCCATGGCAAACTATTTTACATAATTTTAATTCGTCTGGTATAACCTGGTTTGATTATTCAACTATTAAAGTAGAACTGGAAACCTTGGGCTTCCAATTAGATCATTTAAGAGAATACTCTCCTATAGAACAGATTCTTGTTAAAAAACAAGATTCACATATCTCTAAATGCAGTAACATTATAAAAACAAGAGATCAAAGGAGTAAAACGAATAAGATGATTAGCTAGAAAATGGATGTGTAAATGTCTGTAGAAGAAGGGTTCAAAGCCTGCCTCTTAGTTAAGAAAACTTCTCTATGTTCTTCACATAGAGAGCTAAATGTCAAACTAAGCCAAAGATGGTACTTTGTTCCAACTACTATAAAGAAAATGAATTTGATAAATTCTGAAAAATGTTGGAGCGGTTGGGAGGATAAAAAGGCTATGATTTACATATTTGGTGGCAATGTCCCATTGTTCAGGAGTCTTGGAGCCAATCTGCTTCCCAAATTTGGAAAATAACAAAGGTAATAATACCGCTTAATCCGGAAATCTTTCTTTTCCACATTGTTTCAGATCAAATTTATTTTGGTTTGATCTCCCACATTCTATTATCATCTAAATGGCTTTTAGTAAAATTATGGAAGTCAAAACCCTAATGGGCTGAAGTGGAGAGAATAATTGATAGAGACAGAATTGGAAAGGGGCATTACTCGTCTCAATCTAAAAGGGAAGCACATTGTCCCCAAATGGTCTTTATGGGAACAGAATACCCCATAATATCACTTATTGTTATGTTTACTTTATTTCCTTGATTCCCACTTGATCAGATTTTAAGAGTTGTTTGTAACCTCTAACAGAACTATGTGTTTATTGTTTTATGTCTAAGTATGTCAAATTTTTGTTTGTTTTGTATGATATATAAAGCAATAAAAAAATTATAAAAAATAAATAAAAAACATTTATTTTTTTTATTCCTTTAGAAATAGAAATCTGGAACCCTTTAAGTGACAGATTAGTGGACACCCTAAAGATTCCTTAGAAGAGCAGGCTGATTTATTATCATTCACAATTTATTAAAAATATGAGAATATGAGAATATCCAGAAATAAATGTTGTAAAAATTAAATCTTAATCAGTTTAAAGCTTTACAGTTTTTATTATTTTATAATGTGTATCTCTTGGTTAGTATATACAGGAAGACTAGATACTCATCTAAAATCAGATCTCAGAACGAGTTTGAATGAAATCCGATCCTAGACACAGAACGGCCTCTCGTTACCTTGTTCATGAACGTCAAAAGAAATAAAATATTGTGCAATTAGCTGCGTCTAATATCTATACGAGCGTAATAAAACATTCATCTATGAAGATTAGGAGTTCCCTTGCTGTTTGGTTTATGGTTGAGTCTATTTATGGATTACCAGCAAAATACGGGATGAAAAAATGACATCATATGTTTTTTCAAGATGAGGGATCATTGAATAACCAAGAGATGATATACAACCACATTTTTATTGGTTGACCATTTTACATATTATTCCGTTTTCTGTCAAACATATTTGAAGGATATTATGACATTGTTCTTGGAGATAGTCTTCTTGGAAGAAAAGATTCACCAGTATGAAAGGCATGAGAGAAAGGCGCCAACTTTCTCCAACTGTGTCTTCCATAGCCGGTCTCTTCCATTCAAGGCAATAGATGCTACGAGGCCGAGAGCTCGGTGTTGGGATATGAAGGATGTTTCTCTGACATTATCTTTATTCCCACAAAATAAACAATAGGCAGAATTAATCTCCACTGCTCTTTAAGAAAAGTCTTGTCCCTGGCAACAAACCCAAAGGCTTTTCATTTTTATTTTCGCAGGACTTGGTTTTCACAGGACTTGGTTTACTTAACTAGCTTCCAAGTCATCCACTGATCATGGGATTCATATACTTTAGACAACTCTTTTTGTTATTTCTCAAGACCAGTGTGGCTCGGGGACAGATCAAAATGGTATGCAGAACTGCTCCCTACTCTATAAATCATCCTAATGTTTCTGAATGGGATATTTATGCAAACCAAAGTGCCCCATAAGGAGAGTGATGTCACAAGACAGGACAACTTCAATCTAATTTTGAGGTGTCCCTCATAACAAACCAATGGATCTGTAGTCTGAATTAAACATGATGAAATATTCATACCTGAGAAAGGACACAGCTAAACAACTTTATATATATATATATATATATATATATATATATATATATATATATATATATACAGTATGATGTCCATAAAGAAGAAATGTCATGTAATTTAGTAGTCTGACTCAAAGGACAGGCCAGGCCTGACATGCCAAATGAAATCTCAGGATTCCACTCAATTTAATAAGAGCACTGCTGTAATCAGAGCAAAAGTCTGACAGACTTGAACAAACATGCTTACCATCCCCACTTTTTATGGGTGTCCTGGATTGAGGGTAATGATTCAATATGGTGCACAGCCTACAAGTGTGGACTGTTCAAGATACTTTTATCTACTGTCTTTTTCCAAGATTGTAAGCTTTTTGGAGTAGGTTCTGCGTCAGTTTGGTAGTTTGTCTTATTTCATTTTATCATCTTTGTATTTCTGTATTTGTTCTCTCATTGTGTTTACTGTATACATTTTGATCTTCATGCACTCTTGTAAATAATCTATAAATCAAGAGTAATAATAAAGATTTTATGTATCTTCCATTATTGAATGCATCATTAATTAGAAAACGTGGGCTCCCGGTTGGGTTATTGATTGCATAATGGTAGGCTCCCAGTTTGACTATTTGTTACTCAATGGCGGACTCCCAGTTGAGTCATTGATTATGCAAAGGTGTGCATCTAGTTGAGTTTTTTATTATATAATGGTGAGCTCTAAGTTGGGTCATTGGTTATACAATGATGGGTTCACACTTGGGTCATTAATAACACAATGGTGGGCTCTCAGGTACCTTTACTACGTTGAGTACAAAAATAGTATTCAGTGATCAAACAGATGAGCATATATTCCCTGGGATATGGAGCCAGTCGCGGACACCACTTCAATCCACATCTGAGGCCCTTGTTTGGATGTTTCCCTAGAACATTATCTCCTGTTATTGGCAAACCATCCGTCTCTGCATTCTGTTTGTGTTATCATCTGAATTTACAACCAGGATACTGTGGGCTGTTTGGTTTTTGTTAATCCAACTGGTGACTCACGGGCTACAGACATTATTAGCAGCTAATATACATAGGTTCATTCCAAATAAGATAACAGTGTCATTTACTGGGTACCAATAACTTCCTGTGCATCTTCTGCACGCGGCTACCAGTTCTATGTTTTTGGGAGAAATCATTAAAGTTAATGGTTGATAGTTAGATAACTCTTTGTTTTTAATCTGGGAATTATTATACCATCATTTTATTTTGTTTTGAAGGAAAGTGTTTTTTACACTGACATTTTTAAGTTTTTTTTTTTCACTAGATGAGAGTCTGATTTTTTACATAAAGTATACTCTCCTCAAGAACAACACTTGAAAATACGGAAAAAAAAAATATAATATGCCCCTGATTTATAACATTTTGTATTCAATTATGCCGCAGTGCAATCTTCCATTTTGGTTTCTGTTATGTACTTCTTGAAGTGGGAGAAAACTTTAAATGCAGAAGAAGCCTATTTTGGCACAATTAAAATGTGTCAGCTTCAACTGCCATTACTTTGAACTTGGACTAATGGAAAGTTCATTATTTTACAAGGATGCACTCTCCTGAAAAAACAGCAGACAGAACCATGCCAGAAAAGGAAATGGAACTATACAGTAAAGAATAATTGCATATAAAAGTAAAAAAAATTCAAAGGCTGATTTTATTCTTTTCATTTATTGTTTTCTACAAACATTGTGTCTATTATCAAGTTTAGTTAATACTAATATATATATATATATATATATACAGTATATACAGTGGATATAAAAAGTCTACACACCCCTGTTTAAATGTCAGGTTTCTGTGCTGTAAAAAAATGAGACAAAGATGAATAATTTCAGAACTTTTTCCACCTTTAATGTGACATATAAACTGTACAACTCAATTGAAAAACAAACTGAAATCTTTTAGGTGGAGGGAAGAAAAAAATAAAATAAAAATAAGTCTGCACCCCCTCTTATAACTAGGGATATAACTGTGTTCAGAATTAAGCTATCATATTCCAAATCGTGTTCAATAGGAGTCAGCATACACCTGCCATCATTTAAAGTGCCTCTGATTAACCCCAAATAAAGTTCAGCTGCTCTAGTTGGTCTTTCCTGAAATTTTCTTAGTCGCATCCCACAGCAAAAGCCATGGTCCACAGAGAGCTTCCAAAGCATCAGAGGGATCTCATTGTTAAAAGGTATCAGTCAGGAGAAGGGTACAAAAGAATTTCCAAGGCATTAGATATACCATGGAACACAGTGCAGACAGTCATCATCAAGTGGAGAAAATATGGCACAACTCCCTCCAAAATTGATGAAAAGACGAGAAGAAAACTGGTCTGGGAGGCTACCAAGAGGCCTACAGCAACATTAAAGGAGCTGCAGGAATATCTGGCAAGTACTGACTGTGTGGTACATGTGACAACAATCTCCCATATTCTTCATATGTCTGGGCTATGGGGTAGAGTGGCAAGACGAAAGCCTTTTCTTACAAAGAAAAACATCCAAGCCAGGTTACATTTTGCAAAAACACATCTGAAGTCTCCCAAAAGCATGTGGGAAAAGGTGTTATGGTCTGATGAAACCAAGGTTGAACTTTTTGGCCATAATTCCAAAAGATATGTTTGGCGCAAAAACAACACTGCACATCACCAAAAGAACACCATACCCACAGTGAAGCATGGTGGTGGCAGTATCATGCTTTGGGGCTGTTTTTCTTCAGCTGGAACTGGGGCCTTAGTTAAGATAGAGGAAATTATGAACAGTTCCAAATACCAGTCAATATTGGCACAAAACCTTCACGCTTCTGGGGTGTGTAGACTTTTTATATCAACTGTATATATATATATATATATATATATATATATATATATAAATTAAAAAAAAAAAAAAAAAAAAAAAAATATATATATATATATATATATATGCCAAACCCTGACCTCTTTTTCTTGCTCCTCTTCTTCAAAAAGATTTTCCCCTCCTGAACTTTATTACATATTTTGATATATCTGTGGGTCTCTCTCATGTTCCCCCTCTCCCTTCTCCCCTCATATCTATGCATATACATGAATGTCTTTAGACCCTGCAACATTTTAATGGTCTTCCTTTGAATTGTCTTTAAGTTATTTATGACCCTGTGTCAAGATTTTCATAGCAGTACTGGGGTACTGAGGATGTTAGTCCTGGAGTGGTGAGAAGCTTTATCTCGGGGACCTGAGGAGGTTAGTCCAGGGGAAATGAGGAGGTTAGTCCTGGAGTGTTGAGAAGGTTTATCTTAGGGACCTGAGGAGCTTAGTCCAGAGGAAATGGTGAGGTTAGTTTTGGGGCTGTGAGGAGGTTAATCCTATTATAGTGAGGAGGTTAGTCCTGGGAAAGTGAGGAGGTTAATCCTGGGATAATGAGGAGGCTAGTCATGTGGTAGTAAGGAGGCTAGTTCTGTGAGGTTAATCCTGGGGTGGCGAAGAGGTTATTCTTGGGTAGTGAGGAGTTTAGTCTTATAGCTCTGAGTGTGTTGGTACAGAGGTTTTTAGAAGGTTAGTTCTGGGATGGTAACGAAGCCAGTTCTGAGGTAATGAGGAGGTTAAACCTGGACTAGTGAGGAGGTTAATCTTGGGGTAGTGAGGAGGTTAGTTCTCGGATGATGAGGAGGTTAATCTTGGGTGGGGAGGGGGTTAGACATGGGGCCATGAGGAGGTTAGTCCTGGGGCTGTGAGGGTGCAAGTCCTGAGGAAGTGAGGAGCTTAGTCCTGGTGCTGTGAGGGTGCAAGTCCTGGGGAAATGAGAAGCTTAGTTATGGGGCTGTGAGGATGCTAGTTATAGAATGATAGAATGGCGAGGACGTTAATCCTGGTGCTATGAGGGTGCAAGTCCTGAGGAAGTGAGGAGCTTAGTCCTGGGGCTAGGAGGGTGTTAGTGCTAGAATGGTGAGGATGTTAGTCCTGGTGCTATAAGGGTGCAAGTCCTGAGGAAGTGAGGAACTTAGTCCTGGGGCTGTGAGGGTCTTAGTTCTAGAATGGTAAGGAGGTTAGCGAGATTAAGAGATCTGCTGATGTGTTTATTACAACTACAAGTCAATGGTCTCAATTTGTACAGACCCCAGTGCTGCACTTATAATAAATACTCCTTGTTACAGATTCCATCTGGAGATCTGTGCTCAGATAGACCTGATCTTATCTCTGTCCTCTGCACTTGCAGCGTTTAGTTTGAGAGGTGAACACATCATGAACAGAATAAACATTCGCCACAAACTAACTGACTTAAAACAAACACAGCACAGTGAAAATAAACACTCGGCACAGAGTGTGATGTTAGCGAGCGGTGACGGGACACTGCGCAGGTTACAGGGATCTAGGCCGTTGAAAGACGGGATGAGCCTGCACGTAGAGAAAAAGCACTGGATCTACGGAGAGAAGATGTCATTGTTGGGACAAAGCCATGAACATGGGCCAGAATTGTGTGAAATAGAAACAAGTGAAAAGGCTTATCTAGTCTGCCCATTTCATCTACCTAAAGGCTTGGTTAACTGTAAAACAGCTTTATGTGTAATCCAGGCATGCTTGAATTATTTTACTGTATTTGTCCCTAACACTCTCACAGAAAGGCTACTTAACTTATTTACTACCCATTCCCTGGTGGTCCAGTGGTTAAGATTCTGTGTTTTCAGCGCTGCAACTTGGGTTTGATTCCAGTCAGTGAAACAACTGGTCACACCACCCTGAACCAGAGCAGGGTTGGCCTTGGTCAGTACTTGGATGGGGGACCACCTTGGAATACCAGGAGCTGTTTGCTGTGGTCCACGGAAGAAGGAACTGGCAACCCACTCCAGTATCTCTGCCATGAAAACCAAGTGGATCAGCATGACCATGCATGTAAGGATGTTCCTGGTGTGTTGCGGTCCACATATAGTTGGACACGACTGAATGACACAACAACAAACTACCCATCAAAATATAGACTTCCAGCAGCGAAGAATAAAAAAGCCCATTGTATGTATACCAAAGACTTGGCCTTAAGCTTATAACAGACATGCTTAAATCCCGTAAAGGTATATGCAAGTGAGCTGGATTATGAATGCATCTGATAGAGAAGAACTAGTAGTGTATAAAAAAAAAAAATTCATGAACAAATACCAAAATTAATATTTAAACAATTATCCTGAAGTTTGCTGAATTTCTTGCATTTGCAAACTGTTTTCTATCAATGTTGACTGACACCCCCTGAAAATCCCAGGAAAAATTAGCATACATAATACATTGTATCTTCTTGGTCTGTGAATTGAGCTGCAGTTTTCCTTTAGATTTCTGTTATAACCGGAACAAGTTATGTGTCCCTTCATTCCTACATCCCAGGTGATACGTCCCTCAGCCTCAGTGAATTGACCCAGTGATCTCCCCCAGCCCCAGTGAATTGCCCCTGTAACCCCCCCAGCCCCAGTGAATTGCTTCTCTGATCTCCCACAGCCCCAGTGAATTGCCCCTGTAACCCCCCAGTGCCAGTGAATTGCCCTCCAGCCTCAGTGAACTGCCCCATAACCTCCCCCAGCCCCAGTGAATTGCCCCATTACCTGCCCCAGCAAATTGCCCTTCAGCCCCAGTGAATAGTCCTGTGATCTCCCACAGCCCCAGTGAAATGCCCCATCACCGGCCTCAGCCCTAGTAAATCCCTCCATCACCTCCCCCAGCCCCAGTGAATTGCCCTCCAGCCCCAGTAAATTGCCCCATGACCTCAGCCAGCCCCAGTGAATTGCCCCAGTAACCCCCTCAACCCCAGTGCATTGCCCTCCAGCCCCAGTGTATTGCCCCATCAGCTGCCCCAGCTCCAGTGAATTGCCCCTGTAAACTCCCAGCTCCAGTGAATTGCCCCTGTAAACGCCCAGCACCAGTGAATTGCCCTGTGACCTCTCCCAGCCCCTGTGAATTGCCCCATCACCTGCCCCAGGCCCAGTGAATTGCATCGTGACCTCCCCCAGCCCGAGTGAATTGTCCCATCACCTCCCCCAACCCCAGTGAATTGCCCTCCAGCCCCAGTGAATTGCCCGATGACCTCCCCCAGGCCCAGTGAATTGCGCCCATCACCTGCCCCAGCCCCAGTGAATTGCCCCGTGACCTCCCCAGCCCCAGTAAATTGTACCCCAGCCCAATGAATTGCCCCCAGCCCCAGTGAATTGCCCCATCACCTCCCCCAGCCCCAGTGCATTGCCCTCCAGTCCCAGTGAATTGCCCCTTGACCTCACCCAGCCCCAGTGAATTGCCCCTGTAACCCCCCAGCCCCAGTGAATTGCCCTCCAATGCCAGTGAATTGCCCAGTGACACACTCTCACACAGACACTCACCCTCAGACACTCACAGACTCACTCTCACTCACAGACTCACTCACACATACACCCGCACTAACACAGACACACACACACTCACTCACACACTCAGACACTCACACAGACACACTCTCACTCACAGACACACTGACTCACACAGACATACATACACACACTCACTCAGACCCACACACTCAGACATACAGACTCACACAGACACACACACTCACTCACTCACACAGACATACAAACTCACTCACGCAGACACACTCACTCACACAGACATACACACTCACTCACAAAGACACATACGCTTACACAGACACACACACTTACACAGACACACACACTCACTCACACACACACACACACAGACAGACACACACATACACTTGCGCATGCGTTCCGTGTCTCCCCCCCCCCCCCCTTCTCCCTCCTCTTCCCTTTAGTGATGTCTTCCGAAACCTCTGTGCTGTGCTCAGAGATAATCGGAAGCAGCCAATCAGCTTGCGCAAGCACAGTTAGCTAGGATACAATTTTACAAACTTTGTACCCTAAAGCGCAGCAGCAGTTTCTGGGTGTGTAAACATCACCCCCAACATTATTTATAACCTATAACCTTTTTGCATTTATAACCCACCTCACTTTATAACCCACCCGCCTTTAACTATGTTTTACCCTACCACTTCCACAAGAAGGCCATTCATCTTATCTACTACCATTTGGCACATTATATGACCTCTTTGTTCTTGTAAAGGATAACAGAAAGTTGAATAATGTAACAACCTTGTTTAAATATTTTTTTTTACAATCTGTTAATAGCCACTTGTTTATAATAATGTAAATGGAGTTCTTACAAGTTTCAGGGTTTGTAGGGAGATTTCCAAGGCTAGTTTTCCATTCCAAAGAATAGGTAATAAAAATGCAAGCTTGTAAATGTACAGGTATTATTATCATTTATTTGAAATTTGCCTACATATATCAGCCCCATTTTAATGTAATTGTTCTATACTGTAGACAAGTTTTTTTAAAACAATCAAAACAATTTAACTTAATCGTTTAAATGTCTGAATGAAAATTTGGGCATACACGTTCCTGTTTTTCTGCCCACATTGTCAGTATGTAGCGCCGTTACCTGCGCATTCCCTCCTCATTGTGTCATCGCCCTCATTCTATTCCTTTGAATCTCTCTCTGGATCTGTTCAGTAAAAGTTCCGTTGTGTGTGCCAGAACACCAGCTCACAAATCATTTTTCCACAACAGAGGCTCTGTGTTTATTAATGTAACTCCCCAAGATCTATTAGTCCTGATTGGAGCCCATCCATCCATGTTTGTGCTTGTTTTGTTTTGGTTACCACGATCCAGCCACCAGCGCAAGGGGCAGCGCATAAGAGTGTGCTTCTACGAGATCTTCATGTACTTTGTTGGGGGATTCCCTTCATGTTTGGTAGTAGTGGAAAAGCTAGTGAATGGAAGGCACAGGTGCAAAAAAACAAACATTTTGGCCCATTCCCTGGAAACCCTCTGGTGCCAGCTCATTATATATATTGCCAGGGACAAGTTATAAAAAAATGTAATATTTTTTTTAATTTTGACAGCACTGGGCCCCCTTTAGAGGAGGGCCCTTGTGTATGGCACCTGGTGCACTGGCGGTTGTTCTGCCCCTGTGTTGTAAATCTATTTATATTTTTATGGTACCCCATGGCATGTATATGCACCCCATCCTTTAAAGTGACACCGAGGAGGTAACAAAGTTGATATAATTTAAACATATAGGTAATAACAAGCACTTTATCAGTTTAATGTTATTACAAATCAAAGTAAACTTACAATGACGTTTGTAATTTATACCTTCTTATCCTCCCACCAAGCATGTGCTTTCTTTAGGATGATGACTGATAATGATTGCTAATTACTCCAACAACGTCTGCACTTGATCCTTCTTCTCAATAACAGGGGAATTTAGACTGAAAACAATGCTTGCAGATATCTATAGGGCAATCAGCAATTATTGGGAATAACCGCCATGAGAATCTGGAACCTAAACCTTTTAAAATATTAGAATAATAATAAAGAGTGAGAGAGATGTGAGAGAGAGCAAGGGATGATCAGAAGGAGGAGAGAGGAAGACAGAAGCAATATGGAATGAGCCTTTAGAGAGAGGGGTAGAAGACAGGAAAAGAGCGGGCAAAATGGGGAGAGAAAGTGTAGTAGTAAAGCACAGTGGGGGAGAGATATAGAGAGACGCGAGAAGAGGAGGATGAACTTGAAGGAAATAACGGGATAATTGAATAAAAATAAAGGAAGGAGAAGGGATCCTAATTTTGGGGAAATAAGGGGTAATGGTGGAAGAAAAGAGGGGTTCTCAGGAGAGTGATAAGGGGAGGGAAAGAAGGATGTAATGAGGGGAAAAGTGGGGGAGGAGGAGTAAGAAGGAGGCAAGTGTGGAAGGATATAACTAGGAAGTGGAGGGAAAAACAAAAGGGGAGCAAGGGTGTAATGGGAGAAAAGAATGAACAGTTTGTGAATAGACGAGTGGAGAAAACTTTTGCAATTATATTAAAATACATATGAATACAAAAAGATATATAAATAGCTATAATAATGGAATATCTATAGATAACAACACACTCTCATCCAGCTCTCAGGACGCCATATTGCAAAGACAGAGGGATTCCTCTATTCATAAACTGAGTCTTCAAAAATTCTGATTATGTCTAAAAAAAAAATTATTGTACGTCTAACACAGCTGCTAATGTTGTTAATTTGACCTTGTAACGGAGAATGAAGTCTCTAGTCTACTTTCAACCCCTCGCCTTATAACTTGTCCACATGATCCTATCCCATCACAGCTAATCCCTCCCCTCTCGACCACACTTATCCCAGCTCTCACACATCTATTCAACCTTTCCCTAAATACTGGCAAGTTTCCATCATCTTTAAAACATGCTGTTCTTAAGAAACCCTCATCTGACTCAGTTTCTCTATCACCCTATCTCTTTACTTCCTCTGGCGTCAAAACTGTTTGAGCAACTCGTCTGAAATCGCCTTACCCAATTTATTCCCTCCAATACCCTTCTTGACTCCTATGTCTGTCCTTGTCTCAAAATACTCCTACAACATTCCTCTTCACCACCTTCGTCTCTCCTCCTCTCTTATCACGTCCTCTCTCTCCCGCCTTCAAGACTTTTCTCTTGCTGCCTCTACTCTATTGAACTCTTTTCCTTGCCCCATTAGACTATCCTCCTGCCTCAAATCCTTAAAAAACTCACTAAAGAAGCTTATCACCTTCAGCCTTCATACGCACAACTGCGCACTCTACAGCATGATATCTCTTACAATATACAGGTGCAACACTCTGCCACCTCAACTTGCTTGAGCCTATTGCCTTACACTCTGCCATTTTTCATCTATGCCCCTCCTACATCACACCCAAAGTCACATTTGTGAGTTTTCTATCTTGTAGGGTGCTTTGTGCAAAAAACACCATGAGCCTAATTCAGTTGAGCAATTGTAAGTTACAGTAGCCCTTAATGGAGGCCGTAAGTTATTTTGCTATTCAATTGCCGTCTTATGCGAGCTGCAAACAATCTACTGGTCTTGAAAATCCTTGTGTTTGTTATAACCGTAGCTTTCGCCCCATCTATGCCTTTGATCTTTCACATCTGAAAGAATTACGATGGCTAAAATCGCAAATCGCTATTCAATTGCTACAATTGCGCAAGCCTGTAAATGTTTTCACACCCGTAAATGCCAAATGTAGAAGAAAATCCTACGAGTGCTAGAGAGGACCCACAAAGGGGGCTAAAAATACATATCCGTAACACTTTAAAAGCAAATAAAAAATCAATCAAAGGCATTCAAATTAATTGCACTACAGTCTCAAGCTCGCAAATCGGCAATACAAAATAATTTTATTTTTAAGTGTCAGGGTTATATCAATCTCAGGAAACAATGAGTTAATACATATCAGGCCACCCACATGGACTAGAACAGTATTGGCATTAATTTTTATTATTTAGTATTTTGCGGGTTTGCAAGTCTGATCATATATCGGACCTCTAAACGCTAATTAATTGACATGTAACCTCCATCTTAGACTGACGTAATGATGACGGTTTCTATTGGCTTTTTTGACATGGGTAGTTACGGCCTTGCTTAATTGATCATGTTCTCGTCCTGAAATGCTATGTACGAGTGCATGGTTTACGATTTCGGCTTTCGGCCAGTAACTTGTGGGCTTGTTCAATTGAATAGCACTGTAATTGTAGCAGAGTGCGAGCCGCCAGCAGACATATGGCCTGTATACCATGAGATGCAGGCTTCTAATTGAATGAGGTTCTATGTACGTTGGATTTTAAACTCAAAGACACATACATAAATATGTGTTAATATTTATTTACTGGTAATTACAAAACAAGGATAATAATAATAATGCTGGTAATTTGTTACATACTTTATAATCCAGTACCATTTTCTTGAACTTCAGTGGCCCTTTGGTGGGAATCCCTTTCCCTCTACTCTCCACCTACAAATACACAGTGGAAATACAACCATTCAGCCCTATTAAAGTTATATAGCTATAAAGTTAGAACAGGTCGCAATTTATGGGCTTGAGACGCAAACCTGTAAAACATTTTTCAAACGTTGGATGGGCAGCCGTCAATTAGTCAAACCCGTAATTCATCATTGCATCACAGAAAAATGGAGGTTGGATTTCCAAGTCTTACAGGGTTCAATTACGAGTTACAAATGGACCCACATTCCAGATATAATGCAATATTGATAACGCCATAAATATGATATTCTATCACATGTATTAACACATTGATTGCCGGGATCGATATAACACGGAAAAGAAACATGAAAAAATGTATTTTATATTGCAGATTTGCAAGCTTCAGAATGTTGTGCTTTTTATTTCAATACCTAACATCACTTTCCCTTTTAATATAAGTACAGTATTGTGTTGATATTTGCATTTACAGTGCTACGGATTGGACTTTACCCCTCTAGTGGACTTTACCCCGTTGGCCTCCATTTGGGCTTAAATGCCAGTGAATTTGTTGCAATTTAATAGCATGATTCGAAACGTAACAGTTACAGGCTTGACAGATCAAAGTATTTGCGCCTGCGCAGTTTAAATTTCCACGTCCCATAGCCTTTTCCCGGACCTACCCCGCAAGTCATTACGGGTCTAATTTAATAGCGGCAAGTCTTGCGGGCTACATTAAGAGCTACGGTTTTACACATTGAGCTAATTTAATAGGGCTGACAGTCTATCTAATTTCCACATATAAAAAACAACAAATTGCGCTACATAGAAACAAAGATTAAGTAGCAGATAAGAACCATTTACCTGAATATCCCAGGCATGCTTCTATTCTTCTACTGCATTTCCACTAACACTTCCAATGGAAGGCCATTCCATGACTCTATAATGTAGTATTTCTGCAGCTATTTCAACCAAACTCGGATCATGACCTCTCATTCTTACATTCCTCTTTTTATGAATCATATAATATGTTTTCACTTCAGGAACATTGACTGTTTTGATTTTTAATTCACTTTTTTCCACCCAATGACCTAAGTTTTTTGGCCGTTTCATTCATATCTGATGCCACAAGGAATTAGGGTGAAATTATATGTACACTTGATATCTCTCCTTGATTCTGTGTTAAACTATGGAGATCTGAGACTGAAATAATCCCAAATAACAGTATCTGTAATAAAATCTGTGTTTTGCTTTTATTAATTCATGTTCCTGTCACAGGCAAGTAGCCGTTCTGAGATGTCAGGGAGGAATCGATTGGAGATCTGTAAAATTGCAAAGCAGAGTCAGTCCCAAGAAGCTGTCAAATCCCCCCAATATCTGGAGAGCAAGGGTCCCAGGTGGGAAGCTCAGGTTTTGTATTTTCACCAAGAATTTCACACCAGAAACAGAGAAAAAATAAATATTGTCATAAGATTTTATACCATGAATCAAATTCGCTGGTAATGTCCGAGCACTTAATCCTCAGAGCCAACTTTGGTGTTTATTGCTCAGCTGGTTAAGTTCCTGTGTAAACCCTTGCGGGCATATGGAAAACCCACGGCATATGGGGTGTGTTTCAGCCTAAGCCCAATAGGCCTAAGCCTAGGGCAACACATTTCAGGGGGATTCCGCCTAAAGTTACAGATGCATGGCCATGCAATAAGCACAGACATATCTACAGTATATGCAGAGAATATTCTGTCTGTGAGTGTTCCCGGGCACATTCTGACTTACTGTATACTAACAGACACTTGTAAAAACCTATGATTGGGATATAGCAAGTCAAGAGGACGAGTAGTAAGTGGGTGGTTGGGGTGCACACATCTGGATGTGTCTAGGGCAGCCTAAAACCTAAATATGCACCTACTTTACAAGTTTACTATAGAGCTGGAGAGAGCATGACGTGTAATAGAGCTGTACACACATAGCTTCGGGTCTGCAGAAGAATGATATTACATATTAAATAAGATATAGCACATAGAAACATATATTTTACCACAGATAACAACCAAAAAATCTCACCTTGTTTGCCCATCCTATCTATCTAAAGCCTTGGATTAATTAATCCTCAGGTTGACCTTATGTTTATGTCAGGCATGCTTGAATTCCTTAACTATGTTTGTCGCTACCACTTCCACTGGAAGGCTGCTCTGCGCATTACAGATAAATCTTCCACCTTCCAAACCACAACCTCTTGTTCTTGTTACTCTTCCCTCCTAAACTTTATTATAGATTTTTATATGTTTCATCGTTTCTACACCCCATTTGCTCCCATGTATTCTGCCCATTCTCCTATCTGTTCAAACGTAATTGTATCCTATGTTTAGGAGCACTGCATAACACACATATTTATTGTATTAAGTGCTAACTCTTCTGATGGTAGTTTATTCCATGTATGCACTACTCTTTTATTAAAGCAGTCCTTTGTTACATTACTTCACCATCCACAATATTTCACCACCCAACTCATAAGCACGACTTATTTTTCTAACATTTCTTCCTGTAAATTGTAGAATTAGTGGTTAAATTGTGTGAACAGTTGTATCACATTTAAATCTCAATCTTCTTTATCTCTCTCTTTCCCTCCACATCCTCTGTCTCTCTTTCATTCTCTGCCTCACTCTCTTTCTCTCTCACACTCTCTGTTCCATGCGTTCTCTCTCTCTGTCTCACTATATCTCACTCTCTGTCCCACTCACCCACTCTCTCTCACACACGTTATGCCCATGTTCTTTCACTCTTTGCACCTCTCTCAAGCTCATTCTCTATTCTCTCTCTCACTCTCTGTTCCATGCTTGCTTTCTCTCTCTCTCTCTCTAGTTCTCTCTCACTATCTCTCACGCTCTGTCCCACTCACGACTCTCTCTCACACTCATGCCATGCCCATGTTCTTTCACTCTTTGTACCTCTCTCTCACTCATTCTCTGTTCTCTCTCTCACTCTCTGATCACCTCTACCCACTCTCTATTCTTCCCTCTCTTTCACTCTCTGCCCACTTTATAGTCTCTATCTATCCCCTCTCTATTTTTCTATCTCTTACTCTCTGCCCCCTCACACTCTCTATCCCACTTTATGTTTCTGTATCTCACTCTTTCACCGTCTCTCCGTCCCCTTCTCTCACACTCTCTATCATTCTATCTCTCAATCTCTGCTGCCCCTGTCTCTTACTCTCTATCCTTCTCTCACTCTCAGTCCCACTCTTTCTTTCTCTCTCTGTCCCTCTCTCTCTCTTTGTCACTCTCTGTCACTCTCTATGCCCCCTCTAACACTTTCTCTCTCTCTTACTCTCTATCATTCTCACTCATACTCTCCACCCACTCTTGTTTTCTCTCTATCCTTCTCTCTCACTCTCTTACTCTCTGTCCTTCCCTGTCTCACACTTTGTCCCTCTCTCTCACTCTCTACCCTTCTTTCTCTCTCTCGCACACACACATACTCGCTATCTGCCCCACTCTCTTTCTTTCTATCTCTGCCTCCCTCTCTGACTCTCTATCCTTCCCTCTTTCTTCTCTCACTCTTTATCCCACTCTGTCTTTCTTTCTCTCTCTGGCTTCCTCTCTCACTCTCCATCCTTCTCTCTCTTACTCTATCCTTTCCTCTCTCACTCTCTATCCTTCTCTTCACTCACTCTTTACCCCACTCTCTCATTCTTTCTCTCTCTGTCTCTCTCTCTCACTCTCTATCCTTCTCTTCTCTTGCTATTTACCCCACTCTCTCGTTCTTTCTCTCTCTGTCTCCCTCTCTCACTCGCTATCATTCTCTTCTCTTGCTATTTACCCCACTCTCTCGTTCTTTCTCTCTCTGTCTCCCTCTCTCACTCGCTATCATTCTCTTCTCTTGCTATTTACCCCACTCTCTCATTCTTTCTCTCTCTGTCTCCCTCTCTCACTCTCTATCCTTCTCTTCTCTTGCTATTTACCCCACTCTCTCGTTCTTTCTCTCTCTGTCTCCCTCTCTCACTCTCTATCCTTCTCTTCTCTTGCTATTTACCCCACTCTCTCGTTCTTTCTCTCTCTGTCTCCCTCTCTCACTCGCTATCCTTCTCTTCTCTTGCTATTTACCCCACTCTCTCATTCTTTCTCTCTCTGTCTCCCACTCTCTATCCTTCTTTCTCTCACTCTCTATAATTCTCTTCTCTCACTCTTTACCCCTCTGTCTATCTTTCTCTCTCTGGCTTCCTCTCTCACTCTCCATCCTTCTCTCTCTTACTCTATCCTTCACTCTCTCACTCTCTATCCTTCTCTTCTCTCACTCTTTACCCCACTCTCTTGTTCTTTCTCTCTCTGTCTCCCTCTGTCACTCTCTATCCTTCTTGCTTTCGCTCTTCATCCTTCCTTCTCTCACTCTTTACCCCTCTCTCTTTCCTTTTCTCTGTGTCTCCCTCTCTCACTCTCTATCCTTCTTGCTTTAACTCTCCAACCTTCCCTCTCTCACTCTCTATCCTTCTCTTCTCTCACTCTTTACCCCACTCACTCTTTTTTTTCTCTCTCTCCCTCTCTATCCTTTTTGCTCTCACGCTTCATCCTTCCCTCTGTCACTGTCTATCCTTCCTTCTCTCACTCTCCATCCTTCTCTCTCACTCTCTATCCTTCTTGCTCTCTCTCCATCCTTCTCTCTCTCACTCTCTATCCTTCTCTTCTCTTACTCTTTACCCCACCCTCTATCCTTTTTGCTCTCAGGCTTCATCCTTCCCTCTGTCACTGTCTATCCTTCCTTCTCTCACTCTCTATCCTTCTTGCTTTAACTCTCCAACCTTCCCTCTCTCACTCTCTATCCTTCTCTTCTCTCACTCTTTACCCCACTCACTCTTTTTTTTCTCTCTCTCCCTCTCTCTCCTTTTTGCTCTCACACTTCATCCTTCCCTCTGTCACTGTCTATCCTTCCTTCTCTCACTCTCCATCCTTCTCTCTCACTCTCTATCCTTCTTGCTCTCTCTCCATCCTTCTTTCTCTCACTCTCTATCCTTCTCTTCTCTTACTCTTTACCCCACCCTCTATCCTTTTTGCTCTCAGGCTTCATCCTTCCCTCTGTCACTGTCTACCCTTCCTTCTCTCACTCTCTATCCTTCTTGCTCTCACTCTTCATCCTTCCCTCTATCACTCTCCATCCTTCTCTCTTACTCTATTCTTCCCTCTCGCACACTCTGTTCCTTCTCTCTTTCCCTGTTACTGTTACAGTCACATCTTTATATTTACTCTTCTGATACAATGCTGCACGTTATCTGGTAAATATAAAGTTTCCTGTAAGATCCCCGGGCAGTGGGACCTGTGCAATTCATCTCTGTGTTTCCCAGACTGTGCTTAAAAGATCCTCTTTTGATTAACGTCACTTGAAACCAGGCCAAATGATTTTAATGAATGAATGAATGCCATATAAAACAATACAGCCTCAAAGGTATTACATTGTATATGCAATTATAGTGCTCTTGAATGTACCATTTTGGTTTCTGATGATCAACTTCCTAAGGTGGGAGGAGACTTTGAAGGCACCAGTCTGCACAATGGGTACGTGGCAATAAAATCTATCAGTGATTTCAACAGGACTAATACTTGTGTTTTCATGGAAGTTTTAATAAGATACCAAATATTTGCAGGTTAGGACTGACTGCGCTATTTGATTTAACGTGTTATGTACGCTGTGTCCTTGTATTAGTGCTGTAAATATTTGACATTATAATATACTTCTTAGCGCAGTCTGCACGTGGTGGTCCCAGCTACATTATATGGACCCAGCACTCTCCCAGCTGGCCCAGATTAAGAGGCGTCTCATAGCACTGAGCTATAATTAGACCTTTTAATACAACTGACAAGATCCCCAATCCCCAGTGGATTTCACACATCCTCCCTCTCTTAACGACTCGTTATAGGAATGTGACGCGTGCTTGCAGGACTTATAATTGCACATGTATTTCATTATGTATAACAATAGCTTTTTTGAGGAAAAAAACACAAAAACCAGAATGGGAAGTAACATTCCTGTCTGGTTACACTGAGAGATGGGTCTCATTAATCTCAAGGATTGGATTATAGGACCAATAGGGCAGCATATTAACAGTACCTTCTTGTGAAGAATGACAAATACTATATAATGTGCTATCTATCTATCTGTCTGTCTGTCTCTCTATCTATCTGTCTGTCTCTCTCCGTCTGTCAAATTTATAGTTTGCTTTTACGAAACAATTAGTTTTATAATGTTCAAAATGTTACTAGAATACAGCCTTTAAATTGTAACTGTTGTATTCAGTTTTGTTTAATGGCAGCAGGCATTCATTCTATCAAAAGATTTCCAAAATGAATTGAAAAGAGAACTGAATAGCAGAGCAACTCCGGCACTGGGGTGCTACAGTTCATTGAGGGAACCATGAATGCCAACATGTACATACTGAAGGAGAGCATGATCCCGGTCCTTTGGAGACTGGGGACCGCAGAGCAGTATTCCAACATGATAAAGACCCCAAACACACCTCCAAGACGACCTCTGCCTTGCTAAAGCTGAAGGTAAAGGTGATGGACTGGCCAAGCATGTCTCCAGACTTAAACCCTATTGAGCATCTGTGGGGCATCCTCAAATGGAAGGTGGTGGAGTGCAAGGTCTCTAACATCCACCAGCTCTGTGATGGCAACCTGTGAAGCTCTGGTTAACTCCATGCCAAGAGGGTTAAGACATTGCTGGAAACTAATGGTGGCCACACAAAATATTGACACTTTGGGCCCAATTTGGACATTTCCACTTAGGGGTGTACTCACTTTTGTTGCCAACGGTTTAGACATTAATGGCTGTATGTTGAGTTATTTTGAGGGGACCGCAAATTTACAATGTTATACAGGCTGTACACTTACTACTTTACATTGTAGCAGAGTGTCATTTCTTCAGTGTTGTCACATGAAAAGATATATAATAAAATATTTCCAAAAATTTAAGGGGTGTACTCACTTTTATGAGATACTATATATATATATATATATATATATATATATATATATATATATATAAAATAGATTATGGATCAAAGCTTTCATGGGAAAGACATACTACTCCATAGCACTGGTACTGCATGATTAAGTTTAATTTTGCTAATTTTTGTGTCCCCTGTTCAGTTAATCTAACGTGAATTTGTCCTCCACTCCCAGTTCCTACACCTCTGCCCTTAATCCAATTTTCAGGAGACAGATTGTTTTTGGGGTACAAATAATGGATCCTCCAGGTCCCACTGAACATAGTTTTGGTGACACATTGGTAAGGTCATGTCGTCGCTTGAGCTGGTGTAGGCTGAGATCTGAATACAGGAGTTGTGAACTTACCTGGGGTAGGAGCTTGAGGCTCGTACATTATTCAGTCCTCTATACTACTATATGTAAAGAAGGGCAAGGGAGGGTGATAGATCATAATTTGGAGAAAACTCTTGACCATAGCCCTGTTCAGTGTCCCGGTGGTGCCCTGATATGTCTAATGTTGGCTACACCATTAATGGGAGCTATGGCTCAGATCCAAGTGTAAAACAGGTGTGTGCGGTGCGCCCTTTTTTCCGTTTTATTCAGACACATATACAAATGGAGACAATTTGGAGAATGAAGCTTCGCTGACGTAAAACCCTTTTTGTAAACTGGGGTTGATGTTATGCTAACAATTTGCCAGCCCTGAAGTCCCTTGCATGTGTCGTGTGTGTATTTTAAGCTCCTACATACTATTTGCGGTGACCGCGCTATAAATACACACCTAGAGAATTTGCAGTGTTTTGTTAATCTCCAGTAATGGGATTCCTTTCAACATCTCGATTCAAAAAGGCCTCTTGGAAAATAACAAAAATCTCACCGAGTATTAATTCCCCTTATTTTCAGGAGGAGTTAATCAGTCCTTGAAGCGAGCGCCTCTTAGCAGGAACATTTATCAGTTGTAACCTTATAAATAAAAAGTCAGTATATCCAACGATTGCTAACCGCACAGTCTAAACAAAGGAATATAAATGTTCACATTCAAAAAGAATTGTTGGACTCCAATAAAACAGAGTTTGTGCAGACCTCTGAAACACAGCAAACAGCCAGATTGTCTTAAACCAATCCCAAATTCTAAAAACCTGTATTTAAAGGGCAACTGTAGCACAAATCTTGTATATATTTAAAAGAACATGTTTTATACATTATAAAAGTGTTTTCCCCATGGAAAATAGATTATAACAATTTAAGAAAATGAACACTAAAACAGACAGATAAACAATGTGTTGGATCCACCTTTATCTTACCAGTGAGTAAAGATAAAAACAAGGATTCATGACGACCATGATAATTGTAGTATATACATTAAAACCACTTGGACCATAAGGCTCACTGCCCCTTTGTCTCCTGTATCAGGACGGAAAAAATAATCTCACTTTCTGTCTATATTTAATGTAATTAATATATAAAATATGCCTTTTTTTCCATAATAGAAGTCACAAATTGGTACTTTATTTCATAGAATATAAAAAAATATTTTTGTTAATAAAAAATATTCAGGTTTTAGTCCATGACATCTATTTTACAGTCAAAAGTATCTTCACAAAGCTGTGTTTTGTTATCCCTTCTTGTTCCTCTATATAGATCTAAAAATTCAACTGAAAAATAGAATAAGGGGATATCAGATACAGCTACAGGATCCAAGCATTGTCAGACTGAGTGCAGCTACAGGATCCAAGCACTGCCAGACTGAGTGCAGCTACAGGGTCCAAGCACTGCCAGACTGAGTGCAGCTACAGGGTCCAAGCACTGCCAGACTGAGTGCAGCTACAGGATCCAAGCACTGCCAGACTGAGTGCAGCTACAGGGTCCAAGCACTGCCAGACTGAGTGCAGCTACAGGGTCCAAGCACTGCCAGACTGAGTGCAGCTACAGGATCCAAGCATTGTCAGACTGAGTGCAGCTACAGGATCCAAGCACTGCCAGACTGAGTGCAGCTACAGGATCCAAGCATTGTCAGACTGAGTGCAGCTACAGGATCCAAGCACTGTCAGACCCAGTGCAGCTACAGGATCCAAGCACTGCCAGACTGAGTGCAGCTACAGGATCCAAGCACTGTCAGACCCAGTGCAGTTATACGATCAGATAGATGTTAGACTGAGTGCAAAAATAGGCTCTTTTTTAGAACTTGATTCAATTGGGAAACATATATCAATAATAAAATATATTACATCATTTTAAGGGCTGCTATAAGGAAACCTATGTATGTTTGACAATTTTGAGTCTGACTATGTTGTGGGTAGGCTGAGTTTCTTAAATGAGTGTTTACATTTTCTGGAGAACAGGGTAGACTTAACTGCTTACCTCAGAGCATGTGTGAGGAAAGGGGCAGGTGTCCAATTCCAAAAGCTACAACCATCTAACAAGTCCCTCATTCCAACTACACCCCCACCCCTCCTCCTCCATCCACTATTTAGTAGATTAGTACATGCCTACAAGCTTTCCGAAAGTGCTCAAGTCAGACAAGATGGAAACTTTCAGTATACAAACACACCTTAAAAGGATAAAAAAAATCTCTAGAAGGTGTGTATAGCTTACTCAGCTGCTAATGTTGTTTGTTGCATGGTTTATAATGAGGTGAGGTTTTTCCTAAAGTACTTTGTTTTGTTAAAGAATTAACTTCAACATAAATCTTAAGATGTATAACTTACTAGCTTCTTAATATATCATATTTCTTCCAGGTGTATTTAACCTGTGGAATCTGGATCTTTGTGTGAAGTTTGAGACAATGCCCCAAAGTGTTAAATGCATCATATTCATCAGCTCAAGACTTTCATTAATCTGTCTACAATTAGTCTGTGAGTTAGGTTTATTAAGTTTGTGCTCTGTAATTAGAAGCACATGGCCCACAAGTTATAAATCTCAGAGCTGCAAAACAGTTGTAAGATATCAGAGGAAATTTCAGACAAGCGGTACTGGCGCGTGCAATGC
This sequence comes from Discoglossus pictus, assembly GCA_027410445.1. NCBI lineage: Eukaryota > Metazoa > Chordata > Amphibia > Anura > Alytidae > Discoglossus > Discoglossus pictus. Next base: position 242,990,997 of record CM050168.1, on the reverse strand, counting down.
AAGTATCAGGGGATGTGTTCCAAAATAAACCGGGCCTTGGAGAGAAAAGGGTGCCAAATACATCAGTTGTGGAACTCAGCATAAAAATGGGTTAATGGAAACATGCTTGACCATCAGCCCTATTAAATTCCCTCAACGTGTAAAACCGTAGCCCGTAACGTAGCCCACAAGACTTATGGCTATTAAATTGGCCCCTTAAAGCAACCTACTAACAACTTGCGGGTTAAGAGAGAAAAATCCCTATGGGATGTTGAAATCTGAACGCTGCAGCTGCAACTCCTTTGATCTGTCAAGCCCGTAACTTTTATGTTCGAAAATCGCTATTAAATTGCTTCAAATCCACTGGCATTCAACCCCATAACCCGCAAATGGAGCCAAAAAGCTAACGGGTACTAGAGAGGACCCGCAAGGGGGTTAAAGTCCTATCCATAGCACTGTAAATGCAAATAAACACACATTACTGTACTTAATATTAAAGCAAAAGTGATGTTAGGTATTAATCTTAATAGCACAACATTCTCAAGCTCACAAATCTGCAATAGAAATACATTTTATTATGTTTAATTTCCATGTTATATCGATCCCAGCAATCAGTGTGTTAATAGATATAATGGAACTCGCATGGACTAGAATATAATATTTACTGATTTATTAATATTGTATTATTTCTGGAATGTGGGTCCAATCGAAACTCGTCATTGAAACCCGTAAGGGATTGAAATGCAACCTCCAATTTTCAGTGACGTAATTATGACAATATCTGTTGCCATTGGCTCCATCTGAACCCGTAACTACAGGTTTGACTAATTGATCATGTTCACGGCCGCACATCCAACGTGCGTAAGAATGGTTTATGGGTTTGCGTCTCTAACTTGTGGCATGGTTCAATTTAAAAGCTCTGTAACGCAGCCGAATTTCAAGCCCGCAGCCTTTGCAGGTGTGCCGATGCCGCTATGTGCTTCGAATTTAATAGGGCTGCATGAAGAGACCCCCACCATCTTTACACCTCAAAGTCATCCCATCCAAAGTCATTACAAATAAAGTATAATTTTACATACACAAACAAGGGTATATAGGCATGTTGAAGCTCTTAAAGGACTTGTCTTATATGAGGTCTAACAGCACAGCATTACTTTACTTCCTTATAACTAAATATGTGTCCTCTCTGTGCCCGACATTCCACTCTGTCTAATGTCTCTGTACCTGGAGTCTCTGTGTACTCTCCATGTGCACGGCATCCCTCCATGTGTCCTCTCTTTGTGTCCTCTCTTTGTCCAACATTCCCTCTGTCTGATGTTTTTCAATCCTTATCCCCTCTATATCTGACATCATTCTCTGTGTCTGACATCCCTCAAAGTCCAATGTTCCTCTCTATGTCTGGTGTCTACCTAGTTCTTCTCTCTGTCTTTCTGTCCAACATCCCTTTTCTGTGTCCTCTCTGTTTGTCTAATATCCCTCTCTGTTTTCTTTTCCTATCTCTCTTTGTCCAACATCCCTATCTGTGTCCTCTCTCTGTCTCTGACATCTCCCTGTGTTCTCTAAATCTGTGTCTCTCTCTCTGTGTTCTCTCTCTCCCCAACATTCATCTCAGTATCCTCCCTCTCTGTCCAACATTCCTTTATGTATCCTCTCTGTTTGTCTAATATCCCTATCTGTTTTCTTTTCCTATCTCTCTTTGTCCAACATCCATATCTGTGTCATACCATCTCTGTGTCTCTCTCTCTGTGTTCTCTCTCTCTCCCCAACATTCATCTCAGTATCCTCCCTCTCTGTCCAACATTCCTTTATGTATCCTCTCTGTTTGTCTAACTTCCCTCTCCGTGTCATTTCCCTGTCTCTCTCTCTCTGTGTCCTCTCTCTTTCTCGGTTTGACATCTCCCTGTGTTCTCTTTCTCTGTCTCACATCATCTCTGTATTCTTTCTCTGTGTCCAACATCCCTCTCTGTGCCCTCTCTCTGTCTGTCTTTCTGATATCCCTCTCTCTCTGTCTGTCCTCGCTCTGTGTCCGATATCTCTTCACACTGAAGCCCGTTTGTTCACCTGATATCCCACCCAAGAGTTCTCAGTGTAATCTCATTTCTTTCTCGATGAATGTTTTGATCTTGTTAGCTGTTCTGGTTTGAATAATGAGGTTGAGCTGTTTCTGATCTGCAGCAAACACTAACACGGCTACTTCATCCGCTCCAGGGCCTGGCTCTCCAGATGGACTCACACAGGATGGAGAGAGGAGGAGAGTGGTGTTAGAATTAATAACCACCAATGAAGTCTTGGACCACAGCCACTAAATGGTGAAGAGTTGGGAACGCTTGGTACATATGCTCTTTAGCATTTATATATAATTATATATATACAGTAAACTCCCCATTATCCGGCACCTATGGGGACTTCTTATTGCGGGCTAAGTGTAGTTTCCGGTTAATCGTGAGTCCCTGAATGTTAGGGTCTAAATTACCCTTAAACACCCCAAAACCCGTCTAATTGCCTTTAAAAAGGCAGTAGGTCCTAAACTGGGCCATTTAGGCCCCGAAAAAATAAATAGAAAAAAGTTAGCTTTTTTTTTTTTTTGCAGTCTCGAACTCCGGATAGTGCTGGATAGTGCGTTAATGCCAGTTTAGCGGGAGTCAATTTAAAATGGGGAATTGATGCCGATGCCGGTTGCTTGAGAGTGCATGTTGGTTAGGTGCCGGTTAACTGGGAGTTTACTGTATATGCCAGCAAATGCGGCCCTCGCGAAGCGCCGCATTTGCTGGCAAGGAGCGCCATGAAGCGAGGGCCTCAGTTGCTGGCAAGGAGCGCCACAGGCGACACACCAACTACGCCCCTCGCAAACTTTACCTTGCTACTCAAACAACATACGAGACACGTTAACACCCATTACAGACTCGCAAAAATCACCCGCAACCCGCGGACAGGAAAAAATGAAAAACACAATAAATACACACAACACATACATAAAAAGCTTACCTACAGCAAGAGGGAGCATCCAGGACCTCAAAAATGTAACTTACACCTTCATTTAACTCAAAATAAAAGAGTTTAGACAATAAAAAATTCTCGAAGCGAGAGAAAAAATGGCCGCCGAACAAATCGAAAACGTGGCTACAGCACTCTAAACACGCAAAACACCACGAAACACGCAAAACACCACAAAACAGATTGTCAGGTCTAAAAACAGAATGCTTCCTGCATATATTACTTAAAAATAGGTAAAGTATATTAGTTTATTAATGTATTATTTATTTCATTATTATACACCAAATAGCATTAGCTCACTTACAATTTCATTGCCGTTATTTTTTGACGGGCAATTCGCTAGTATATATATATATATATATATATATATATATATATATATTATTATACACAGTATCTCACAAAAGTGAGTACACCCCTCACATTTATGTCAATATTTTATTATATCTTACTAGTGAGTACACCCCTTACATTTTTGGAAATATTTTATTATATATCTTTTCATGTGACAACACTGAAGAAATGACACTCTGCTACAATGTGAAGTAGTAAGTGTACAGCCTGTATAACAGTGTGAATTTGCTGTCCCCTCAACATAACTGAACACACAGCCATAAATGTCTAACCCGTTGGCAATCAAAGTGAGTACACCCCTAAGTGGAAATGTCCAAATTGGCCCAAAGTGTCAATATTTTGTGAGGCCACCATTATTTTCCAGCACTGCCTTAACCCTCATGGCATGGAGTTCACCAGAGCTTCACAGGTTGTCACTGGAGTCCTCTTCCACTCCTCCATAATGGCATCATGGAGCTGGTGGATGTTAGAGACCTTGCTCTCCCCCACCTTCCATTTGAGGATGTCCCACAGATGCTCAATATGGTTTAGGTCTGGAGACATGCTTGCTCAGTCCATCATCTTTACCTTTTTATTAACGGGAATAAAAGTTATAACAGAGTTAGATGTTCATACCGTATATTGTATTTAAATGACATCAGAAAAGGCTTGTGTCTACTTTTCCCAATATTTTTGAGTTTTGTTGCATAAATTACAATTTAATATGTCATATTATGCCAGTACTAATTAAAAGAAAAGAAGAAAATATAGAAAAAAGAAAGAAAGGAAAAGAGGCTGGGGGAAGATGGGATGGAGGGAAGCTTAGTATAATATCGGCCATGAGGTATGTACTGTATATGTATTACCTTTTTTTTTTTAATGCTACCATCCAATTCGTAGTTCCCAGACGTCCCAACAGGAAGCCCACTTTTTATAGTTGTCATCTAGTGTGGCAGAGATCAAGCTCATTGAATGTATGTATTTAATTTTCTTCAGTACTTCCCCAAACACGGGAATGGACATTTTCCAAGTTTTAGCAATAGTGTTCCTGACTGCTAAAAAGATTTGGTTTGAGAGAAGTTTAGCCTTTTTGGAAAGGTCAGTTATAGGGAGACCTAATAAAGCTCGCTCTGTTTTTTTTAGGTATCCTGTGTCCCCATAGCTTCTCTAGGGTGTCATGGGTTTCTGACCAGATGTGGGCTATTTTAGGGCAGTCCCATAGTATGTGGCTTAGTGTACCGGTGGAATTACAACCTCTAAAACAGTTTGTTGAGTTATTTTGAGGGGACAGCAAATTTACACTGTTATACAGGCAGTACACTTACTACTTTACATTGTAGCAGAGGGTCATGACTTCAGTGTTGTCACATGAAAAGATATAATAAAATATTTACAAAAATGTGAGGAGTGAATTACAGTCACTTTAATCCATTTTTGATGTCATTGAATTGCAAAAATACATATTTTAGGAAATTTGAAAGCTCAAAATCATGCCAGATATTCAAAAAAATGAAAACTCTGAAATAAGTTTGTTACATTCAGTTTTCAGCCCGACATCAATAAGCCCCTGCCATACCTCCACCTCTCAGTAAGTTTAGAGTCAGAGGGAGCCAACACGCTTGGTGGTAAAAGGGACTTTATTGGGACCAGTCTGCCTAAAGAATGCGCCATTGTCTACCTGATTAAAGACATTCATTTCTAGTTAATATGACTCATTATTGCAAATATGATTTGTGCCAATTACCACCATTTATAGTCTGATTAGTTTTTGGATTAAAAAACAGGTTCTGTCTCTCGAGCTCTTAGCTTTTTAATAAAAATCAGATTCTTATTGTGAGGGAGAAGGAAATCAGGATCCTGTGGAGACTGGGGAATCCCTTTAAAGAGAGAAGGGGCGATGTGGACAGTGCCTTTAGGAAGACACTGACATATTTTGGATCTTCTAAATATGATGTATAATTGTTTAAAGTCTAGCCCACTCTCTGTGCTACCTTCTGTGCTAGTCAAAGTCCAGTATCCATATTTGTTACTGGTGTCAAAATGGCACAGCATGAATTTTGTATAAGAAGAAGATTTGGATTAAGGTCAACAGTGAAATTATATGGAAGCTTCACTAAGGGGAAAACAGAGCCCGACAAGGTCCAACTATTGTCTGTCTCTGGTCTGAAGATGCTTGATAGAAATGCATATGGAGCCCTAAAAAGAGATAAGTAACATTTATACCTAGCATTTGGGTTTTTCTTAGAAAATAATTAATAGAACAATGCTTTGGGGAGGGCATAGCAAAGATTACATGTTACTGGATGACTGCGGTCCCAATCTATGCAAATCTTCTCTTCCTCACAAAGCATGCTGGGAGTGTAGTCTATATATTACAGATAGGAAAAACTACATCTACCAGAAAAGAGGCACAGATTTTAGATTTTCCATGTGAGTTAGTGACATCCTGAGACTGCATGTGAGGAGCAGCAGTGAGGACAAGATATGAATTGCCTTTAATCCTATTTTTTCTATTACAAGCCACAGAGTAAGAATGGTAATTTAAAAAAAGCAAAATGCTGAATAATAAAATATTCTCCAATCCTGTAAATAATATTTATTTATAGAATTTATGTCACTCTTTTACTCACTTAAGTGTCCATTTTCTCTTTTTTGTTTAAATAAACACTTTCTATACTGTCACTACCTCTATTATATTGACATTATAATATATATATAAATCAATGACTTCATATTCTGCTAAACAATTTGTCAGACTGTCTCTGTGAGTGTTATTTTATCCTCTCACGTTACCTTTTTGTTTCCAGACTGGGATTAACATTTTGAAAACCTTTACCTTTAAGAAAATATGGTGCAATAAGAGAAATTATTTAACTGAAGAAAAGTTCCACATTTGAGGGCAAATCTAGTTTCCCCCATCCTCATAATGTGCCATTCTCTCAATCAGAATGATAGAAGCATAGAGCAGTGATGGGTCTCAAAACAGTGTGTGAGAGTCGTGGGATAGAGAGCACTGGAAAAAAGAGTGTGATAGTGGTTGATAGAGTGTGAGAGAACCCAGGATTCAGTTTGAGAGTACACATAGTGTTCGAGAGTGGTGGGACACAGAGCATATGAGGGTTCTGGGACAGAGAGTGTAAGAGTGCTGGTACACAGAGTGTGTGAGAGTGCTGGGAAAGTGTGTGAATTCTGAGACACAGAGTATGTGAGAGTCCTGGCAAAGTGTGTGAATGCTGAGACACAGAGTATGTGAGAGTGCTGGGACACAAAGTGTATGAGGGTTCTAGGACTCAGCGTGTGAGTGCTGGGACACAGGGTGTAAGAGTGCTTGGACACAGAGGGTGAGACTTCTGGGACAGAGAGCATGAGAGTGCAATGACACTGAACGTGTGCCCCAGTTTATTTTCCTTAGGGCCTGTAAAGTGCACTCTGTCTTGTCGAGCGGCGTTGTGTAAACTGTTTATATAACATCACTTGTTGGCGTGAGCTCAATAAACTCACCGTAATAATCCCATTCATACAGAGCGGCGCAATAACCCCTTCACTGCCTCACACCAAGGTGTAGAACTCAAGACAAATTAATCCAGAGAGCAAATCTTGTAAGAAACTCTTTAAAACGTACTAGTCGCTTTTCAGATGTTTGTAAAGTGATAATGTAACACAGAAAAGGTTCCAATCATGAAAGAAAGGAAAATATTAACCATAAATAAGGATATTTAAAAATGGTTGCTACTCTAAATTAGTTTTGAAATGTTGCTCTTTTTAGGAAGAAATTACTTTTCAAGATCCTCCCCTTTGACCAGTAAGTTGATTAGTTAAGTCTTATTTCTCCATATTAGCATGGAGTGCATGTCCAGTTTGTTGAATGAGAGTAAAGCCAGAGACTTACATTTTTTATAACAACCAATTGTAAATATCTGTATTTCAAGAAAAAGTTGAATTCCTACCATATTTATGTAACAAATAGACTCTACATTTTCTTAGGACTCAGTGGTTGTAATATTTTTTTTCATGTAAACAGCAGCCACTTCTGCTCCTCATCCGGCTTTTTCTGGTTGTACAATGTATATTAACAAGCAATGTGAGGCTCCACCGCCAGTTGAGTACTAGTTGCCTCACCTTACATTGTTTCAACTCGGTCCTTTGAGGCCCGCCATCTTGTTTAGTTGATTAGCAACAAAGCATTTAAAGTTCTCACTAATAATCCCTGTACTTTTTTACCAGTCATCAATCATAAAAAGTCCTGTATCAACCAAACTAAGCCAATCCCTGTCTCTCTTCACCATCTCCATAACTTGGCATTTAATTGTATGGTACAAAATCTCCTTCCTTTGCCTGGTATTACCTCAGGAAAAGATGGACATGAAGCCACCTGGACAATACACTTCCATGAGAGAATGTCCTAAGGTGTAAAATAACATCATCCTCTCCTTCCTGCCTTAAATTATACTGGAAAGGTTTCAAATATGGTGAGTTTCAAACTATAGGTAGTAACACGAATTAGATCAGTTGAATGATATTTTAAAAATGCATTTTACCACTGTAAATTAACATTGAAGTTTGCATGTTTTGAGTTGTCAGTCAACCTTTGTAATCTACCTATAAACAGAGATTCATAAATGTTTTAAAGAGAAATCCTAACCATTAATTACTGATTAGTTCCTGAGACATTGTATACATAGAGCCACATTAAATTCCCCTAACGTGTAAAACCGTACCTTCTAACGTAGCCCGCAATACTTACGGCTATTAAATTGGCCTTGTAAAGCAACCCACCGACGTCTTGCCAGGTAGGGGCAATAAAACCCTATAGGAATTGAGAATTTGACTTGCGCGCCCATAAATCCATTGATCTGTAAAGCCTGTAACTGTTACGTTTCCAATCACGCTATTAAATTGCAACAAATTCACTGGCATTCAAGCCTGTAACCCCCAAATGGAGCCAAGAAGACAACAAGTGCTAGAGAGGACCTGCAAGGGGGTACAGTCCAACCCGTAGCACTTTAAAGGCACATATGCACACATTACTGAACTGTTATTACAAGGGAAAGTGATGTTAGGTCTAAGAATTAATAGGGCACAACATTCTCAAACTCGCAAATTGGCCCCCGAAAAATACTTTATTTTATGTATAGTTTCTGTGTTATATCGATCCCAGCAATCAATGTGTTAATACATATAATGGAACTTGCATGGACTAGAATATCATATTTACTGATTTATTGATATTGCATTATATCTGGAACCTGGGTCCAATCGTAACTCGTCGATGAAGTCCAATTAGACTTTAAAAACCCACCTCCATTTTTCATTGACGTAATTATGACGATCTCTGTTGCCATTGGCTCCATCTAAACCAGTAACTACGGGTTTGACTAATTGATCATGTTTACGACCTCGCATCCAACCTTCAACAAATGGTTTATGGGTTGCGTCTCAAGCCCGTAACTCGCAGCATGTTCTAATTTAATTGTTCTGTAACTCGGCCAAATTTTGGCCAACCTTAATGTGGCTCATAGTCATCTAGGCATGCTCTTTGGGTCTCTTTTTCTGCAGCTGACTGCATTCAAGACTATGACCCAATGCCTCAGGGGCTAATCAGTAATGATCTCTCATTAACAAAAATATAAATCTCAGTTTGTTGGTGCATCAGAAGTCTGACTGACATCAAAATTAAAACTTCAATGTAGGTTTACTGTATGAAAATATATTTAAATGACAATGAATTAATAATTCAATTGATTAAGTACTTCTTATAATGTAGGAAATGTTTTCAACCATGGTTTTCCTGTGTGTCCTGTGAGCCGCACTCTCTCACCTCTAGCTAGTCCAGTCTCTGCAGGATTTGGTGGCTGATGTATGGCCACTGAATATCTCCAGGGTCTGGTCTAGTGTCAGATGGATGTGGTATGGCTCCCATCCAGACCTGCAAATAGTATTCTGTATAGGATCACCAGAAGCCAAATGTAGCTTAAACTGACACTGTAGTTTGGAAGAAACTTAACATAATTGTGAAGTATATAATAAACTAGCATCATAGTGTAATCTACGCAAAGACATTTTCTTTAGAGATAAAAAAATTAGTCAATTCTGCTTGTGTTATGATACTTCCATCTTGAACTTTAAGTATGCTTGTAGCCTGAGGGAAGGCACAACCTAAAGGGACTTTCTGTTTTTATATCTACTGTCAAGTGGTTATTCACAGTGGCAGTCTTTTTATAGCACACAATAGAGATGTTGTCTGAATCCAGGATTTCTGATATTCTACAAGTGTCTAATCCTGTTATTAACAAAAACAGATGTCTACCAACTTTAAATCAAAATTAAATAAAATAGTTAAAATGTAAAGGCTGTTATTATTTTATATATATATTTTTTAATACAATCTAGCACATTAGTTAGTCAAGACTTGGCATCTATAAATTGTCCAAAATAAGATTGTATTACATTAGGCGTCCAACCATCTTCAAAAATGTCTCTCTCGAAGACCTACCTGGAAGACATCAATACCAGTCTTTGGTGAAGAAACAATCCAGTTTTATCACTTTATAATACTGCCAGAAGTTAAAAAGTCTTAAAAACCAATTACAGCCAACAGGAGACAGCTGCTTAAATACCAGAAAGAGAATGTTTTGTACTAAGAAACCTATAAGGTTGGTCATAATTGAAGAAGAAATGCTATCACCTTTCCAAGGGTCATTTATAAGTTCCATTAAATGGAAACTTCATATGATGGTAGATCAATAGTTGTGAAATAGCAATGTAACAAATTGAGAAACAGGGAGAGAAAATAAAATGCCTCTATGGCATATAAAAGTTCTCCCTCAGAACTATGCAAGCAGTTGAGTGCATCCAAGGCATACTAATCTCCTCCTCCTGCCTGTCTTGCCCCCTTGATTCTTGTAAAATATCTAGGACTTTTCCTTTTTTTATTTCTGTTTGCTTTGGAATTTATAGATGGGAGATTTTAATACATTGCTCCTAAGTACCAGAGTGGAAAGATGAGGAAATATCTTCAACCGAATGAGACGAACACTATTTTACCTCCAGAGAAGGCACAATGGTAGTCTACAGTGGAAATCTTGAGGTTATAGCAACACATATGATAACGCCTTCTCCCCACACTTTACTAAAATATGCTTCCAACACAAGTTTACATTCCATTTAAGTGGGCTGACATACAACTGGCACACATTCAACATGGAAGTCACCTTAGGTCTTCTACAAATTCCTCTCAAGTTGTTCAATATTTTGACTTAAGCTTTTTTTCTGGATGATCACTCTAATTACATCTCAATGGAGAATTTGAAAACTCCCCCATGGGATATAATGTACAGGTTCTTGTCAGCACGACTGGAATGAAAACAGAAGTTGGGTCAAGAAATTGATAGTACTGTTCCGCATTTTTTATAGGTCAATGCCGGATCATGAAAACTGCTGTTGATGCCAAGAACACAATGGAAGTTTTCTGTAATGGCTCAGAGTAAGAACAAATTCTGTTTCCTTTAAAGCTGTATTAATAGAAAAATTGCAAGCCATAGACATATCACATGGTCCTAATACCCACCACTGAGAACCAACTAATCCATCAAACTCATCAAAGACTTTTGGTCAGAACAAAACGTCCATACAAATTATAACTAGGCAAAGGTAATGGGCCATCAGTCAAAAATGGACCTGTCCAGGTGACAAACCATGCCCAACAGATATATCACATATTATAAATGTCAAACTACGAGATGTCGTTGTGCGTACGACTTAGGCGATGAGCACCAAAGGCGCTCATCGCCTGCGAGCCTCGCATAGCAAGGCGAGCAGTTGAGGCAGTAATCCTTGCAGCACTTAGGTGATGAGCGCCAAAGGCGCACATTGCCTGCAAGCCTCGCGTAGCGAGGCGAGCAGTTGAGGCATTAAAACTTGCAGAACTTAGGCGATAAGTGCCAAAGGTGCTCATTGCCTGTGACCCTCCCGTAGCTAGGCGAGCAGTTGAAGCATTGAAAGACACAGGACATAGACGAAATGACCGCTCCCGCGAGCCTCGCAAAGCGAGGCGAGCCGTTGAGGCATTGAAAAACGCGAGACTTAGCCTCCAAACACTTAGAAAATGTGGGATTGCCTAAGGCTGCAAGCAGTTGAGGAATGCAAGACTTAGACAAAATAGTTTGCGAGGCGTAGAACTTAAAAAAAACAGTACGAGGTCGGAAAAGTACGAAGTAAACGGGCGAACTGCGCAAATCAAGAAACACGAAGAACACAAAAAATACAAAAAAAGACATACAGCACGGGGGGACAGCCAGGACGTCTGGGAGTGCGGTTGCATGCAAATTTAAGCCGAATTTGGCCAGTTTCGGCAGTCGAAATTCCGCTAAGCAAGAAAAAAAATGGCCGCCGAAAAAAAATGGCCGCCGAAAAAAATGAAATCGAGGCTACACTACCCTGAACTGTGGATAACACAACCAGCGAGGTACGAGGTAGAAAAAAACACTAATAGAAGGGACGCACAATGCAAAAGACATAGACTAACGCCACCATTTTACAACACTAACTTACAAATTTACCCATTACGATTCTGAAATGGCGGCGTTCCCGCCTAAACCAACGTTTTTTCATGTGCACGCAGCCTATATATAGGGCACACTTGCCACAGAGCTGACACTTTCTCCTCGGGTGACATTTTCTGCTGCCGGAAAATCCAAAGAGATTGTTAGCTCTTCAGGATATTGATTGCTGAATATTAATTAAAATTGGTAAAGTATATTAATTTATATTACTAATCATTAATAAATAATGAATACATTATTTTTTTTATTTTTATATATTATTAAAAAATTGAGCCACAAACTTATAATTTACACTGCCTTTAGTTTATGAATACATTCATGCTTAGCTCTTTGAAATATATTTATTCATTAATTAATTAATTAGTAATATACATTAATTTATTAATTATTAGTAATCAATATCAAAAAAAAAAATTAGGACATTTTAAACTGCCTTTAGTTTATTAATATATTAATGCTTACCTCTTTCTAATATATTTATTCATTGATTAATTAATTATTAATGTACATTATTTTATTCATTAGTAATTAGTAATCATTATGAACAACAAATATTCTATATTTTGCAATGCCTTTAGTTTATGAATATATTAATGCTTAGCTCTTTATAATACATGTATTAATTGATTAATTGATTATTAATGTACATTAATTTATTAATTATTAATTAGTATTCATTTTTTTAAAAATGTGTATTTTAGAGTGCAATAAAAAAATATATAGATTTCAGATGGCACTTATATATCTGCATTACTGATCATTAACCTACATTACTTTAATAACTATTAATTAGTAAAAATGTTAAAAAAATACAAAAATGACCACAAAAAATTTGGATATTTACAATGCACTGACATATCCGTGTTGCTGCTGATTGCCTGATAGGGATGAATCCAAATATTACAAATGCTTTCTATCTCATTTGACAGTTTCATCATCTCTGCAGCTGACTGAACACAGAGAGTGATCTTTATGCCTTTGAACAGCAGAAAGATCACCTATACAGGTATATAATTTAATTATGTTCTTATGGAGGAGAAAAGGATTAAGTTTTTTTTAATTTGAATTGATGACAATTATTGATTAATTAACAAATATTAATATATTAATTAATTAATAATTAGTAATCATAAAAAAAAAAAAGCTTTTTACACTGCAATAAAAATAATAACATTTTTTAAGCTGGAACTTATATATCTACCTTACTGCTCATTCATGTACATTGCTTTTAGAACTATTAATTAATAATAATAAAAAATAAAAAAAACCATTTATAATGGATAAAAAAATATGTACATTTTACAAAGCACTTACATATCTGGAGTACTTATAATTGCCTGACAGAGATAGGACTTTCAAAGCAATATTTCAAGCAGTTTCTTAGATTCTGACACATGCTACATTTAATATTTATAAATATATTTATAAATATATTTATAATTATGCGTTTATGTTTTGCATGTATACCAATTAAACATCATACTTTAAATGAGTCACAAATTAATTGAATACAAACATTCAAAATGATTTTCATGTCATTTTACAGATTCCTCTTCTTTGCACCTGACTGAAGACAGAGACTCAGCTCTGCAGGATTTTATCTGCAATAAGATCAGTTTCAGAGGTATATGATTTCATGCATTGATGACAGTTAATGATTAATTAATTAACCTATATTTATTTAGGTAATGGATCTTTTTGTTATCTGTGTCTTTGAAGATGGGCACAGAGAGAAATAACAAAACAGATATATTATCTAAGTGTTCACACTTTGGCTATAACCAAACAAAGGATCAACTCCAAGAGAATTGTATATCCAATTAGGGCCTCATTCAATTTGTGATTTGCCCAATTTAATAGGGCTCTATATAAACACATAGCATATTTTTTTTACAGAAGTTTTTAGTTATTGAACATCTATCCAAAAGCAAGGTCTTCTACAACTAAAAACTTCTGTAAAAAAAATATGCTATGTGCTTATATAGAGCACTATTCAATTGGCAAAATTGAAAATGAATGCAACTCTTAGTATTTAATTATTAATTAATAATAAAAAAACATTACTTATGCATATATATATGCTTACCTAATTCATTTTAAAAGAAGGCAAATTATTGATTGATTTATTAATTAATTAAATAACAAAATTGCACATTATTTTAAAACTGATCTATACTTTGCTCATACTTTACCATTGATGACAGTTATTGATTAATTCATTAACATATATTCATTTCTTAATGAATTAATAATTAATTATTACCAAAAAAATATTTATCAATATATATATATATGTGCAGCTCTTTGTGTTTTAAAGTAATAATAAATAAAAAAAACAAACATAATGGATTCATTTTATTTCATGTAAAAATTAAAATGCTTTTCAAATCATTTTATTCTTTCATTTATGCTATTTAGGTTTTGCATTGAGAGCATGTACAATACAAAAAAACATATCCTACACCTGTATTTACAATTACAGATTACAATGGCGGACAACGGAGAAGACACGTTTGAACGCAAAAGAAGAGCGCCAAGGGAAAGGAAGCAAAGGTGGATAGATGCACAGTCCCCCGAGACTTCCCAATGATTAAGAGAAGACCGACAGAGACTTTTAAATAAAATAAAAATGAGTAAGAAAGCACAAGTTGAGTGTGCTGGAGCTTCAAGAAAAGAAAAAGTAAACAAAAAAATGTCTGTGAAACATTGCCTAATGACCCAATATTGCCTCATGACACCAATGTTCATACACATGACACCAATGTAGATATAGAAAGTTGTAGTGATATCTATGTTGAGGAAGCTCAGGATAGTGCTTTAATTAAAGCACTAACAGTAGACACTCATTATTGTGGATTACTAAATGTGGTTTGTCAGTTTTGTGGGGCCTATCATTTTTTCAAGGAAAGACCAACTGACGGAGACTTCATTAGTTGCTGTCAGAAAGGAAAGGTAAGACTTCCACAAAGACACACATTTCCCGATTGTCACGACCCACTCTCTGGCTGGGGTCTGCTGACCGGATTTGGGTTACTCTGGACCTTGGAGCCGTTTTGATTACAGGAACATCATGTCTCAGCCCTTGGTTTAGACTGAGCAATATTGACAGTAAGTCTGACGAATCTTACTGCAAGCATATGTCCCCGGGTAAATAATACATCTACACACCACGTCTTGATGAAAATTATGAACAACATTTTATTTTGGAACAACATATTTAAAACATTTCACACACACACAGTGGAGGGAGTGGATCAACCTTTCCCCTTTCTCTGGCCAATAGGGTAACCTCTAGAGTAACCTAATTACCTCTGTCCAATGTAACAGAGGTAGGCTATGGGAACCACCAGACCCCTCCCCTGGGCCAACCCCAGGCGTGGCCACCAAGCTCATTCTGACCCAGGCTGTCCCAGGGGAAACTTCCTGTTTGACCTCCTAGGCCCCCCATTGTTATCTAGGTGCCTGGCTGTCTGGCAAATCTCTTTGTTTAGGTCCTGGCGACACCCTGTGAGGTTTATCTTGTGTAGGATAACCCCATTTGGCTCAGCTCCTGCCTCAGTGTTTACCTACTGGGGGATGGTTAACTAAATACAATCCCTCCATAGTACTATATACAACATAATACTAACATATAATCACCCATAACACAATATACAGATGGCGGCGATTGGTATATAACAGTCCCTCCTGGTAGGCCCAACTAGTGGCCAACTTGAGTTATGACAACTGCCCCCCCAAGTGTAACCTGAGAACATCAAGGGTCCATGATTTTCTCAGCTACGCTGATACTCACAGCTCCAGTTGGCGTGATAATCCATCTGCATTTTGATGGAGTTTACCCCTACAATGCTGTATTTGGAAATTAAATGACTGTAGTGCCAGGCTCCATCTTAGCAAACGTCCATTTTCTCCTGCTACCTTAGACAGCCAGTTCTTGTCTGTCCCAAGGTACAGAGTAAAAACCTCCCCCAGCCCTTGGCCTTGCTCCCACTGTATAGAGCAAATTGCTCTTCTCATGCAACCCCCACCCAAATATTTCAGGATCCCATCTCTCTCTTTTTGGCAGCAGCATGGAAGTCACTGGGGACACAGAGGGTTGCACCCATACATTCTTCTGAGGCAACACAGTATTTTTTGGAACCCCATACAATTCCTGTCCCATAGCAACCCCTTTCCCTCCAGCCAGTCCCCACAGCTGGGCTGGGGTTTCCAAAACAGTCTCTGGGCTATGGGACTACAAAGGGACAGCTCCTCTTGGCTTTCTTCCTCTGGTCCAGCTGTTTCCGTTGCAGCTTGGGGAGCTACGCTGCTCCCACCCAAGCTGTGCTTACACTCCTCTGACTTGGCTGGGGGGCTATGCTGCTCCTATCCAGCTGAAGTGCCGGACTCCTCCATTGCCCGGGGTTGAGCAACTTTATCCCAGTCCTTTCTGTTGTACTGGGTCTTTGGAGTGGTGTCTGTTCCAGTGGGCCCCTGGACACTGGTTATCCAGGGTATCTCCCCACTTTTTACACCCTCTATCATGGTGCCACTCTGCACCCATAATGCTTTTGCCAAGGCTGGCATGCTTGCTGCCCCGGCCTGGCTCTTTGTGCCCATGGCACTCTCTTGCTGTATGAGGTCAGGTTCCCTGTAGCCAGAAACCAATTCCTTTCCCTCCCCACAGTCTCTTAAACAACCCTCCTGGGCTCTGTGCTTCACTAGCACCTCTGGGAACAACCCCCTGGGGTGTCAGGGTACAGACAGTGGTTATCTGATGCAGGCTGCGGAATCTCTTCATTCCCACCCAGCCTGGCCTCTAAGGCTCCCTTCCCACCGTCCATCACATAATAATCCAGAGCCTCTGGCTCCATTAGCAGTTCTGGCCAACACACTTTGCCTAGAACTTCTGAGGGCAGACTTAACTTATCTGGCCCTAGCTTGTGAGCAGTTCCCACTTCCTCTAGGATTAAATCTCTTGGGGTATCAGGGGGCAGACATGGATTATCTGACCCCACCCAGGGAACATTCCACTGGGTCTCTGGCTCTTTGGGCTGGTGACTAGGCCCTGACACAGTTGCTGCATGTTCTAGGGGCAAACATTCTCCATCACCAGGAGTTGGCAAAGGAACAGTGTTTACCCCTTCCCACTCCTCACTTTGTTTACCGTCTATAAAAAGCCTCTCCCCAGTTCCAGTGAACATACTCCCTCTGGTACATACCGTCTGAGTTGTAAAAATACTTCTTGGGTATCGCATCCCACAATTGCACATACTCAGCCTCCAGTTGCAGCTCTTGCTGAATCAGGGGTTCCAGCAAAGGAGCCTCCGGGAACCATGCTTCCAGTCCCAGACCCCGGCAGCGTTCAACAAACAAGTTATTATGCCTCCTTGCAGTTCCCATGCCACATTCCGGATCACCATTCAGAATCTCACCGACCCCATATTCTAGATCCAAACAAAAATAGAGATCCTCTCTCCGGCCACCCAAGGACTCTATCCTGGCAGGGTACTGTTCCTCCAAGTCCATCTCTTTCTCTACCAGTTCCTCCAACCAGCTTGCCAGCTCATGGCCATGCCATAATTGCATGAATGCCATCCATTGATTTAGCAGGAGTAGTCTGTAGTCCTCTGCTTCCATCTGCTCCATTTTCTGGTCCTTCTCAGAGTACCCCACCACTATGCCACCAATTGTCACGACCCACTCTCTGGCTGGGGTCTGCTGACCGGATTTGGGTTACTCTGGACCTTGGAGCCGTTTTGATTACAGGAACATCATGTCTCAGCCCTTGGTTTAGACTGAGCAATATTGACAGTAAGTCTGACGAATCTTACTGCAAGCATATGTCCCCGGGTAAATAATACATCTACACACCACGTCTTGATGAAAATTATGAACAATATTTTATTTTGGAACAACATATTTAAAACATTTCACACACACACACACAGTGGAGGGAGTGGATCAACCTTTCCCCTTTCTCTGGCCAATAGGGTAACCTCTAGAGTAACCTAATTACCTCTGTCCAATGTAACAGAGGTAGGCTATGGGAACCACCAGACCCCTCCCCTGGGCCAACCCCAGGCGTGGCCACCAAGCTCATTCTGACCCAGGCTGTCCCAGGGGAAACTTCCTGTTTGACCTCCTAGGCCCCCCATTGTTATCTAGGTGCCTGGCTGTCTGGCAAATCTCTTTGTTTAGGTCCTGGCGACACCCTGTGAGGTTTATCTTGTGTAGGATAACCCCATTTGGCTCAGCTCCTGCCTCAGTGTTTACCTACTGGGGGATGGTTAACTAAATACAATCCCTCCATAGTACTATATACAACATAATACTAACATATAATCACCCATAACACAATATACAGATGGCGGCGATTGGTATATAACAGTCCCTCCTGGTAGGCCCAACTAGTGGCCAACTTGAGTTATGACAACTGCCCCCCCAAGTGTAACCTGAGAACATCAAGGGTCCATGATTTTCTCAGCTACGCTGATACTCATAGCTCCAGTTGGCGTGATAATCCATCTGCATTTTGATGGAGTTTACCCCTACAATGCTGTATTTGGAAATTAAATGACTGTAGTGCCAGGCTCCATCTTAGCAAACGTCCATTTTCTCCTGCTACCTTAGACAGCCAGTTCTTGTCTGTCCCAAGGTACAGAGTAAAAACCTCCCCCAGCCCTTGGCCTTGCTCCCACTGTATAGAGCAAATTGCTCTTCTCATGCAACCCCCACCCAAATATTTCAGGATCCCATCTCTCTCTTTTTGGCAGCAGCATGGAAGTCACTGGGGACACAGAGGGTTGCACCCATACATTCTTCTGAGGCAACACAGTATTTTTTGGAACCCCATACAATTCCTGTCCCATAGCAACCCCTTTCCCTCCAGCCAGTCCCCACAGCTGGGCTGGGGTTTCCAAAACAGTCTCTGGGCTATGGGACTACAAAGGGACAGCTCCTCTTGGCTTTCTTCCTCTGGTCCAGCTGTTTCCGTTGCAGCTTGGGGAGCTACGCTGCTCCCACCCAAGCTGTGCTTACACTCCTCTGACTTGGCTGGGGGGGCTATGCTGCTCCTATCCAGCTGAAGTGCCGGACTCCTCCATTGCCCGGGGTTGAGCAACTTTATCCCAGTCCTTTCTGTTGTACTGGGTCTTTGGAGTGGTGTCTGTTCCAGTGGGCCCCTGGACACTGGTTATCCAGGGTATCTCCCCACTTTTTACACCCTCTATCATGGTGCCACTCTGCACCCATAATGCTTTTGCCAAGGCTGGCATGCTTGCTGCCCCGGCCTGGCTCTTTGTGCCCATGGCACTCTCTTGCTGTGTGAGGTCAGGTTCCCTGTAGCCAGAAACCAATTCCTTTCCCTCCCCACAGTCTCTTAAACAACCCTCCTGGGCTCTGTGCTTCACTAGCACCTCTGGGAACAACCCCCTGGGGTGTCAGGGTACAGACAGTGGTTATCTGATGCAGGCTGCGGAATCTCTTCATTCCCACCCAGCCTGGCCTCTAAGGCTCCCTTCCCACCGTCCATCACATAATAATCCAGAGCCTCTGGCTCCATTAGCAGTTCTGGCCAACACACTTTGCCTAGAACTTCTGAGGGCAGACTTAACTTATCTGGCCCTAGCTTGTGAGCAGTTCCCACTTCCTCTAGGATTAAATCTCTTGGGGTATCAGGGGGCAGACATGGATTATCTGACCCCACCCAGGGAACATTCCACTGGGTCTCTGGCTCTTTGGGCTGGTGACTAGGCCCTGACACAGTTGCTGCATGTTCTAGGGGCAAACATTCTCCATCACCAGGAGTTGGCAAAGGAACAGTGTTTACCCCTTCCCACTCCTCACTTTGTTTACCGTCTATAAAAAGCCTCTCCCCAGTTCCAGTGAACATACTCCCTCTGGTACATACCGTCTGAGTTGTAAAAATACTTCTTGGGTATCGCATCCCACAATTGCACATACTCAGCCTCCAGTTGCAGCTCTTGCTGAATCAGGGGTTCCAGCAAAGGAACCTCCGGGAACCATGCTTCCAGTCCCAGACCCCGGCAGCGTTCAACAAACAAGTTATTATGCCTCCTTGCAGTTCCCATGCCACATTCCGGATCACCATTCAGAATCTCACCGACCCCATATTCTAGATCCAAACAAAAATAGAGATCCTCTCTCCGGCCACCCAAGGACTCTATCCTGGCAAGGTACTGTTCCTCCAAGTCCATCTCTTTCTCTACCAGTTCCTCCAACCAGCTTGCCAGCTCATGGCCATGCCATAATTGCATGAATGCCATCCATTGATTTAGCAGGAGTAGTCTGTAGTCCTCTGCTTCCATCTGCTCCATTTTCTGGTCCTTCTCAGAGTACCCCACCACTATGCCACCAATTGTCACGACCCACTCTCTGGCTGGGGTCTGCTGACCGGATTTGGGTTACTCTGGACCTTGGAGCCGTTTTGATTACAGGAACATCATGTCTCAGCCCTTGGTTTAGACTGAGCAATATTGACAGTAAGTCTGACGAATCTTACTGCAAGCATATGTCCCCGGGTAAATAATACATCTACACACCACGTCTTGATGAAAATTATGAACAATATTTTATTTTGGAACAACATATTTAAAACATTTCACACACACACACACACAGTGGAGGGAGTGGATCAACCTTTCCCCTTTCTCTGGCCAATAGGGTAACCTCTAGAGTAACCTAATTACCTCTGTCCAATGTAACAGAGGTAGGCTATGGGAACCACCAGACCCCTCCCCTGGGCCAACCCCAGGCGTGGCCACCAAGCTCATTCTGACCCAGGCTGTCCCAGGGGAAACTTCCTGTTTGACCTCCTAGGCCCCCCATTGTTATCTAGGTGCCTGGCTGTCTGGCAAATCTCTTTGTTTAGGTCCTGGCGACACCCTGTGAGGTTTATCTTGTGTAGGATAACCCCATTTGGCTCAGCTCCTGCCTCAGTGTTTACCTACTGGGGGATGGTTAACTAAATACAATCCCTCCATAGTACTATATACAACATAATACTAACATATAATCACCCATAACACAATATACAGATGGCGGCGATTGGTATATAACAGTCCCTCCTGGTAGGCCCAACTAGTGGCCAACTTGAGTTATGACACCGATTACTTACAAAGTATAATGAGTGATCCAACATTTCCAAATTATACAAATTTTAATAAAAAACAGCAGGTCTTATAACAGTGCAATTTAATTTTCTTCTATGGGTGCTACATTAGCAAAAAATGTCCCAGGACATGGTCCATATTGTTTTAGAGTTCAAGGACCAATTTACCACCAACTTCATATTTACATCCACAAGAAGGAGAGCAAAGGAAATTTGCACAGTTATATGTCTTAGATACAATGGAAGCTTTTGAACAACGGATGACACTTCCAGAAAATAAACAGTGTTTGTGCATAGTCTTTGAACAGCTGGATACAATTATGGCCAACAGCCCATACAGTCAAGCATACAAACAATTAGCACAGGTTGAAAATGATCAACAGCAACATGCTCAAATACATCAATTGCCAATGCCAAGAGTAAATATGGTTTTGAAAAGAGATCACAGTACTGGTACTTCCAACAGTAAATGAGGTTGCCATGTTCTTTAAAAATGAGGATGATGAACCACCTTTACAGCGGGATATTAGAATATATCCACGCAATAAAGACCAACCTTTTGTAAACATAAATATATTAAGTTGTAATTTGGATCCAATGACATATCCGATTTTCTTTCCAAATGGGGAGCCAGGAAATTACAATTGCAAAGTTATCCCAATAGTAAAGTTTGTGTTAGAAGCAATATTTCTATGCTGGAATATAAAGTGGCACAAACTTCTATTCAGGATCCTTTTAATCCTATTTTATGTGGGGGCAAACTCACACAACAATGGATTATTGATTCCTATCTCCAAGTCAAAGTAAATAATCTAAATGTTATCAAATTTCAACAAAACCAGCTTTGCATAGAACAATATTGTGGATTGATGGATTATGTTGCTGAATTGGCTACCAACAGAGACATTCCAGCTGGAAGAGCAATCATTTTGCCATCCACTTTCCAAGGATCTGCTCACAATATGCAAGAAAGATATAATGATGCCATGGCTATTGTCACAAAATTTGGAAAACCAGATTTATTCATTACATTCACATGTAATCCACAATGGCCAGAGATCAAGGAAAATTTGAATCTTGGACAAAATACTTCTGACCGACCAGATTTAGTGGCAAGAGTATTCAAAATAAAACTCAATTGATTAATACATGATATAACTAAAGCACAGTTATTTGGAAAATCTGTGGCTTTTGTTTATACCATTGAATTAAGAAAAAAGAGGCCTGCCACATGCACACATACTTTTAATCCTGCAGGAAAAATATAAATTAATTACTGCAGAGAGAGTGGATTCAGTAATTACTGCTGAATTGCCACATCCAGAAAAATATTCTAAACTTTATGAGATTGTAACACACAGAATGATTCATGGGCCATGTGGAGATATCAATCCCAGTTCACCATGTATGGAAAATAAAAAATGTACAAAAGAGTTCCCAAAACAATTTTAAATGCAAACTTATGCTAATTGAGATGGATACCCTTTGTATAAAAGAAGCGAAGGACAAACAGCTATTATCCGTGGACAAAAGGTCGATAATAGATATGTGGTTTCATACAATCCACATTTGCTGAGGAAGTACAATGCACACATAAATGTGGAAGCTTGCACTTCTATCAAATCCATCAAATATGTGTATAAATATATATACAAATGATATGATGCAGCAAAAGGAAAATCCAATTTTACATGACAAACTTTCTAATTATTTAGATGCTCACTATGTCAGTGCTCCAGAAGCAATGTGGCGTCTTCTGAATTTTGAGATGCATGATTGGTCACATGCTGTGTACTGATTAGCTGTACATTTGCCACAAAGTCAGTTTGTTTGCCTTACTGCAAGCAATGAAAGAAATGCCTTAGCCCAAAGTGAACATCGAGAAACAACACTTACTGCTTGATTTCAATTAAACTGCCAGGACACTGAGGCCAGACAATTTTTATATCTTGAGATTCCTTATAACTATTTATTTGTATATGGCCAATGGCGACAACGAAAGAGAGATACTCGTAAAACTATCCCACAAATTTATATTGTCAGCCCGAGAGACATTGAACGTTTCAGTTTAAGATTACTTCTTGTACATGTTCCCGGTGCACAAAGTTATGAACATTTACGCACAGTGAATTACATAGTTTATAAAACTTTCCTATTAGCTGCAAGACCTCAAAACTTAATAGCAGATGATAATGAATGGGATAGGTGTCTGGAAGAAGCAGCACTATGTCAACTGCCAAAGCAAATGAGAGAACAATTTGCATTCATTTGCATCTTTTGCAATGTACCTGATGCATTTGCTTTGTGGGAAACATTTAAATTAAATATGTGTGAAGACTTCTTGAAACATTACAATGAGGCTATTGCACTCCTAAAAGCATTAATGGAAATTCAAGAATTATTTCTTGCTCATGGATTAAATTGTGCAAGTTTTAATTTGCCTGATTCAGGATTTATAGATTACATCAGCTTTGATGACTATGACACTGAGCTTCAAAAACTAAAAACAGAAGAAAAACTTGCAACTTTAAATACATTACAATTGCAAGCATTTAATGCCATCAGAAATACTACAGATTATGAAATGGTCAAATACCCTGGTGGATCAGGAAAAACTTATCTGTACAATTATTTGATGAGTTACATTAGAGCACAGGGTCAAATAGCAATGGAATTTGCAACAACTGGAATTGCTGCAAAAAAAAAAAGTAAATTTGTTATCATAGATGAGGCAACAATGATGTCATGTCATGCCTTGCAATGTATTAATAGATTATTAAAAGTGGTGGATAATAATTTGTCATTTGGTGGAAAGGTGATGTTGTTAGGTGGAGATTTTAAGCAAACATTACCTGCTGTGCCACATGGAAATAGGACTGACATAATTGAAACATGTATCAAGACAAGTAAACTGGAAAATATTTACACACCTCAAATTGTAATTGAATATGAGATCTGAAAGCCAAAATTAATTAAATGATTGGCTAATTCAAATTGGGGAAGGAAAACATTCACAAATAAATATTTAACCCGATGATACCGTAGAAATTCCATTACAAATGGTTTGCAAGGAATCACTCATATCGGCAATCTTTCTCAATACGACGATTACTCAGACACTGCAAACAAAGTTATATTAACACCAAAAAATATAGATGCCTTGAATCTAAATAACGAAATTTTGAAATTCCTCAACGCACCCCAAAAAATTTATTACAGAGCAGATTCAGTTCTGGCTGATGATAAAGACAGTGAATCTAACTTTAGTATAGAATTGATCAATTCTTTAACACCATCTGGAATGCCACCACATGTTTTGCAATTGAAAAAAGGGGCAATTGTCATGCTATGGAGAAATATGAATCCCAAAAAAGTGAATGAGTTTTTATACCAAGAATTGATTTGGCTCCAAGTGAGAGGGGTTTGCCTTTTGTTCTTCAAAGCAGACAATTTCCAGTTATCGTGCCATTTGCCATGACCATAAATAAATCCCAAGGGCAAACTTTTAAGTCTGTGGGTATTTTTTTACAGGAACCTGTTTTTGCACATGGACAACTCTATGTTGCTTTTTCCTGGTGCACAAATCCAGATGATATTAAAGTTTTAATTGAAGACAACCCAAGGGGGGTCTATTACACAATGGACACATTTTTACCAAAAACATTGTGTACTATGAGGTTTTGTAAACATAGAGAATACTGGTTTTATTTTGTGGACAAAATTTTATGTCACTCAGGTTCTTTTTAGAGGACCACTATTTCACATAGGAAACTCTATGTACAATTTTACAAAACTACAACAATAACAACAAAAACTGAAGAAAACCCAACCAGAATAAACAGTGGTTATATCCCATAGACAAAATTAAAAGTCTTCTGGACTCTTTTTAGGGGAACCACTTGGACATACAAAAACAAAAAATATTGGAATGTCTTGGAAGTGGCCTTTTGCCAAGATTGGCCCCACAAAACAGTTACATTGCATTTTATTGCTTTTACTGTTTACATTTGTATACTGTAACTTCATGTTAGTAATGTTAAAATTGTTTTTTCCAAGGTCTGAACATTTGTTTCATTGTATTTAATTAAGGGTTTATGTTAGTAGGAGGATGATCACTTGTTGTAAAAATGAAATATATAATTAAATAGAGTATTGATCCAGGGAGTAATCCAATCGTTTGTTAATGGGGTTAAAGGAAGGAATTCATTTTTCCCTCCTTTGATACAATTGACTACATTTTAATGTGTTTTTTTACTATTTGCCTTTCTCTGGTTTCAATACTTATGTGCTTTAACAGTACTTTCAATAAAAGTTGCATGTTACAAAGCATTATGTAATGGTTTAAGGTACTCATTGATATAAAGTTGACCTAATGTTATGTTACTCATCCATACCTCACATTTAAAAATGTTAGTATTGTTAAAATAAATGGTTCACTAATCTTTCAAATATAAGTTGCATGTTCCAAAGCATTTATGTAATGGTTCACAACTATTTATCCATACAAACTTCATCCATTGTTACATTATTCCTGTATACATGATGATTAAAAAGGTTAATATCATTAAAAAATGATTGTTTACCAGTTGTTGAAATACAAGTTGAATGTTTAAAAAAAAAAAAAAAGTTATTAGAATTGTTGTACTTTTTTCTACATAACAAAAAGGTTAAGAGGGTCGGAGACTCACATTGTGTGTCAAACAGCATTCCAAGCTTTAACATTTTATTGACCGTCATTTTTTGACGGGCAAGTCGCTAGTCCATATATAAAAGCCACCAATTGAAAATAATGAACCTTAGCACTAGCATCCTGTGTCCGTTCTTGACCTGATCAAATAATACAATCTACATTTGGCTAGACATGAAGATCCATAAAAGCCAACATTGTCATTAAGTACTAGACCAAAGAATGAAAAAAAAGCAAGCACCATTTACATCTGGTCATATGCAAAGACACTTAATATTGTCATCGTTGTTAAAGACCAAAAGTCCTGTGAGGCAATCTCTGCCTGAAGTGTTTATAAATATCTCAGACCCAATGGTTAGCCAAGCTCAATACTATGCTCAATGTGTCAGGTCAATAGGTTAATAAAATGTAACATTGCCATCATGGTCAATCCTAGCAGTGCTCTCGATTCTTCATAGCAAGTGGTCAGATGTCCAGCAATGCCAATTTTGGAGTCAAGTTGAACAGGCTATCAAAATTTTATAATAAGAAGTCAGTAAAAATCAATACTACCAACAATTTGTTACATTAATAAGTCAGTCAAGAATGCTCTGTCATCAAGTATGCGGATAAGTGGTCAGTAAAGACAAGTTCAAATCAATGGTCTGTGCACGATGTTAGTCAAATCTTGCACTGTCATTAAGGAATCAGACCAAGAGTTTACCCAAATCCATGTCTACCATTAATGTATCAGCCAGTCCCAAAATGAACATTGACATATGAGGTCAAAAGGTCAGTCACGCCACCAGTGCATTATAACTTAATTGTTTTGCATTTTCTGGTAAAATTATTTTACATTTTTTGGTAATTTCTGCCACTGACATTTAACTCTTATGAGATCTAGTTCTCTATCTATATTTAATATTTTCATTCTTGATATTCCTTCCAGAAAAGGCACAAGAATTCCATTTATTGTTCAGCTTTTGCCGCTCTGCCAGTATGTGAATTATCACGTATAAATGGCAGCTATGCTTCATTGATACAGCAGACAATGCCAGTTTCCCTATCGAGATGTAGTTTTGTACTGTGTGTACATAATGTATCAGTGTTTGTGAGTCATGTCCATGTCTGCATGCAAACCACATATATTAGAAAGTTCACATACACATAGAAGGAAATCGCATTGCACAAAAGCACTGAATTTCTATTAAAAATTACACTTTTGAAGCCCACAAATCATTAACAGCACTCAACTCTCTAAACCGAGTTTTACATTTTTCATCATGGAAACAAACAAAGTTCCTGTGAAATACTTTCACCAAGACTGGCTCAATTTTAGTAAAAAGGCTCTCAAACAGGACTAAATGATGGAGCTATGGGCACTTCATGAGGCTCATAGGAAAAAAATAAGCATATTGAACTTAAATGCCCCCCCACAAAAAAAAAGGAATCAAAAGTTCAAAGACTATTCTTTGACGTTGGTGAAGTTCATACTTCGATCGTGAACAATGCTACAAATAATGTAAAAACATGCTATACCTCATGAGATAGTACGCGTTTCAAAAACTGAATCTTTGATTTGGGTCATAAGCAGCAAGGTCATACGAGCTACCAGTAATGCTGGTTTTGCAATGCAATAGAGCCTTCCTCTCTGCAATGGAATTAGGATATTAATGATGGATTATTATTATCATTTATTTGTAATGCGCCAACATATTCCGTAGCGCTATACACATGGATGTAGGAACGAGGGGAGATTAGGGGGACAAACCCCACCCTGATTTCTCATTGTGTGTATGTATGCGTATAGAAGCTGTTAAGAGTTCTGTATACCAAGTGAGCTGTATCCCCCCCCCCCCCCCCCCCCGTCTATACATGAGTTGTGATCAAGGCAACACAATATTAACACATAACAAAAGATGGAGGGCCCTGTCTTTGAGCTTAGGACCCAGTGTCCATAGTGCTTTCCCCAAAGCGCATTGCAAGATTGAAAACTTGAAGACTTACAATCTAAAGGTTTTGGGTGTTGTACAGGAGGGTGAAAAATCCAGTGTGAATCTTAAGGAGGCAGGTTATAGGCTTCTTTAAACAGGTATGTTTTTAGTGAGGTTTTAAAGGATTTGAAGCAGAAGGATAATCTGGTGGAGCGAGGTAAGAAGTTCCAGAGAATAGGGGCAGCTTAAAGTTTTAATGTGATTTAAAAAAATGATAACAGAGATAAATATTAATAATCATAATAAACAGTAATTTTTTTTGCATTTAATTTATTTTCTCCCCCTGCCCAACCTTCCACAGCTCCGCTGGGTCCCCAGAGCCCCCGGGTCTACATTACTGCACAACCCCCCAACAAGAAATTGTTAATGTGCATATTTAAAAAATAGCATTTCTTTCCAAGAGGTGGCAGTGTGACGCAGTTCAACACACTGGGGATGTGTATAAGGGAAGAGGTGAGTCAGCATAATACAGGGGACGGGTTATATGAGGGGGAGCAAGGGAGATAGGCATGGGTGCTACGTGAGTTGGTTGCAGACAAGGACTAGGTGCTATGCAGGGATGGATGCTAAGAGGGGTGTGTGCTGTGTGGGGTGGATGTCGAAAGGGACTGGGTGCTACGTGATGATGGCTGCTGAGAAGGATTGTCCGCTACGTCGAGATAGTAAATGTATATATGTGTGTATATGTTTGTATATGTTTGTATATAGTGATACCTTTTAGTTTGGACAAACATATTTCATAATAATGATGAGCTTTGCGAGCAGACCTCTCTTTATCATGTCAAAAACAATACTGATTTTAGGTTAGAAGAGAAAGAAAGAGGTTCAGAAAAATGTTCTGTATAGTTAAGTTTGTATGTCTGCATAAGGTTTTAGCTAAGTGAAAACCAGAGTAATTAATAGGGCTGTAAATATCCTCACGTTATAAGGAACAACAATAAAAAAAAAAAAAATGAGTAGGAATGCTGGAGGGTCTCAAGAATGTTTTGAAGTATGATAGAAATCCCAAGTCTATATTAAATCCTGTATTTTTAGTACTGAAAAGTGTTATCATTTTCATTTCAAATGTCTTCTTCCTGAATGTTTTAGAAATTTCCTCTGAGTATTTTGATTTTCACATTTTGTATGAAATGATTATTCTGGGTAAAATGGTATCCAACTGGGGTACAATAACTGTATGTTTGTGCTTTAGATGAAAATCTGTGTAGCTTCATCCTTAAGTGTAAAGGATAAAGGAGGTTGCAGGAAAGTGGAGATCTTATTAATGAATTAATGTGTGACATCTTGTAAGACTAGATCAGATTTGAATTTTCTTTATTAAACAAGTTAGCTGCAAATATTTAGTGTCAAAATAAATAATAGGGAGATAAAGAGCACATTGTACTGTACAGAAAAGGAAACACAGATGGTTATCATTGGAATAGATAAGATCTCCCAGTTCCCCAAAGCTAACCACATAATTGACTAGAACAGTCCATACATCATGCGCTTGGAAGCAGATCTATCACTTTCTAGCCCAAATTAATCCACAGTGATGTAATCAATATGAGGCATCTACCTATGTGAGTTTTTGGGCTGATGAAAATGACAATTAGTCATTGCTGATCCATCTTAAGTGGTTCCACTTGACATCTGATTAGCAGTCTGTTTTATGCACCTTACGTGCTAGCCAGATGCCTCAACTGCTAGCTAGATTCCAAGTGGTAGCAGTTAAGGTGGATCAAACAGGATGCTACCCAAAGGCCACTGGCTCGACCCACCTTAAATGGATCTACCCTGATTAGCAGATCCTCAGACGGGCAGTCTTTATAACATCCTTTTCCAAATACTTTAGTGCACTAAACAAAAATGGTTATCATATGGCCCAATACATTGAGAGAAGCACAAACTGTATTTTATAGTTATGCACATGTTGGAGTAAATATTCAGGGTTTAATCTGATTGATCAAAACATCAAGTCCTGAACATGAATACAAATGTGAATTAAAATCAGTATGTTTGCTTCAATTCTTCTGCAACATTATAGGACAAGACAATATTGGGGCAGTGCTAATCATCTTTATTGGTGATGAAAGCACTTTACTGGGTTAGATTACCCATGGTAATCACATGTTGTAGACCTCACGTTGCTGCTGTCAATCAATAGAAGCAACAATTTCATAATGATTAAATGTAATAAGATGCTTTGTCCCATTCCTCATTCCTGAAAGCCATAGGAATCCTCGGAGGGATTGCATAAATGCCAATGTTTTCTCCTTGGCACAAGCAGAGAGAAGGAAGCGGAAAAAACTTCTAACAATAGAAAGGATGGAACATTTTATCCATGGTCCGTGTTACAAGCCAGAAAATCAGCCGTGCAGTCGCGAGTCGTGTGGCTGGCGAGGTTTCTTACAAACAATTCACTGAGTGCAGAGTATATAAAACAGACGAAACCACAGAGAGGGTTGGAAGGGGCCCAGACGTAAATACAATGACTGAAGCCTCAGTCCCACTAGAACAAACCCAATGCAATGACGATGCTCAAAGCTTAGGTGAAAGGTGGATATTTTTTCCAGAAATTGCAAAAAAAATTATTAGAGAATTTACCAAACAAATATATATTATATGTTTATGTTTCTCCATCAATATATACAAAACTCTATAACATAAAGAGATGAGTCTTGAGAATGGGCATGTTACCCCTCAAAAGGTGAAGTTCTCAGATATATCACATATGTATCTTTCACATGTTTATAGATGTAATATCTACACTGAGAGATATTGTTAGATATCTGCATTACACAGTATGATAATTTGTAGCACTCTAGGCTGCTAAGATTCTTTGATGTCCAAGAACAATCCACATCTGTGTAATGATGCTGTAAGGCCCCATTTTCACACTGATCAGGCATACACTGACAATTCCTCTCTGTCACCTTCGAATAGTTTGGGCTCAATTGCAATCTAAGGACATGTGAGTCTTCATGTTGCAGGATGAGTGAGGTACTAGAGTTAGGACAATGATAATAGGATGTGACTATCCAATGAGTAATTGTGATGGAGCTGTGACTGACGTGGTGGAATCTCTGACTCATTGTTGAGACAGTTTGTGCTTTCTTTAATAAATGTTAATAAATTCCACAAATGCTGAAATCTAAAACATTATATATGACAGAAAAATACAAATTAAATAAATGATGCCATTTGGAATAAACACAATTAATTAATCATAGCTAACATGGGCCCTCATTCAATTACAATTTGGCCAATTGAATAGGGCTCTAAATAAATAAATAAGCACATAACATTTTTTTTTTTTTTTTAGGTTTTTAGTTAGTAAACATCTATCCAAAAGCAAGTCTTTCACTAACCGAAAACTTCTTTAAAAAATATGTTATGTGCTTATTTAGAGCCCTATTCTATTGGCAAAATTGCAATTGAATAAGGGCCGTTGTGTCCATCAATTATGCACCTATTTCTAAAATTCTTTCAGCTTCTCCTGCGTTTTTGGGTTTGTCTCCCATCTAATGCTCCACCCCTTCCTTTGATTTTTCAGCTCTCCAAATTCTCTTTAAAGCTCCTCCCCATCATTTGATTGTACAGACTTCCTACTTCCTCTAATGCTCTGCCCTTTCTGTGATTGAACCAGCTCTCCAACTCCTCTAATGCTCACCCTTTTCCATTATAGTCCAGTTCTTCAGCTTCTTATCTAATGCTCGCCCCTTCCTGTGATTGTTTCCGCTCCCAGCTAATTTAGTGTCTTCCTGTCTGTACTCCACCATGGATAGCTATACATTTGACCACAACAACTCATTGAATGGAATGGGGTTAATTCTTATTATTTTTATTCAGCATTAAATTGCCTGATCTGCTTATGCCATAATTACTACTTCATTCCATATTTTGGACAGCTTCTCCCAATTTATCGCTGATGTTTTCTACAACACATAACTTTTGGATGACTTTTAAGCATTTTTGTTTGTATTATTGCTGTTTCTCATTATTTTGCAAATCATAGTGAAGATCTACACTAGTGCTCTCAAAAGCATATACTAATCTAGAAAGTCAAGGTGCAGAGAGGAATGAGGAGTCAAAATATCAGAAAAAGCTGCATACTCGACTTACACATCTATCACTGTCCCACTTTGACAAGGTATGCTTATGGACATTGCATGACACATTGCATCGGTAGAAGTTGTAGAGGACAAGAGCTGGGGTGAAGGAACAATGTTTTACAGTCCAAACTGAGCAAACCAGTGGCCCATTTTTCCAATATGGAACCATAATTGTTTAAGGTAGGTAACTGTAAGCAAAGGTGTGGGAAGAGACCTGGTGTACATGAGTACAGACACCTATCACATATGAAAAGCTGTAATCCCGAACAATTACCCAACAAGACAACTGCTCCTTAGAAGTATTTCCCACTCAACCAGAGGAACACCTGGTGCTCTGTGTCAAAGAGTAATGAGAGACAGATGGAGCCACGGATTGATGAGACACCTGAAGAGGGTGGTATTGTGATTGGTGAGTCAGGGAGAGGTTTGCTGTCCTTGTTGCCACCACCAAGATTAACCAATAATGCTGTAATCCTATTTCATTCGCTGTTTTTCATTCCTGAGGCACACTTAGTAGAACTGATGTGCTAGAACCATATTCTGGATTACGGACTTCATTATACTCAAATCTTTCTACTATTACTATGTCACAACCTGCTCTTCGTTGGGCTTGAAAGGGTCAATAGACTGATCCTACCCACAGGTTATCTTATTTCTCTGTAGAATAAAAATATCAAAATGGCCTTTCCTCTAAATGAAACACATAATTTATATGTGCCCCAGACAGAGCATAATCTTTATTTCTCAGTTCACATTTTTATACAGTTTCAACACAATACAAATGTCCAAGTGTAGCCTGGAAGTTGTGGGAGGGGCCCCCTCCTACCCTTCATAAGCACTTCCGGGCTACGACCTTTCCTGGCAAACCTCAGTTCACATTTATGTCTGTGTCAGCAGGTCGCGCCTCAGCCATCTCCCGTGCTTGGCTTCCACCAAGCCCTTCATTTGCAGATTCCAGGCCCTGTCCATTAACCGGTGCCCTTCTCTGGATCTCCCTAGCACTCAAACAGGCTAACAAGGGGTCAAGTAACACCAGCCAACCCTTTCAGCTACTGATCCAGAGATGGATCCTCCTAACATTTCTGCTTCCATTTCAGCCCATTCCTAATGTCCGTGAGGGCATTTGCATTGCTGGAGAGCCATGCCTGCTACATCGCCTACATACCAGGTACTGGTAGCTAGCTTTCACCTAGCCCTGCATTGTGATTTGGCCCATATCTACTAAGTAAGTACCACTTTAGCTCCCTAAATTGTACTTTTTTGGCCCCTATCTACTAAATCATGCTGCTCTTCATTAGCCTTTCATGCATGTTCCGGCCCATATCCTCTAAACCCTGCGGCTATCCATGAGCTTTTTATGCATAATCTGGCCCATATCTACTAAACCATGCGGCTATCCATGAGCTTTCATAAATATTCTGGCCCATATCTACTAAACTATGCGGCTTTCCATGAGCCTTCATGCATATTCCTCCCAATATCTACTAAACCACTGTCTGCTACTACATGAGGGCAATAATGGCTCATCTCCCTAAGCAAAATTTCTTACTTTTAATTTCCCCTTGTGGGTTGGATGGCTCAATCAGCTCTGGGCCATTCTTAGTGCGAGGTATGGATCCCAAGTATAGGAGCAGGGAAGGGGCAAATGACTTCCACCAGGGGTGCAGTTCCAGGCAGTCTATCTTCCCATCTAGGTGACAGTGAGGCTAGGACCTAAATGTCATGACTCTATGTTCATTATCTAGCCTTACCAGGGAATGAGGTGATGCTGGGACAGACTAACTAAGGTTATATGTCATGAGATAACCAGGTGTGGGGACCATGTACCCCAGTTATACATCTCTCACTTAGTCTTACAGAGGGTTTAAGAACAACAGACATATTCAAGTATATACCAAGCGGTGGTTAACTGCAAGACAATGGATCAAAGGGATATCACTTACAAAGTATGACATCGCTTGACATCACTTGACCTTTGTATCTTGAAACAAAGTGTCTCAATTGTTGTTTGCCAACCTAGTAAACTATACTTAGAGTCTCATTCAATTGCAAGGCCACAACTAACGGTACACCAGCCGTATGACTGCGGGCTTGCTGCGGGCTTGAACTCTGCTACAATTAAGGAGTGATTCAATTGAACAAGGCCGCAAGTTACGGGCCGAAAGCCGAAACCGTAAACCATGCAATCGTATGTAGCATTTCAGAGCGTGATCATGATCAATTAAGACGGTAACTACCCATTTAGAAACAGCCAATAGAAAATGAGACTGTCATCATTACGGCAGTAAAACATGGAGGTTACATGTCAATCAATTAGCGTTTAGGGGTCCGATATACGATCAGAATCGCAATCCTGCAATGTACAAAATAATAAAAATGATAAAAATTAATGAAGGAAATTTTCTACTCTATGTGGGTGGCGTGATATGTATTCCCGAGATCAATATAACCCTGAAATGAAAATGATTTTTTATTGCTGATTCGCAAGCTTGAAACAATTAATTCTGTTTTTCATGGCTGTCCCCATCATTTACAGTGCAGTATTGATTTTTTATTTGCATTTACAGTGCTACGGTCATGTACTTAACCCCTTTCGGGGCCCATCTGGTACCAGTACGATTTTCTTCTACATTTGCCGTTTCCGGGTGTGAAAACATTTGCAGTCTTGCAGAATTGTAGCAATTGAATAGCGATTTGCGATTTTAGTGATCGTAACTCTTGCGGATGGGAAAGATCACAGGCTTAAATAGGGTGTAAGTTACGGTTGTAACAGCCGCAGGGATTTTCAGCCTGTAACCCGTAGACTGTTTGCGGCTCTCAAAAAGACTCCTAATAAATAGCAAATTAGTTTACAGCATACATTACAAGCTCCAGTAACTTACAATTTATCAATTGAATGATGCCCTTAATAA
The DNA here is from genome assembly GCA_027410445.1 of Discoglossus pictus. Taxonomy (NCBI): domain Eukaryota; kingdom Metazoa; phylum Chordata; class Amphibia; order Anura; family Alytidae; genus Discoglossus; species Discoglossus pictus. The sequence goes on along the minus strand of CM050168.1, from coordinate 242,956,352 downwards.
TCTAAATCAGTTCCATGGATCTCCCTATAGAAGTCTATGGAGCCTTTTCTGATGCTACTTGTGAGTTTACATCCTCCAAGAGTCCTGGCCAGATCCCGATACGGGGAGCAAACTGGGTATAGCAGTTGACTTCTGGAAGTCGCTACTGGCTGGTTTTACTATCCCCAAAAATGTTTTATTATCCCCACATATTGTACACACTCGTACACATATGACAACTGCCACAAAACAAGAAGAATTACATAAAGCATTATGGGCTCTTTTTATTCAATGGGAAAGGATCTTGGGGTCTTGTGGACATATAACCAGGGGTTTGGGGAATATTAGGGACATATGACCATGTTAAAAATTACTTTTGGCCCCAAAAAATTTAGCAAGTGATATAGTTTATTTTCAAATAGAGTTTATTTGGGCTATAAAAACAGCCTTGGTTCATAAGGGTTGAAGTGGCTAGGGTTCATAGAGTGAGTAGAGTTGCCTGGTCCAGAGTCCAGAGGGTACCAAGGGTTGTGACATACTACCTAATTATTTATTTCTGTCTTTACCAATTCCACCACCCACATCATCAACAATCCTTAAAGTCACACCTTTCTTTTTTTAGTCCTTGAATGTCTTCTCACTGACACTCTTCAATTTTTCCAACCATTAATTTTGTTTGATGACTTCACCTGGATCTCCACCTGTCACCATTCGAACACCTAACTAAATTGCTCACCCATACCTTAAACTTCCTTATTATCCTCAATGTATCTTCACTCTGAAAACCCTCTCGAGCTTCCTAGTTAAAGTCACTCAATGCATCCAATTTTCTTCCTCTTCTTCTCACTCCTCACACCAACTCACTTGACTAAACTCTTTTCCCCTCTCGATCCCCTAGAAACTTTACATTTGAATCATCCTACACCATGCTTCAGGAACAAACCCAAACATCACTTTATGCTCAGCTCTTTAGGTCTGTAATTTGTCCTCTTCTCTTCGCTAGACAATTACACCATTTTCTGTAACTGTGAAGTGCTTTGCATAAAGACGCTCAATAAATGTAAATAGTTAAATAAAAATACTTATTATATTTGTCTTTCAAGTTGAATTACATCACATAACTGAGAGGGATCCACCTCCATTGACGTTATGTGTCAGGAACGAGAGGTACCCACATCAGAGGTCCTCTCAGGAGATGGAGATGTCTTCTCCATGTGGTCTGGCCACATCAGTTGGTAAATATATAATATACATGTAAATATATTTTCTGCCCTTTCCATTCTGTTCCAGCAGACAACACAAGACCCTGGGAGAGGATCCTGTCTCCCGGAGATACAAAGAAGCCGGCGCGATTTAACTTCTCGTTTGTACCAAAAATAACCAGAATGTGAACATTTTTCTGTGATTAACCAACATCTGCAGAGCTAATGAGGCGTCATATGTTACAATAAGCTTAGGTATTTACAATAAATAATTTAATTGTCAAAGTGAAAATAAACTCTGAGATGGATATGAATATTATATGGTGCCAGGGGATTCCTGTCCTGGGGTTATTCCTTAAACTTCACATCACATGTTTACAAGGAACAGTTAGCGCCAGTCTGAGCCAGATTCAGTGGAAGAGATCTTACCATAGAGAAAAAAGTGCGTGACATTACAGTATATGTGTGAGATAATATCATGAAGGAATGATTTATTTAAAGGAATTACTATATATTACTATATCCTTTTTCCACCAACACCCGAAATCACCTTATCCCTAAAACACCCTCAGTCATTCCAACATAGTTCAAAAACAACTCAGTCAGCGTACCCCATAAACACCTCTGGTCTTTACCTGCCATTAATCTATCCCCAACATAAATCATCATATTACTATAATCGTCCTCAGCCTTTGAGCTGCTAGGGGTATACTTTCAATACAGCCCTCTGTTGCTTTCAATACACCCACAAACACTATAATTCACCATATCTCCCAAAAAAACCTCAGTCGATTCAACATGAACCCAAAAGCTTCCTCAGTCATGCTGAAATACTTCCATAAAAACTTAAGTCATTCCTATTTACCCTCAGAACCATACTACTTAGTTAACATACCTACAGTCTTTCCAACATAACTCAATAAATACTCTCAAACATTACAACAATACCCCAAAACCCTTGGTCAACATACCCCATAAACAAGTGCAATAATTGCATCACACATATATAGATATCTTTAGAAATCACTCCAATACTCTGAAAAACCATATGTACTCCAGCAGAAAAATCCTATAAATGATCATTTCATTGGCTATTTAAGAAATATACTTTATAAAGAAAAATAGTTTTATAATGTATAACAATTCAGTATTATGTTTACTATACAGAGTTATGGGACTGTGATACTACTGTAATCCTATTGTAAGTTCCAGGACATTGTTGTCACCTTTTTATAGAACTAAATAGAGATCTTATTTGCACACAAAACCCCATCAAGTTAGGATTAAAATGTAAAAAAAATATCTAACTATAAAGCAATATTAAATGTAATACTATAGTTAATATTTAAACTCTGTATTTTTTTTATTTATTCTTTCTAAAAATAATTGCCCAAATTCTTCAGTAGTCCTATAAATATTGTCCTCTTAGTGGCCCCAAACTATGGATCTCTGTTATATTAAATCAGTATAGATTTATACGTTACATGGGACACAAACCTTACACAGGAAGCCATGTGTCTCAATCACTTTTTGGCAGTGAAAAGGATGAAGTCCACCGTGTGTTAATTATACAGAAAGTTATTTCCTTCTCATTAAGATGGAGAGATATATTTAATGTAATGTAATTATGGAGCATGGGAGAGTGGGAGCAGTCATGGAACCTTATACTGGTGCTGTGCTAAAAAATACTACAGGGATGGGGGATTATAGGGGTCTCTGGAGGTATCCAACATTGGAAGAATCTCTGCTGATATCGGCTCTATTTTGTGTTTAATATGTAGTATATAAGCAAGAATATAAGTCAAACTGTTTACTGGAAGGTATAATCATGAGACTAAAGCTCAAATATATAGGTCATACCATGAGAAGACAATATTCTCTATAGAAGACTCTGATGCTGAGAATAACTGAAGGCACATGAAGATTTGAGGGTAAAGGAAATTGAAGAATTGAAAATAAGCTTGAGGAGCTCAGAGGTGCAGTGCCTAGACTGCTTCTAGATACTTCTAGATATAAGGATCTTTGATTTTTGCAAATACATTCTAGAAACATGGAATATTGGAGAGTACAAGAGTACATCTCTTAGAGGCTTAATATAGTGTTTTTTGGCAGTCATGATAGTGCTTACATGGACTCACTAACAGTGACTAGGGAAGGAACTTATTGGATATTGCTCTACAACAATATGTACTGAATATGGATCTATACCAAAATGTACTGAATATGGATCTATACCAAAATGTACTGGATATGGCAATACGTCAATATATACTGAATATTGTTCTACGCCAATATGTACTGGATATTCACCAATATGTACTGGATAGTAACCAATATGTACTGGATATAGCTCTGCACTAATATGTACTAGATATTAATCTACACCAATAAGTACTGGATATAGCTCTACACTAATATGTACTAGATATTAATCTACACCACTATGTACTGGATATATCTCTACACCACTATGTACTGGATATAGCTCTACACTAATATGTACTAGATATTAATCTACACCACTATGTACTAGATATTATTTCTACACCAATACGTACTGGATATAGCTCTACACTAATATGTACTGGATATATCTCTACACCAATATGTACTGGATATAGCTCTACACTAATATGTACTAGATATTATTCTACACCACTATGAGAAATTCGAGAACTGACTTCAGGTTTGCATGCTGGGTACTCGAGGGGGCAAGGGTGCACAGAATTTTAAACCCATCCCGAAAACCCTCGCTCAGCAGAACGTCCGCCTGCGCTTTTTCTGTAAATCTACCGTAGCGTTCTAGCCACGGTAGCATTGCAGCCAATTGTATGGGGGTCTTGCCCTTTTAGAGAGGACTTCCCAGCTCTAGCACCCTCCCTGGCTCTGTTACATCTTGCGGGGGGTGCTCTTCCCCACAGTTTGAACAGGGAAACTGCTCAAAAGAATCTGTTAAACATGACAGTGGCAACAGGGAGAAAAGCTCTATTAACTCCCTGCGCCCAATTTTTTCCTTTACCTCCAAAGGCAAATGTGCCCCCAGGTTGTCCTGGACGCAAACGACGGGGGCCTCATGGCCACGTCCGACAGTCCCTCTAATCCGCCATGAGGGTTAGCCCACGTGGAGGGAGCTAACGCCCCATGAGGGCCTGCTAGGAGGAACGAGACGGCAGTTGCCGCCTCTTGATGAGGGGGTATCCTTGAAGGACGACCATGGTCTGACCAAGCTTTCCTGGCCAAACCGCTTGTCCACGCCCCAACTTCCTCCTAATTAATAGGGATGTTGTGAGCTGACATGAGGGTTTTTAGGGAAGCTATAAAATGGGGCGCCGTAGGAGCCAAAACCCTCCTACCAGTCCAATCCTCCCCCACCCCATTGACAGCTCACCTTAATCTTGTCCGCTGTGGGCTCTGCTCCTTGTCAGCCCCTGAACAGGTGCAGCTGCAGCCACAGGATTGTCTACTTTGGGATCCGGATCTGCCCCTGGATCTGGGAATGCATGATGAACAGTCGCTAGTCCTCCTATGCCTGTGCCCAGATGAACTGACAGTCAGCTTCCCCCTGAGGAATAGCTAGCTACGGTGACACTAGGGTGTAGAGTCTCGGTTGGGCCTAAAGGCCTATGGTCCAGGTCAGTGCCATCAGTAACCCTGTCACATTCTTGCGGACCACTTAATGTTCCTCTGTCCAAGTTAACATCAGTACTGGTCAAACTGTGCTGTGGCCTAACCAGTTTGTCGGGCAGTGGCGAATTCTGTCTTTTTTCTGGAGTACAAGAATAAAACAAAGGACTGTACCTGTTCTTAGACTTCCGGATCTTGGCGGGGTGAGTGTGTCGCACCACCTTGGCCGGAACTTCATCGATCACCACTTGGCTGTCATCTATAGCCATCTCGCTCACAACTTGACTCCTCTTCTCTCGCGTGGTCTCCATGTTCCTGACGGTCTCTACACTGTTTTTGCGTCTTCCCGGCAAAACACAGGTAATACTGTCAATGGGTGCAGTAGTGGGGACCACAGGGTCAGTGCAGTGCAGATCTATAGGAGATGTGTTAGAGCTCCTTGCTTTTTTATTACCCCTAGAGCCCTTGGACAGGGACTGTACTGGGGTGTGAATAGGTTCCCGGGTTAAGCACAGGCCCTGGGGCAAAACGCTGGGTGGTGGCCGTTGGCACTGCCCTCTCTGTAGTGAGGGGGATGGGCTCCTGGCTCTCAGAAACCTCAACCCTGGGCTCTCCTCTCCTCCTGGCCCTGTCGTGGTGCTATTGCCTGGCTCCATATAATTGGGTGGCTTATCTAAGTTACTGACCTCACCCACCATGCCCAAGCCAACAGCCACGGCAAGCAGGCCCTCACCCACATGACCCCAGCCTATCCTGAACCCATCTAACCCAGTGGCAAAGGGTCCTAGACCTAACCATGGACAGCAATTCCTCTAAATCCCCAGGGTCCATGACGAAACCCCCCCCCCCAAAAAAAAAAAAAAAACACAAAGGATAGGGAGACAGAAAAACAGAACTAAAAACACGCCAAAACACACACACAACAACCTAAATGACTTACATGGTATGGGAGTTAATTTAATATATGTGAAATTTGAGGGAATACTCATATGCAGGAGCACCAGCACAAGCTTCCTATCAAGGCGGTGGTCGGCGCAGAGTGAGGGAAAGCCCGCAAAACGGGCAGAAGTCCCACCTCCGCTTTTCCACGAATGGCGTGCGCCCATTGCGCTGGCCAAATATGTACATGACATTAATCTACACCAATATATACTGGATATAGCTCTGCACCAGTATGTTCCATTATTGCATGGAACCTGGAATTTTCTTTTATCTGCTGATTCTTCCTGTTTCTTTCTCTGGAGTATGAATCCTTACAAACTAATAAGACTCCAATTAAACCTAATGAATGCATTGGCAGTTTTAGCTGCCAAATTCCCGACGTGAAGCTAGAAACTTCCTTCTTCTTCAGAATCTCTTCCGACCTCAGGAATCTGATCAGCAGAAATCAAAATGGTAGATCATGCTGCATCATAATTGCTTATATACAGACTGTATTATTTGCTTTACATTCTAGAAACATATTGTCTGTTTTCAAGTGTTTTTCTTCAAAGTAGTATATTATCCCCTTCTGGATCGCTACCTTGTCATGGTGAGGGGGCTAGTTTACTTAAAGCTGTGAGCTTTACCATGTATGATCACCCAAGACAGACAGGTTATAGTAAAGAGGTTAGACATATTGCGGTCCACTGGAGAAGGAACTGGCAACCCACTTCAGTATCTTTGCCAAGCAAACCATATGGATAAGCACAACCAGCCACAAGATGTAGCTGGCGTGCTGCTGTCCATAGGGTCACAGGTGGTCAGAAATGACAACAAGTGTATTATAGATATGAGAGCTGTGGTCCTATAAAGCAAAATTGAATATAAGAGTTCAAATGAAGGATGTATTAATTTATTGGAAACTCTCTAGCGGTGCTTTAAGGACCTGTCCCAAGAAAAACAGGACAATTGAGATGTAGGAATGTGGGACAGGGTCTCAGCGGGACCCTCTGCTCCATATTTATGATTATCCAGTGCTGATGACACTTTTACTGACCCCACTCCAGCTCTGTTTTTGCTAAGTATAAGAGGAAGCGTCCGCCTGTGCTCCAGCGCAGTCACTTGTGTGTTTAATCTGGAGAGGCTCTGCTCAAGGTCACAGCCGCACAGTTTACTTACAGTATAATCCTGCCTGGCATTAATTGGGAGGACTTACTAATAAACAATAGGACTGTAGTAGCGTTTATTTACAAGACACACTATTTATTTTGGGATCTGAACTTTGTCAGAGGATTTTTCCCCTGCAGGGCTGTGTAACCCCCCCCCCCCATCTGTGTGTTAATGGGACACAGAAGTCACTCCATTCTATTGTGCATTAAGTTTTAGGGGAGAATTCAACAAAAAAGGACTAATCTGTAGCCATGATTATTTTATTTCAGGTGCAAAAGCAGCCTGATAAATATCTTAGGAAGCCCCTCTGAGTATTTTATTAGTGAGTTTGAAAATGCAGATATACAGTCTTAAAAAGCAACATATGAGCTTTATTGCTCTACTTGTACACACAAAGTGGCAATGCAAAAGGAACACAAATACTGGGGAAGTTTAACTGGGGAAATGGTTTGTTACGCAGAAATACAGATGCAACAGCATCAGTTTTGTATTGTTCAGTTGTGTCTGACTCTCTGTGACCTCATGGACCATAACACACCATGCTGATCCACTTGGTATTCATGTCAGAGATAATGGAGTGGGTTGCCAGTTCCTTCTCCAGTGGGCCACAGCATACAGCTCCTGGTATTCCTAGGTGGTCTACCATCCAAGTACTGACCAGGCCCAACCCTGCATGGCTTCAGAGTTGTTTGTTGTCTTGGTTCCCTGACTGACCCAAGTTGCAGAGGTGAAAGCATCGAATACTAACCACTGGACCACCAGGGAACCCCATCTGGTCTGTACATCTACCTAAAAAATGCGTAATTAACCCAGGAAGGCCTTATCCCGGGCATGCTTAAATCCCCTCACTGTGACCATCACATATAATAGTTGTCAAACTACGAAACGTCCTCACGTAAAGTGAGGGGACGCATTTGCGGAGGTGGAGGCTCTACGCCGCCTCACAAGCGGTTACAAACAGCCACAGAAGCAGGACTAAGCGAGTCTAACACAAAATACGGACTTACACACAAAAAATACAAGCCGTGGGACTTAGAAAAAATCCCATTACAAACTCGCAAAAATACGACCTTAACGGCCGCACCGCGCACAGCGGAAAACATAAAAAAAAAGACGAAACACACACAAAAATAAAATAAAAAGCTTACCCACAGCAAGGGGGGACACCCAGGACATCTGCAAGAGAAGTTCCATCCCACCATAGGAAGTTGATTTGCTGAAACTAAAATGGCAGATTCCACTGCAGTACAATTACATATAAAAGTTAATAAGTCAGAGAATGTATAATTATGTTTTTTTTTTTACATTCTAAGAGTATGTTTTCATGTGTAGATGCTCAAAAGATTTGGTTTACCAAATATGACCAACGCTCAATATGTAAAAGTGCTCCTGCAGAGATGTAATTGCCCCTGTCACACATACAACATTCACCAAAATGTCATGGGTTTCTCCAAGAACCAGAAGAGGCATAAACATGCAAGCCTTAGCTAACTTAATGACACTTTATTCTGCATATGCTTATAGTCAGACTTGCCCACCATACAGTGCCTTGTGGCTGCCCCCCTCAGAGCCCCTCCATACTGAATGATTACATCTAAATACAGGACATTTCTGTTCCTTTGTCAATCACTCTCAGTGTGGTTGTTTGAAACCTTTTTATATTAAACAAAGCTAACATTAGTTACCCTAATACACTTGTCCTATAACCAAATATTGTACAGACGCCATAAACATTGGGCGACGAGCACCATATGTCTGTCTACTAAACAGATGTTCTAGATCCGAGACTGTAACTGCTACAACGAGAAAGCACACAGTATACACCAAAACCCCTCACTTTAAACATTATGCTATTTCAGACTTTCCATATAAAGATACATTTTTTTGTCAAATTTGTATTTAAAAAGGAAAAAATATTTTGCCAACAGAAAAAGTACCTATTTTTAATATATAAAAAAAATGAATATAGTATCATTTTCTTTAATGTTATGTCTTATTAGCGACTTGCCCGTCAAAAATGAAGACATGATATAGTATTATACATTGTGTATTCTGTCTGTTTATGTACTATGTCTCTGTGTACCCTGTGTATCTCTCTGCACACCTCCGGTGTCTATTCATACTTTTTAAAAAATATTAAATATAATTATTTCTACCCCCCCATGTCTCTCCCTATTCTCCTGTGTCTCTTTCCCCCACTGTGTCTCTCCTCCCTCTCCTTTCCCCTGTCTCTCTTCCCCCCCTCTCCCTCCTCTGTGTCTCTTTTTCCTCCCCTGTGTCTCTTCCCCGTCTCCCTCCCCTGTGTCTCCCCCCCCTCTCCCTCGCTTGTGACTCTTCCCCCTCACTCCCCTATGTCTCTTTCTCCCCTCTCCCTCCCCTGTGACTCTTCCCCCTCACTCTGCTGTGTCTCTTTCTCCCCTCTCCCTCCCCTGTGTCTGTTTCCCCAATATCCCTCTCATGTGTTTATTTCCCCCCTCCCTTCCCCTGTGTCTCTTTCCCCCTTCTCCCTTCCCTGTGCCTCCTTCCCCCCTCTCCCTCCCTTGTGTCTCCTTTCCCCCTCTCCCTCTTCTGTGCCTCCTTTCCCCCTCTCCTTTTCCCCCCTCTCCCTCCGCCATGTCTCCTTATCCCCCCTCTCCCTCCCCTGTGTCTCCTTCCCCCTCCCTCACTTGTGTCTCCTTTGCCCCTCTCCTGTGCCTCCTTTCCCCCTCTCCCTCTTTTTTCCCCCCTCTCCCTCCGCCGTGTCTCCTTTCCCCCTCTCCCGCCGAGCATTGCTAAAGCGCGGCCCCAGCACCGCAATGCTCATGTACAATACCTGCTGCTCAATTCGCATGCGCAACTCACAGCGCAATGCACAATCATATATAGTTGTCGGAATTGCGAGCTTGCGCATGCGCAAACCCGTAATTTGCGAGCATTACACACAAACCCGCAATTACAACAACTATATATATGATTCGATATTATCTGATAGAACTAGAACATCATAAGGAGCAAAACTCTTTCACTTGCTGCCCCATTTGTAAATAAAAAGGGTTAAATGGACTTAGAAATCTCCCTAGGTTTGGTAATGTTAAAAGTCCATTGAAAAATACATAATTTTTTATAGATGATTGTTATGAAATAACAATAGCTAAAAGTCAGATTGATGTTGGTATAGTATGGCAGTGAATGAGCCTGCTCGATCCGCTCCCGACTCTGCATGTCATTTACTATACATAATTCTTGTTATTTACTACAAGCCCTGGGGAGGAAAATAAAAACTTAACAACCTCTAATTTATTACCTTTAATATGCTTTTTGCTTTAATGGGATCCACCATTTTTGTTTCTGCTGATCAACTTCCCGAGTAGACTTTGACTGCAGAGGAAGATTCTGTCTGTGGAATGGGAATGCGGCATTTAAAACTGCAAGTTCATTCAATAGGATTAATGGCAAATAGTTGACAAAGGATAGTGAGATTGCTGGCAGGATCTATAGCAGTGGTAGAGCTAGTGAATGAAGCGCCACGGTGCACAACATTCATATATGTTTGCCCCCCACCCCAGGTGGCGACTCACTCAGTGCCACGTTTCCCCCACCCCTGGCTTCACTTGCAAAAGAGCCCTTCCTAAAGCAGCTCCCCTCTGCAAGCAACTGGCCCCTCTAATGTTCTTACCCCTCAAGATCCTTTCCTATAGCAACCCCCAAGACGCCCTCACCCAGTTACAGGCTCCTCTTAATACCCCCATGACTCCTTCCCAATGCAAACCCCTTCTCTTTACTTTCCTTGATGCGCCTGCCTGAGGGACGTCCAGCTCCTGCCTATGACTTCTCCAGCACTGACAATCACACAACCCATGGAACCAGGCATCAACATGCTTGGTCCCCCTGTGACTAGAAACCTGTAACTTGGACCTCCCACATGCAACCAGTGACCCACACCCCAAACAAACAAAAAAAGTTCATTGCACCTTTTGCACCTATGTTCTATATAGCATTTGCATGGTCTACATTTACAAAAATGACCAAAAATGCCTAAGAAGCAGTACAGAATTACCAGGGTACAAGATAATGTGTATGATAGCACAGGCTATAGTCCAATATGTCACAGTGCATTACAATTGCTAAGAAGCAGAGAGAAAATAATTAGGTGGTCTGCCAAATCCCTGGTTAAACGTGGTCCATGTGAAAAAAAAACCTTGGGAATCATGTGAAAAAAAAAAGGTTGGGAACCAATAGTTTAGAGGGATTTGATAAAACCAGAAAGGTGATACAGGGTCTGATGACAGGTTGGCTTCACACAAAGCCAAAGAGTCTTGGAATAAAAACATCCCTGGATTTGGAACTCAACTCAAAATAGATTGGTTTTAGGGGAGGCTCTGTGATTATATTTAACAAGTAAAAATCACTGTTCCAGAAAAAAGATCGATCTGTGGCCATGATGAAGGACCTGGCCGTCAGATCACTGGGTGGTCTCCACCTCTTGCTGGTGGTCTGCACTGGACACCTCTTGGATGCTGGATAGAGAAGACATCCAGTCCCAGCCCTGGCTGGAGAACTTCCTCTGGCCGCTCTCTGAACATAGCATACCTGTATCTTCTGTTTTATTTCTGAAGAACAATTAGCAGCAGAAAATATGTTTAATTACAGGGCAGACTAACCTGGAAATGTACATCTGTAACCAATCAAATGTTCAATTTAAGGTGCAATCCCGCTTGGCCTGAATTTGTGCACCATCTCCCAGGACCAAGAAGCCAGATCCACATGTAGGAACATGTAATTAGACTTGTCGATAAGTTATATCCTTATTGTAATAAATCCAATTACTGCATGTTTCTGAACTATTGAATCCTAACAATCTCTGTCCTTTCTGGATATAAACCTGACAGATGATTGAATATAAGCAGTTTAACTCCAACCTTTTGAGATTTTCCAGCTCGAGAGTTGACTTCTTAGCTTGAATTTTTTTGCTGAACATTATCCAGACTCTTAATTCTAAAAAATGGATTCCATGGTTTATTGCGCAAGTTAGACATTAATAGAAACTATTTGTGTAGCCACATATCCACCAGCAATATTTAATTAGTAGGTTTTGCATCTCTCCAGTGGTCCCATGCCAACCCCCCCAATGGTCAGTATGTCAGGATAGCTTTGTTATCTGACTGATCTCTGGAGACTCCTCACTATAGGACACACTCACTGTCTGTATCCCTATCTTTATCCTTATAACATACTGCCTCTCTCTGGACCCCTCCTCAATATAACAGGCACGGAATCACTTGAGCCCTCAAGTCTTCGCTATACTGTCAGCCCAATGCACATTGAAACAAACAAAAATATTGTGCAGGGAAAAGTAATAAATGTAGTTCTTAATTACAAAAAAAACATGTTCAGGCCTCTGCTGGACTCTAGAGGCATCCATGAAATATTGGTGGAAGTTGTGCGTGTGAGAGGGGCTTTTAACATTTTTGGAGTGCAATGCTTGCATCTATCGTTGCAAGAGTCTGTGAGGGGGAAGGTCATAAATGTCAAAATGAGTGAGATGCTTCCGACCTCTCGCTCATCTCTCCTCCTCACAAGTCACTCCACTGAAAAAATACACACCCCTCACGCTCCAGCTCTCAGGAATTGATGTAACATAAACAATACAATCCACTATAAATAAATAGGGTCTTCAAAAAATATGATATTCTCTAAAAATGTGTTTATGTCCACAGCTCCTAATGTTCTTAGTTTGTTGCATAAAACATGGGCCATTTTTCTTGAAGTGCAGAGCTCTTTTCACTTCTAGTTTCCTCCGCACGCGTCCTATCCCCTCATATTTATATTTAGACAATGAGTAACGTCTAACATTTAACATCCAAGTATGACTTGATATTGTGATTACTTTTCTTATCTCCGTATTAATCCAAGAAATCATACACTAAGTCCTTTTACATCTTAAACTTGTGTTTTTGGCGAGCGAATCATTTTAGAGGAATCTCTGGGAGTGAATGTTATTATAAAGTAATAATTAGTTTGTCTCATCTGTAGGGCTGTGATTCTGTAGGGATTTCATAAAAGCACTGCAATATCCCATGTGCAGATAATTGATTATATTTCCAGTCTATCAACTAAACCAACATAGAGTGCTAGCTCTGCGGCCAAGATTCACAAAGGGCCAAAACTGCCATGATACATTTTTGTCGTTTCTGAAAAATAAGTGGTTTATAGTATATGATCTGGTATTGTTTTCTCGTCGTCTTGTCTTTTTTTTCTCATTATTAATTCTTTTTTTTTACCTTTTACATCTTAAAAGCATTACAACAATTGATACATTTTACCATTACAGGTTTTCCAATTAAATACGTATTTAGGGACAAAGAACCTTAGAATACTATTGTACATACAAACACTTGTGTTTTGTTCCATGGGCCGTAACACACCAGGACATCTTTATTCCATGATCATGCTGATCCACTTGATATTCGTGGCAGATATACTGGAGTGGGTTGCCGGTTCCTTCTCCAGTGGGCCACAGCATACCGATCCTGGTATTCCTAGGTGGTCTCCCATACAAATACTCACCAGGCCCAACCCTACCCCAACCCTGCTCGGCTTCAGAAGGAAGTGTAAATAAGGACCCATGGACACCCATCCATAAGGCTCACTGCTCCTGTTTCCTGTAACTTATATTTCATTTAATTTTTCTACACTATAGTTCAACTATTTCCTATATAAATGCAATGTTTAAAATGTGATCTGTCAAGCATACAAGACACATTTTACAGGGGACCTTGAATTTGATATATTTATACCTTCAGTGTCCATTTGCACCTATTTAATATTATACTGATCACATAAACACATTCTTTTGCTATTTTTTACCTTTTTCTTGTTGTTGTCTCATTTCTGTTTTCTGAAAAATAACTTTTTTTATCCTATATACACCTGGCAACATTGTATCAATAAGTAGCAGTGGTTTGTTACAATGCTTATAGTATTAGATCATGGGGGGGGGGGGGGGGGGGGGGTTCCAGTTAAAGGAGAACTTTGTTTAAAAATGTACAAAATATATATATAGAAAGTAACAATAGTATAAATTAATATTTCACAGATGAAGAGGCTGCTGATAAAACTGTTTATAAGTGGAGACAGATGCTGCATTTTTCTAAATGTATTTCTAACGAGTCATCCTTGATTTCCTGCTCTATAATACAAGGACAGAATCACTATTATTATTGTTTTTTTGCATGGGAACAAGTGCTGTAAAGGTTAAATAAAATATTCTGTGTGAAAGAAGCCTGTCAATTATTATTTGTGTATTACCTAATGTCTTTAGTATTATAATACCCATATGATCATGAATATTATGTTGTTATCACTGTAGAAATATGCCACAGTGCTGTCTGAGCCAATAATGACATTTTAAGATAATATTTCACAATCCTATTTTTGACGTAAAACCCTGAGAAAAACATTAAATACGTGTCATAAACAGCATCGTAACCCAGAAAAGAATGTGCAGTTTTTCCTTTTCTGTGTTCATTACTAATAGATGTAAATAAGTTTTTGGCTTTATTGGGCTGGTGATTCAGGACTTGGACATTTGCTGTGGTCCTCAGAAGTCCAGTAAATGCCAGACACATTATGGCATCAAGCTGCCTACAAACTCGGAAACAAAAATGCGTGTGTATGTATATATATATATATATATATACTAGCGACTTGCCCATCATAAAAGGACGGCAATAAAATTGTAAGGTTGGTAATGCTGTTTGACACACAATGTAAGGCTTTTAGTCCTCTGAGTACCTTCAGCGCTCATTGCGGGCCTCGCGCTGAGCGCCTTCGGAGCGTGGCTCGCAATGTGCACCTTCGGTGCTCATTGTGGGCCTCTCCCCTTGTGTACTTTTGCTCCTCTGAGCACCCTCGGTGCTCATTGCGAGCCTCTCCCCTTTTTTTGTTTCTTTATATAAAATTATTTTTTTATAATAATGAATGAATGAATGAATTAAATAATAAATTAATATACTTTACCTATTTGTAAATTATATATGCAGCAATCAATATCCTGAAGAGCTAACAGTGTCTTTTGTTTTTCCTGCAGCATACGATGTACGTTTGGACTGTTGGTGACCTGAGTGTAAGTGTCAGCAATGTGGCAAGTGTGCTGTGTAAATAGGCTGCGTGCGCGAGGCTAAATCGTTTGTTTAGTTGTGTAAAACGCATTTTAGATTGGTAATGTTATTAGTTTTAAGTTAGTGTTGTAAAATGGCGACGATTGTATATGTCTTACGCGGGTCTCGAGCATATTCCGTCCTTCCTAATAGTGTATTTTGTAGCTCATACGTTCCTAGGTAAAAGTCATATGTACCTGGCGGTGTTTTGCGTGCTTAGCGGTTGTGTAGCCCCGTTTTGTTTTTTTCGGCGGCCATTTTTTTCTCGCTTTAGTGATTTTCGAGTGTCGAAACTCTGGAAATTCGACTTAAATTTGCGTGCAACCTCACTGCCAGACATCCTGGCTGTCCCCCCGTGCTGTGTGTGAGTTTTTTTTTATTTTTTGTGTTTTTCGATGTGCGCGGTTCGGCCGTAAACTTCATATTTTTTGCGGGTCCTATTTTTTGTTATGGCAGTTTCCTTTTTAAAGTGTTACGTGCCATAATTTGTGCAGGCGATCTTTTCAAAGTACTACACATTTCGCACTGTGAATTGTGAAGTTTTCTGTTGATCTGTAGTCCCACGGGTCGTAGGTATGATGGTTAAGTTGTGTGGGGTCATAGGGATGAGCGCCTATGGTGTTCATCTCCACCATCGCCTTCGGAGCTGCATGCCAAAGTCGTGCGAGGTCGTAGGGATGAGCGCCTATGGCGCTCATCTCCACTAGCGCAGTGAGCGCCTTTGGCGCTCCCTGCCTTATGTCGTACAGGGTCGTAGTGATGTGCCCCTACGGTGCTCCCTCTCCACCATGGCAAGGAGCACCTTTGGTGCTCCATGCCTGGCTGCAACCGTGGACCTCTCTTCGTGAGCCCGCAGTTTTAACGTTGCGTTAGCAACTGATTTTGGCCAGTCTGCACTGCTGAGAACTATATATGTGATAAAACTACCTACTCATAAGATCCACAACACAAGCTGAGATCCCGCTCCATTTCTGATGATAGCCAGTAAGCTTGAAACAGCTGTACATGGATAGGATTCTCTGCTTGTGTTTAATCCAAACTTGGCTTTGCATTAAAGCTGTGTAATGCAGCAGGCATAAGCTTAAAGGAAACCATTTTTTGAAAATGCCTATGGATTGAAGAACGAGGCATTTGTGGGCACATTTGCATGTCCCAGCTCAGCTTCCCAGAATGCAGTGTAATAACTGTTTTTCTCTGAATTCTGAGCTGGAAGCAGTTTTTTTTTTAACTTGCTTTAGACGTTCAAATGTGAACACACATGTACTATTTATTTACTATATATATATATATATATATATATATATATATATATATATATATATATAGTGTATACAACAGGAATGTGTCAGATATATTTGTCATATTATCATTTTTTTAAATATAATACTTAAAAAATAAAAGATGTAGCTATTTATTTAAACTTTGTAAACATTTTGCACATCTTAAAAACAAGTTCTTCAGAAGATCAGACTATAAATATGACACTTCAGTGGGGCTTCATTTCTCAGTTGTTTCTCATTGTTTCCTCCTTCCAATAGTCAGAATTCACTCACTATATAATTTATATGTACCACTGACATGTCATGTTTAAGGAACTTGGCTTTATAATGGACAGAATATTCTTATACACTTTAAAAACACAGTCTTTCTATGTCTTTTTAGCTTTCATATTCAATTTTGCTTTAAGGGCAGCTGACATTTTCTTTTGTTCCTTAGAGCGTTGCGAACCAAGGAGAAAGAGGGAGGAACCTTGGATTCAGATACAATATTTATTCAGTTCTGTTGACTACCACTATGAATAGCCACTTGGCAATAGAAGTAATTGCCAAAGCAAGTCCCAGTAGGATAACCATACCGCTCAAGCTACAGCTCAAGATGGAAGTGACCAAGACATAAGTAGCCTCCTGATTTTATTCTGCTTTTATGCTTACTCTCTCCTAAAATAACTATAATGTCTGCGTGTGCAGAATTTTAATATGTAGCATTTGCTATATAAGGACCCTGTGATTAAATAACTGGATGAACCTCACAACCGGACCCTTTGAGGGTCATCATGTGTGGACAGAGGAGGAAATTGCTAACATCATTAAAGGTCTGGCACATGGGTGTAGGAGCCAAATAAAATCTGGGGGGGATATCACATACCGTAAAAAAACAACTGCTTCTCTACACATAAATACACACATTGAAAAATCTGGGAGGATTTGTTCCCCCAGTTCCTACCTCCATGGGCACAGGCCAAGGCAGAATTCCTGAATTCCTGCTCCATGCTCAAAATTGGTGTTTGTTGTTACCCCAAGGGGAAACTGGGAATTCTAGAATACAGAGGGTAGTAGTGGCCTCTACTATTCTGCAACTATCTCTCAGACATGAGAGAGCAGCGTTAGAAAGTCTCCATAGACCATTAGACTGTTGCATGGCTATTATTGTCTGGTTTGGAATTCCGGGGTTGTTGGCTCTTATCCTATTGGCCAAACCCCATTAACATGGATCTGTGGTAAAACAACTAATGTTTGCACAACAGCATTAGGGTGTCTGCTGTTTGCAGAGAGAGAAAAGTGGCAGAGAAAAGAGAGAAATTGCAAACCAAGGAATTTGCAGACAAAGTTACTTGAGTGGAGCTGCAATGGACACGAGAGGAAACATCCATGTTGGTGTGTGCTAAAGCTAAAGATATGGAGAGAGACTAAGAAAGCTGTTAAGACAAGCCATCAAAGAAGACTTAAAGTGACCTAAATTATTGAACTGTATATTGTTTGTTCCCTCCCAGGATTAGCTGTGAGTAGCCTGGTTAGAGAAGGATCCAACTACAGTTAAAAAGGAAGCTCTCTCACAGAGCTAGGCCTTTTATTTATTGGCAATTATTACAGTAAAATTGGAAAATGTATTGAAGCCCCCTGTATAGTGTGAAAAGCTTTAAAAGAGGCAGAAATACGGCCACAAATAGTTAGGATAATGGTAGTTTGCCAATATATATATATATATATATATATATATATATATATTGTGGCAAACTACCATTCTCCTATATATTATGTATTTTTTGGTTTATATTGTTTATTTTTTAGATGAAGCTAGTCAGACTTTATGGCCTGTGGCTCTGACCATGCACCATTCAGCCCATTACTTCTTGGGGCCACAGACAAGATGAATGCTTTATCTCATAAGTTAATAGTGTGTAACACACAACAACTTCCAGACACATAATGAGAATCCTGTGAATCTTCACACTGTTGACCCTTGACCTGTCTACTCAAACCACTGCAGTAAGCGGAAGTCTCTTGAGCTTCTTGGGTTTATCTGTGTTTATGTTCCAAATTATACATTTATTTACCTCTGTCTCTGCTGTGGTTTTCTCTCCAGTTTTATAGTTTTGCTTGGAGACCCTGCTGCTCTAGAGGTCGTGACCTTCACTCATTTATGACTTCCTTTCCTTATCTGCATTTTCCTCTTTATTTCTGGCCACAGCTTTCTCTGGGCTGGTTTGAGGTATTTTAACCTCAGCTTATATTTGACTTGATTCTTACAAACTATAAATAAAAACCCAACTGAAATAAATATGTTAGCAAAACTATATTTAATATTATTTCTACAATAGCAAGTGACTCATTGATTATAATTTACTGATTACTGACAATTATAATCGTTTTTTTTTATGGAAAATATATTGTATGTGCTCTAAGCTCTGCAAATGCAATGCTTTGTGATGAAAAGCTTAGCCAAGGACTGGCAATGATAACAGAATAAGGCTTATAATAACAGGAGGTAAATATTAGAAAATAACAATTTGCAAAAAATATAATTTCATACAGTAAAGATGTACTGATATTTGCGTTTTGTTTCTGTTAATCAGATTTTTTGTCACTTTTAAAGATTTATTCTGCATTAGGAGTTGTCGTTGTTTGTTTCTGTTTACCTATTTCATAAATTAACTGATTTTCTTGATTGCAGACTGTGCAGAATTGAACTTCTTCAGTGTAGATGTAGCATCCTAATACTAATACTTTCATTGGAAAAAATGGCCATCCAGCCATTCTACAAAGTCTTCTATCGGGAAATCAGCTTAAACAATGCAATAGCTTCCCACAATAAATAATAATTACTTAATAACTTAAAAACTATCTTCTTTTACTTTGTAAAAATATTTTGCCCTTTATTCAGACCAATAGAATAAGAAACTGATTTGGCTTTTTAAGCCTGCAAGGTTAAATACTAAGGTTTTGTGTCACAAATTTGTTTGCAGAAATAATACACAATTATATGGTGACTTGAAAATCTTGGGGTTAATATGTTTTTTTCTCACTGTAATTATAAAGAAAACCACACACAGAGCTCCAGGAAATCTTACATTTCTCAAACTGAGGAAAGATCACATTTTTATGCAAAGAAATGAACAATTCTTGGAATGTTTCTATCTGCAGCATGTTCCTCGATAAGGTTCTCAGACTGCTGTGTAATGGTTACCTCCTGTTCTTAACCTCTCACCTCTGGAGGTAATATCCAAATATTGTCTGGGGGTCTTACACCGAGGGGGCGGACAGCAATAAAAATATCTGCAAATCCAGAGCAGGAAATGCAGTCAAAATAAAACTGGGCTTGTTGTGTGTGTGGAGGTGACTGCAGGACTAATAACGTCTTGCTGGAGTGGATTACTAGACCACTGAGTATTATATTATGTTATTATTATAAATCACACTCTAAACTACACAGCAATCAAGTCTATTAATAAGATATATATATAATATGTAGGTGAATGTGAATATGAATTTCTGAAAATTATGTTTATTGGTAAAGTATTTTGTTTGTGAAATTAATTCCTGAGAGCTGGATCATGAAGGCGTGCTTTTTATCTATCTGTGGAGGGTGGGGTAGAGGAGGTGGAAACAGGGAGAGGTCATGGGGATTTCTTAGATAATTGGATACAATTATTTTGCCATGTGAATATTGTATTTTGCTTTGCAAACTTAACCTAATATTCTCACATACTTTAATAAAATAATAGATTAGCGAAGAATAGCTATATATAAAACACACATGAGTCTACTGGTGTGTCCATGTGTGTGTATAAGCATGTAATTGTGTGTGTATCTGTTTGTGTACTACTGGCAACGCCACACTCTGTATATTTCCTGTGTGTTATTGGTTGTATTAATGTATCTTTTTGGTGATAAGTATCTGTATGGTGTTGTGTTTCTGACAGTGCCACTATCAGTTTATTTCCTTATTAGAGCTTTGTATCACTTTGTCCTACTCTGTGTATTGTGGATTTATCTGATCCTGAGCTGGTAAAAACAAAACGTTTTCAATCTAAGCTAATCCAGCTGTAGACAACATATCTCAGAGAGCCACCGTTATCATCCTGGAAACATCAGTGCCATTGTACTGGGCAGTCACTTCTTCCCACCATACTGGGAACCTTCCATCTGCAGGGGACCTCCCAGAAAGGTCCCAAATCAAAGGCGACCAGAAATAATCAGAGCTCCTTATCTGCAGAGAGATAATGTATTGAAAGAGAAGAGAAATAGATTTTATCTAAAAACATAAAAATAATAATTTTGTAATGAGTCAAAGATAGAATGTTATCCCACAATATATTAGTGCAATTACTAATGTTGATGGGGTCACTATGGGGTCACTGGACCCATCTAGTCCACCCTTTCTACTCATTACTTTAAACTCATGTTCAGTTCAGGATATTTCTCCCTGTGAAGGGCACAAGTGGCTAAAAGAGGATACTCTCTGAGTAGGTAACCTACTTAGGTAATGTACATTCTCAGATGAGCATCTCAACTCTTTTTGTGCAGTTCTTAGGACAGCCTTATGTATAAATTAGGAAATTTACACATCCATTGGTTGAAAAGTTATATAATGTAGTCACCACATTTTTTTATATTCAGTTTCAAAATCCTTGAAAATCCATTATTATAGCACTTTTTTAAAAACTCTTCATCAGTACATCTTAGAGGTCTCTTAGATAAGTGTGACCAATGAAATCTTTAATTTGACCTAAAGGTGTGGATGTTGGACGCAGGTTCCCAGGAGTCATCATCAGGACCATAGCCTTCCTGTCCAATCAAGCAGCTCTTGGCCTCTCATCCTGGCATTAAATATGCGTTCAACATTATATTATTCAGTGGCAGAACCAGGTTAGAAACAGGTGGAGGTCTTATTCTGGACAGAGCATTTTTTTCTAAAATGTCCAGCCTGTCCACAATACATGCCAAAAGTCTGGTCTGTAGATCTTGTACATTTGGAGACCTGCAAGCTGGGGGCTACTGATTAGGTTCTAATTCACCTCACTTGCTGCTTCCTCCTGGAACCACTTAAGAAATCCAGAACCAGCTTTCAGTTGTTTTAATGTGTGCTGCAACATCACATTCCTGTGTACTCCTGGATTGTTTCTGCTGGTTTTGGCCAAGGTCAAAGTTTCAATTTACCGCAGTAGTGGAGATCCAGGTGAGGGGGCATCTACTGTGGACTCCATTATGGGGCTCAGTTGTTATTTTATGCCAAGCACAGTAGCAAGGTGTAAGCAAAAGAAGGAGGAGACCAGTATCAAGAGGGAGTCCAATAGCAAATGTGCCAAAGGGCCAGGTCTATTCTGAAGACAGAAGAGCAGGAGTAACAAATAGACAATCTAAAAAAAAATACTTTTTGAACACTCTGCTTATAGAATGTTCCATCTTTTTTTCTCCTGAGATGATGTGTTTTTCTTATCTATCAATGAAGGTAGTGGTCGGGTGGAAGGATGACGCAGACAGTTGAAAGGTAAACTGCAAGTCCTGCTCCTACAGAAATGAATGCACCTCTCTAACACATGTAACGACCTTCACCAATGTATCATGGATCCAAGGACAACAGAGACATCAAAATACATTTTTATTATTAAAAACATTATTAATAACTTTTTACTGTGTAATTATGCTCTAAGACAAATATGCATATTTTCTTTGCTTTTGCACAGTGATTCTTTAGTTTTCTAATTTTTCATGCAGTACCACATTTAAATTTCCAAAACTCACCCAGTACCTTGTAACTAACCAGCCCAGAAACCAAACAAAAAACAAGGATTCTTTGCGGCGCTTTTGATGCTACCTGGATGTTTCGCCAGGCGCTAATCCCAAGCGGCAAGAAGGATTTGCGCTTATTAAAAGCGACATGGAGCTGATATTTTAGCCAGTAAATCCCAAATCCCTTTAATTCTGTCTGTGCACATATCAGCGCAGAGACTGGTTTGGACTCGGAATCTCTCACATGGAATCAGCGCCAGGACTTGCTCTGAAGCGAGTTGTATCCACAAATCAAAATATCAGATATAAAGGTTGACGTTCCAACTGGGAACGGGGCCACAGAACGGTATCAACAAAGATTAGCGAATGCCTGGCGAGCGCGTCACTGCGTAAACCAGAGCTTAAATTAGCCAGAGCTGACGAGCGTTCAATTTAATTCTGATGAACTAACTAATGCAATTGTGTATTGAGGGTGAGGAGCGAGGCTATAGCTATTACCCTTAATGGGCTGCTGTCATTTGAAGTAAATCTTCACATGTTTGTGTAGTATATTACAATCTAACAACATCAACACCTGAGCATAAAAAGCATTCTTAAAGACACTGCTTGTGTCATGGGGGATTCCTCTGTGGACCGCTAGGCTCCCTATAGCTTTGACAGGAGGGCTAGGTACTTTCCTGTTATGGTTACGGCACCAGTCCATCGCTTCAGTGCAGTGACAAAGATGGCGCGGCTGATATTGCAGTGCCATATCATAGAGTCAAGGCTTAGGTAAACTATTAGGGTGAGGGTTAGTTTAAGGATTAGGGTATCATACTACACGTAGAAGTTCTCTAACATATCGGCAACGCCATCTAGCAGTTGGTCACCGCACTACAGAGGCGGACCTGTGCCGTAACTATAACAGGAAAGATCTGAGGGCTAGCCTACTGTTGAGTCTTATTGTGGGTTGCCTTTCAACAGAAATGAATAGAGATCTTATCTTAATTCAGGTTACCACAATTCCCCCCAGGATTCTGCTAGGCCTGTTAGGAAGAAAGGCAAACATGTCTGCTTCCTCACAAAAAAGCAAAACTGAAGTTTAAAAATAAAGGCTACAGTTTATTTTTATATATGAAAGAATGGGCATAAATGCATAAGGATCTGAGCTGTAAAAAAAAAATACATAAGATTTTAAGAGCAGGATTTATACATGACAAAATTGTGTATTTTTTGCATGAAAACTCAAAGCTGAGCAGAAAAAATAAAACCACTGTATAATTTAGTACCTATTATATACAGCTAGTTACAGTCCTAGGCGCTCCTCAGTCTGTTTAGCTCCAGCATTCAATGATCCTTTTTGTTTGAAGGCCAGATAAGCAAAACCACTTGTCCCTATATTATAAACTGGCGACTTGCCCTTCAAAAAATTACGGCAATAAGATTGTAAGGCAGGTAATGGTGTTTGGTTGAGACATTAATTTTGTTGGTGTTCCGAGATCCTTCGGCGCTCATTGTGAGGCTGTTGGTCGTTTTTTATATGCTAATTAAATAATTAATAAATTAATAAACGAATATACTTTACCTATTTTGAAGAAATATATGCAGGAAGCATTGTGTTGAAGAGCTGACAATCTGTTTTGATGTTGCTGCAGCATATGTCGGTTTTCACTGATGTGGAGCTGATGTGTAAGTGTCAGCAATGTGTGCAGTGTGTAGTGTAAATAGGCTGCGTGGGCAAGGAAAATCCGTTAGGGTAGCTGTGTACTTCCGCATTGTGTAAGTTATTGTTGTAAAATGGCGGCTAATGTGTATGTGGTACGCGGCTGTGGTGATTTAGCGTCCTTGTTAATAATGTAGTTGGACCTCGTACGGCTTTTTCGGAATATCTGTATGTTCTTGGTGTGTTTTGCGTGCTTAAGGGTCCTGTAGCCTCGTTTTCGTTTTTTTTTCGGCAGCCATTTTTTCTCTAGCTTAGGGGATTTTCGTGTGTCTAAACTCTTGAATTTAGACTTACATTGCGGTGTAACTTCACTTGCAGAGGTCCTGGGTGCCCCCCTTGGTGTGGGTAAGGTTTTTATGTATTTGGTGTGTGTATTTATTGTGTTTTTAATGTTTTCATGTGCGCGCGGGTCGGACGTTAAGGTCGTATTTTTGCGTCCTTGTTAATAGTGTATCTTGGACCTAGTACGGCTTTTTCTGAAAATCTGTAGTTGTTTCGTGGTGTTTTGCGTGTTTAGGGTCCTGTAGCCTAGTTTTTTTTTTTTTTTCGGTGGACATTTTTTCTCTCGCTTAGGGTATTTTCGGGTGTCTAAACTCTTGAATTTGGACTTACAGAGGTCCAGGGTGCCCCCCCCCCCCCTTGCTGTGGGTATTATTATCCTTTATTTATAACGCGCCAACATATTCCGCAGCGCAATACAGGGGTTAGGTACAAGTATAAACAATACCCCACAATGAAAATAATGGAAGACCCTGTTATTGAGCTTTCAATCTGATATACACTGTGCTTTCCCTAAAGCACCTCACAAGATTAAAACTCGCAAACTTACATTCTAAAGGAAGCTTTTTATGTGTTTATTGTGTGTATTTATTGTGTTTTTAATGTTTTCATGTGCGCTTGGTTCGGGCGCTACGGTCGTAAAGTCCCGCAGCTTGTATTTGTGGATGTCCATACATTTTGCGGTAGACGTGAGAGTATCCACCTCCGCAAATGCGGCCCCTCGCTTTGCGAGGGTCGGCTTTTGCGGGCCTAAAGTCCGCAGTTGCTTGCAAGGAGCGCCTCACTTTGCGAGGGCTGCAGCGTTAGCAACGACCCACATGCTCACAACTATATATGTGATATGCACTTTTTATTACTCGTTGTGATAAAATATAAATACAAAAGGATGCAGCTAAATACATGAGCCATTTGTCTACAAAAATATTTACACATTTGGTCAATTAACTGAATTTTAGACTGATACTATATTAAATGCTTTTAAAGAGTCTCCGTCATCCCAACATGACGGTGATTTTATTCTAAAGTGCATTAAAAACTGGCTATACATTGTGCTGGCAATTTTTCAGCACATGTCATTAGAATCATTCCTGAAATATTTAGAATTGATTTTGCAGCTCCTGTATGCTAATGCGCAGCTTAATATGCTAATATGCTTCTCAGTATGCTAATGTGCTGCTTAGTATGCTATGTGCGTCTCAGTATGCTAAGGTGTATCTCATTGTGCTAATGTGTGTCTCATTGTGCTAATGGGCAGATTAGTATGCTAATGCGCAGCTTAGTAGGCTAATGTGCATCACAGTATGCTAATGTGCAGCTTAGTATGCTAATGTGTGTTTCATTGTGCTAATGTGCATCTCACTATGCTAATGTGTGGCTTAGTATGCTAAGGTGTGTCTTATTGTGCTATGTGCGTCTCAGAATGCCAATGTGCGGCTTAATATGCTAAGGTGTGTCTCGTGCTAACGTGCGTCTCAAAATGCTAATGTGCGGCTTAGTATGCTAAGGTGTGTCTCATTGTGCTAATGAGTGGCTCACCCAAGAGGGGCAGGTCATAGCAGAAAGGTCAGAAAAAATTGCGGCCCAATGGAGAAGGAACTGGCAACCCACTCCAGTATCTTTGCCATGAAAACCATATGAATGAGCACAACCAGACTCAAGATGTGCCTGGCGTGCTGCGATCCTTAGGGTCACTAAACATCTGAGCAACAACAACAACAAAGATCCCATTCTGGATCACTACCTTGTCATGGTGAAGGGGCTTGCGTAACTCAATGAAGCTGTGAGCTATACCATGTAGGGTCACCCAAGATGGGCAGGTCATAGCAGAGAGGTCAGACAAATCATGATCCACTGGAGAAGGAACTAGCAACCCACTCCAGTATCTTTGCCAAGAAAACCTTATGGTTAAGCACAACCAGATAGAAGATGTGCCTGGCATGCTGTTTTCCATAGGGTCACGGAGAGTTGGAAACAACTGAATGACTAAACAACAATAACAAGTACTCTTACTACTCATTCACCAGCTCTGCTTATTACGGCTTGGATAGTATAAGACAGTGGTTCCTAAACCTCTCCTCAAGAATCATCAGACGGGCCATGGTTTCGGTTTAACATCGTGTGAATACAGGAGAAACAATTAGTGTTCAACAGACTCTAATTGCCTCATCTGTATTAAAAAAAAAGTTTTAAACCAAAATCATGGCCTGTCTGGTGGGCCTTGAGGAGAGGTTTGGGAAGCACTGGTATAAGATATTTAAATGGTCCATTCAACACTAAACCAGCTTAATCCATTATTATGGATTATATAAAGCTGGGAGGAATACCTTTGTTTTAAACATTATAAGAGATGTTATTACGTGTAATCTGAGTGATCTGGAGTCTGGCAACCCTCATCAACCTCCTTCAATTGCACATATTATTTACAATTGCATCAGCCAATCAGAATCAATACAGAAAGGTCAAGCTTCTGAGCAAGGGTCATTTCCTGCTTAAATGCTTTTAAACACATGTTTATGTTTTAGAATAACAAGTAAGATTATTAGACTTCAGATCACTCATTTGTCATGAAAAAAAACAATATTAAATATAAACCTGGAACTTCAATGTAAAATTCCAAAAATGTAACTTTGTTGTTTTTTTGATTAGACGCCATGTTACAACGTATAATTATTACATGGGATTTTACCGAAACGATGGTATTTCTAGTTACAGTTATCCGAGGTGCAGACAATTTTTATCCGGCGATTACGTGAGCGCAGATCTCAGAGATACGGATCGTAGCCGTTTGGCTGGGAGTCAGAGAGATACGTATCTGCCCCCTCTCCTCAGACTGGACGGGGTCTGCTCGCCGTCATGTAATAAGCTCTCCTTGTTATTGCTGATACATGCCAGAGATTGAAGGATCAGGCCCTGCGTATTCTCAGCCGTGACACGAGCTGCGCGGCCGCCTGTCAGTAACGGCGCATGATGCACGGTGAGTCTTAGTCATTTTATAGCTTACTTTCCCCTGTGGCTACAAAGCCGGCCCTGATAATCACACACAGTCCCTGTTATTCATATTGAGCGTTTATTACCTGACATGTTTTCATGCAACAAGCAGTCAGATCCCGGTATCTGCTGCACGTAACAGAAGCCAGAAATCTCCTGGACACACATTTTATAGGAATTTGTAGTTTTGACACTTTATCTTGGATATTTTTCCTATGTTTTATAACTTAGTGCCAAACACTTTCTGCGGGTCAGACAGATACCATCCAGACCGGGGCTGCTAATTCTCTCTTATAGGATGCCTTATATCCGGAGGAAGATTAACCCTTCATATCCCAGGAGACCAACAAGACCGACTAGGGAAAAAAGGCAGGGTTTCCTGGTGGTGCAGTGGTTCGGATTCAGTGCTTTCACCATTTGACCTGGGTTTTCGATTCCAGTCAGGGAACCAAGAGGTCACACCATCCTGAAGCCGAGCAGGATTGGGACCGGTCAGTACCTAGATGCGAGACCACTTAAGAATACTGGGAGCTGTATGCTGTGGGCCACTGTAGAAGGAACTGGCAACCCACTCCAGTATCTCTGGCATGAATGGCAAGTGGATCAGCATGACCATGAACATAAAGCTGTCCTGGTGTGTTACAGTCCATGAGGTTACAGAGAGAAAAAAAAAGAGAAAATGTAATAAAACTAAATTTTACAGGGATATGGAAGTTTTCCTGTTTTTAATACTAAAATAAACTACTTAAGTGTTTTTTGTTAGCAAATCTAAACATAATTTTATTAACAAGTGCTTAAGAGGTCTCTTTTCACTCACTCAAACCTTCCAAACAGTCCCTGCAAAGGTCTGTCCCCATCAGCTCATGAATACAATGTTTCTATTGGTACTAGATGTAATAGCCACTCAATAGCATTTTTTTAAATGTCGCTGAGAGACAGGAAAGCTTCCATATCGCTTTAAATGGAAACAAGAAAAAGAGGTATCTACTGGATGTTTGAGGCATCAATGATTGTTTTCCATATTTACATGACCCTTGGGGTTTTTGTCACCCTTAGGGTGATAGGGGACTCCAGACATGGACCACTTTCTCACTGTGCCTTAGGGAGATATAAACTGCACCCCACCGATGAGGCTCAAGAGAGGCCAAAACATACATCTGGGGTTTGCTGTTTCTCCTGTTCATGGTAGAATTGCCTGGTATTTTGGGGCTGGATCACTCTTATTGGGTGAGACCAGACTGATATATTACAGGATATTTCTCCCTGTGAAGGAAACAAGTGGCTAAAATAGGTTGCTCTCTGAGTGGGTTATCATGTCCATAGAACCAACCTATTAAGGTTAGTTCGTACTCTATTTTGCTTTTTTGTTTAACTAGAGTGGCTAATGATCTCATTATGCAAAAAGCAAGTCTTTTCAACAATGCTTATTGTTTACACGAAAAAGGCCATTGGTCACTCAGTCAAGGATCTCAGCAAAAACGTTGAAGGAATGACAGCAGCATCTCAGATAACTTACTTGGGAATTATTATAGGCAACAATAGAGCAAATCAAGAAAATCCAAGTATATGAGGACTTTCCCCTAATTAGTCACTAAGATCCCACTGTACATAGTCTCATTCTGTTCAATGTGTACATCCATTCATGTGTTTCCCCCCAATAGGGTGTGTGCTGGATACAAGGATACAAGCTTTGGGCTGTATTCTTTACAGTTGGTAAGTTTACACAAGACCTCACCACAAAGAGCTCCTGATTCTCTCTTACACTGACGGAGATGCAGAATGAATCCTGAATAAAGTTTTGGGAGTGAACAGGTGAGAACGCTAGATACCAGTGTCAATAGTACTCATGTCACCACATGTGACATAAAATAAACCTTCAAATCTATTTGTAAGTACCGTATCTTTCAAAGAAAAAAGAAAAATACAAGACCAAGAGAAAATATGTGTTTGAAACAAAGGACAATAAAAAAAAAAAATCATGGTGGTAGCACACATGGTACAGTCGTCCAAGTATAGTCCAAGCACCCATGCAATATACAAGGCCAAGTCCTAATGGGATCTGGGTTATTACCTGACTGCAAACCAAAAATTGTATTCAGTATTTTGAAGGTGGAGACAATGTTAAATCTGTGGATCTCACGGATACTTTTCATTCCATTAGAGCTTGAGTTACAAGATTCCACCAGAGATCTCTAGATACCAGCTTTCTTGGCATGACTCTTCTTCAGACCATCAACACAATTTTTTTTGTTAGTTTGGTGATAATCAACTCTGGAAATTTGAGTCAATGAGTGAAGGTCAGAACAGTTTGTGTTTGGCTGAGTTTGTCTCCAGTCGCTGAACGCCCCTGAACTGGAATCCCATCAGGATCTCATTCTGAACTCCGAGTTCTGTTGGAATGTGTACTTGGGAAGTATGTGGCAGAGTCAGGAGATCTCTAGCCTTGAAAATGCCTGAATAAAACATGTAAATCGTTCTTATTGTATTCCAATCAAGGCTAATTGTCTGTAACAACGTATTAATGTGTATGAAACTCTATCTGTATTTCTCACACAACAAAAATAAGACCAAGATACCGGCTCTTAATGTGTATTTTTCATGTATGTCTAATGATGGCCTCATGGGATGAAAACACACAAAATCAGCATGGATTGAAGTGAGGCTGAAATCTCAAACCTGCTTTGTTATATATGCTTTGTTATATATATTTTTGTTATAATATGGGAAAGGGACCTCAATTGCTGGAGGATTTCAAGGAAACTCTGAAACTTCTTGCAAGATTTATAATCCACCTCATCAATAACTGTAAGAGAAGTGTTATTCTGGAACCAAAATAACTTTCTTATAAGAATAGTTTGTATTCCCCACACAAGAATCACAGTGGTGTAAGACCATAGTCGTGTTTATTGGCACACAATATCCCCCCTGAACACATCCCACTAGAGCTGATACTAAGACTCCAAGTATCAATGGAGAGTCCCAAAATGCCCTCAGGTCCATGGGTTGGTCTTCAAGAGTCAGGAGATTGTCCATGGTATGCAGAGGTGGTACTGCATCCTGGTGAGCAGGTGCTAGGTCTTCTACACTAGGGTCTAGATATTACCATGAAGAGGCAAATTTACGATAGTCTTCAGATCTCCTAGATAGGTTGAGCTCAAGTCCAGTGCCCACAGACCCCTCCCTTGTAATAAAGCGATCCAGTCCCATTAATAATGAGCTCCAGGGTCCATGATTCAGATATGATGAGTGACCATAGTGTTTGTCATGTGTTTTATGAGAAAGGACAATAAAGTGTCGGGTGATATCTTCAAAATCATCTCACCTTTTCAGAGTAGTTCCAGTTTGGGAAGAAGATCTTGCAGTATCTATAGACACCCACTATTCCAGGGGAAGTTGTTCTAGAGCTTTTCAGGAGCAAGAGAAATTAGCAAGGAGATGGACAGATTACTCACTTAAGATCAGATTAAATTAACGATACCAGGGATGAATAAATCAACAGGAACAAGCTGCAAGAATATATATATATAATAATAAATACAAAAAATAACATTTAAACCAATTTTTTTTTAGATCATAGTTTTAGATTCATTTTTTTTCTTAAAGTGTCGCTGTAATACCATAATAAAAGGAGCTAGATGTTTTAATAACATACTCAAATATTAAAAAAAACAACATTTAGTATTAAATTTACTTTCAAAGATCAGTCTCAGCTGCTTCTGGGCTCCACCTAATATACGGTCATTGTGGGGTGGCAGTTTTGGTATATAAATTTTCAGGCACAAGTTTATATCATCACACTAAACTCCACTGGGTAGAGGTTTGCTGTGGTAAAGTGGTTTCACTTGACAACAAGCATTTGCTGTAGAGACAATATATCAATGAATATTTGGCCTCTTATTTAATCAGATTGTTTTAAACCTCTATAGACCTGTCTCTAACGCAAACCTCAACTCTTCCCTTGATGACCTTATCAGGGTGAAGACAATCAGCTCAACTGGATGCTGATACTATAATATATACATTTTTATTTTTATATTTAATAACAAATATTGATATTATAAATCATCAAATATTAATTGTATTAATTAGCCATGCATAATTAAAACAACTAGCTCCTTTTGCTAGGATCTTGACGTGGAGATTTTTTCCAAATTTTGTTCCAAAAATCTGCAATCATTTAATGATAGTTGTGAATAATCACTAATTAGTGCTATTATACATGACATTCTGACACATTTTAATAAGTGAAATGTTATGATATTTTGTGGTAATTGTAGTAAAACAATAATTGTTCTAAATTCAGTCTTTCAGCAGTAAAATTATTTTTACAAGAAATTATACAGTGGCAGATTGTGTACTCGGGATGCCACAAAACAGAACAAAACAATTTATTTAATTGGATCCTCTAATTAAGTCTTGCTAAGAACTCACTGTTTTCGTTATTGTTACCTTATGAAACAAGAGGATGTTGGGATTTTCTTCTTTGGAACATTGAATCCCAACATGCAAGATATTTATTCAACTAATGACACCCTTGAAACTGAAAAATAAACAAACAAATTAAGAAAATGTTGGTGAGAACCAAAAGTCTTGGGAGAGAAGTGAGAGAGAAACCTGCACACACATTAAGGGTTTTAATAAAATTCATGAAGCAAGTTTTTTTAGAAGTACTTGAATGTAAGAACAAGTGGTTAATATAATATTATTGCATTTTTAAGAGGTCAAATATATACCGTATAAGACAACCTTTTTTGACTAAATTGGCGGGGTCGTCTTATACACGGAATACAACCTTGCGTGAGACACTAGATGACGATGTCACATATCTGATCCTCTCCAGGCCGCTCTCTCTCCTCAGTTCCTCTTTCCCTGCTCTCTCCAGCCCTTGCTCCCCACTCCCGCCCTAGCTCCCCGGCCACCCCCGCAGAGCCTCCTCCGATCGGAACACCAGGAGCAGTATGGAGACCGGAGCCACAGTGAGCCTATCTCTAGAGCCAGGCTGCACCCCCAGGACCAGGCCCAGAAACCCTGACCTCCGGCCACTCCCGTCCCAGCTCCCCGGCCACCCCCGCAGAGCCTCTTCTGATCTGAACACCAGGAGCAGCCTGGAGCCCGGAGCCACAGTGCCTATCTCCAGAGCCAGGCTGCACCCCCAGAACCAGGCCCAGAAACCCTGACCTCTGGCCACCCCCCATAGAGCCTCCTGCGATCAGGACACCAGGAGCAGCATGGAGCCCAGAGCCACAGTGCGCCTATCTCCAGGGCCAGGCTGCACCCCAGGGCCAGGCTCAGGGAGAGGATCATCATGGTGAGAACCAGGGAATGTTGTGGGAGAGGCTGGCTCCTTAATTAAGCACTTTTCTAAATTTTGGGGTCAAAATCATAGGGGTCGTCTTATACACAGGGCCATCTTATAGACTGAAAAATACGGTTCTTTGTGGTTAAAAAATAAAACTGTTAAAAATATATTTTTTGTATTTTTACCAGAAAAAAGGACAATCAACTTAATAGTAATTTCCGGTTATTAACAGTTGTTGTTGTTTTGTCCTTTAGTTGTGTTCGACTCTCGGTGACCACATGGACACAGCATGCCAAGTACATCTGTCTGTGCTTATCCATATGGCTTTCATGGCAAAGACACAGGAGCGGGTTGCCAGTTCCTTCTCCAGTGGACTGCAATTTGTTTGACCTCTCTGCTATGACTTGCCCATATTGGGTTACCCTACATGATATAGCTTACAGCATCATTGAGGTACACAAGCCCCTTCACAACAACAAGGTAGCGATCCAGAACAGGAATTAACAGTTAACAAGTTGTAATAAGGGGCCAATGTAGTCCAGCACTTTCATTATTAATAGCATGTTTTATACATTACAAACATTGTTCCCATAACTAAAATTATATTAATCAAAGAAAATCAACACTGAAACAATAGATAGGTAGATAAAAAACAATGTGTATGATCCACCTTTATCTTGCCAAGATTGATAATTATAAAAGGATCCATGTAATAAACCCTGTTCATTTTGTTTAGACATCCATAAGGCTCACTGCCCCTTGTTTCCTGTAACATACCAGGCGGGGGAGAGAAAAATCTGATCTATATTTAAAGGTTATATGAAAGTGTGCTGGGTTATTAATGCATCTGATAGAGGAGAGTTTATAGTGTCTGAAAAAATAGTTTGCATGAAAAAATTCCAATACCCCCAGCACATTTTTTTCTTTTCTGCAAAAAATGTTTGCATTTTTTCATGCAAACATTTTTTCTAGGCGGGTTATGATGCATTCTACAGGATGCATTCATAACCCACCTCACTTGCATATACCTTTAATTTATTTTTCTACACTGTAGTTACCCATTTCTAATATTAAAATTGAGTTGTAGTTGAATGCTTTTTTTGGACTACAGTGGACTAAGCTGATAAATCCTTGAGGTGGCATATGTACCTATGTACCCCAGACATGTTTGAGGTGCATAAAATTGCAGTAGTGTGTGCAGTGCATCCACATGCTCCAGCTGGGGTCAAGGT
This sequence comes from Discoglossus pictus, assembly GCA_027410445.1. NCBI lineage: Eukaryota > Metazoa > Chordata > Amphibia > Anura > Alytidae > Discoglossus > Discoglossus pictus. The sequence goes on along the minus strand of CM050168.1, from coordinate 242,922,808 downwards.
TTGCTCTAAGCATATATTTTTAATTTTTTGTGTCGGTCAGTTGTGTCTGACTCTCTGTGATCTCATGGACCGCACTGAACCACTTGCAGAGATACCGTAGTGGATTGCCAGTTCCTTCCCCAGTGGGCCACAGCATACAGCTCCTGATAATCCTAGTTGGTCTCCCATCCTTGTTCAAACCAGGCCCAGCCCTGCTCGGTTTCAGGGTGATGTGACCTCTTGGTTCTCTGACTGGAATCAAACCCAGGTCACAATGGTGAAGACACTGAATCCTAACCACTGGACCATCGCAGAACCCCTAACTTTTTATTAGTTTAGGACTATTTCTAATTATTCCTATCTGAGCATGTGTGTTGCCGTGGATGGGATACACCAGTATTTGTTCCAATAATTGCCCTCCGCCAACCCCATAATATTTTCATATTGCTGTAATTTGGTCAAAGCTCCTGATCAGATGGTGACGAGATATCGTGATTGTGGGAAAGTCAGGTCCTCCTGATACAGGATGATATCATTGCACTCAGAGCCAGATTAAACACTCTACGGAAGGCCCATCTGTTTCTAGCTTTGTGAGTTCCTCTATACCCCAGTACTCACTCCAGGGGCTCCTGAGGGTATCAGCCATGTGCAAAAAGTATTAACTCCTTGTGCTAGGATTTGGTGCATTGAAAGCTTTGTTGGTCAGTTTATAAAAAGTTGAAATTCTAACAGCTTTTCATCAACCATTAAAGTGCTCAGTATTGAGTTCAATGCTTGAAAATATATCATGCATGCTGATGTCATTTATCAAACTAATATTCTGAACACTACTCTGGTAGCATATGTCATCATACAGCCTCTGAAAGCAGTATGTATATAGTCATCTACACATAGATATTTGTGGTCGGGTCCAAATTATGATGCTATTAGCAAGCCAAATTAGTTTATGGTCGTGGGCAAGGACGCTGATGGGGGTCAAAATCAGCAGAGAGGTGCTTATCAAAAGCCGAAGTTTTACCTGGAAACATGGGCAAGGACACTGTTTAGTAGAAACGGGACAAATCTCCCATAAGGGCTTGTTGAAAGACATGATTGAGGTAGTGCCTAGCAAAGGCTCATTAGGGACTTATGGAAAGCCTGAGGACTTGTTGAAAGCCACAGGTTGTTAAAAAAGGGGACAAAGGTCTTACAAATCTTGATTTGGATTTGGTATGAACTGGCTAAAACAATGTGATTCCAAGCCCATGGCTCTCCTGTAATGTAAATACCCTCACAGACATTCAAAAAAGGGGTAAAAAGTTGCAAAAATGGACAGAAATCTCCAAACAAAGGGATCGGGGAAGCCAGAACCAAAGGAACACTGAGAAACACCCTCCGGGCACAGACTGGGTGTCTGGTGTGCGAGGAAGTGGAGGTGTGCAGTTGCTGGTGAGAAAACTTTCTCCTACACATATTAATGCATGTTTTGCTTTTAAAGGGTCACTGCAGTCCAGATTTGTTTTTTTAAACATTACAAAAGTTTTTTGTATGAGAATTTTTTTTTATCTATAGTGTAGAAAAGTTATACAAAGGGTAGAAGGTGCAAAATTGTTGTCTCATCTTCTGTTACAGGAATCAGAGGATAGTGAGCTTTATGGGCATTTAAACTGCAAAATAGTGTGCTTTTGTTCCCATTTTATTCCCAACTCAATTAACAGGGTCTTCATGAGTCCTTGTCATTTGGAATGATCAGATTAAATTGGTCTATTGGTTCTTGTCGTACCTCAAATCTATGTATTGTTGTTATTATATTTGCTATTCCACATCCACTTGAAGTGCATTCCACGTATCTACTACCCTTTCTGTAAAGTAGTTGTCCAGAATCTCTCAGTGTCCTCATATCCTGGTTTCAGTGGCTCTTTGCCTTGGGACATTTTTATATGTTATGTGCATAGATAAGTCTGTGTATTTAATATTGAATGTATGTGTGTGTGTGCATGTATATGTGTGTAGAGGGGAAATAGATGTGTGTGCATATTCATTTTTGTTGTACAAAATTCAATGTGACATAAACTAAAGTGACACAGCAAAGGTACCAAATATGGTGTAATTTAAAACTGTAAGTAACTTTATTAACTGAATGTTATTAAAATGCATTTTCCTAAGTAAACAAACATTTACGTTTGACATTTTGAGCTGTCAGTTAGTCTTTCTGATCCACACACATAGATTCATATTTTTGTTAATGAGAGATTATTGTCATTAATTATTGATTAGAAAACAGAAAATGATAAAACAAAGACAAGGTGGAATGCTCTATGTATAAAGAGGATCTCCATGAATTCTGTTGTTCTTCCAACAAATGTTTATATGCACATTGTGATGGCAGCCCTGGTTCGGAGAAGTCTGTAATAATGTACTGTGGTACCTGCTTTTCTATCTCCCCCAAGGGAGCCTTGTCCAGTCTTCCCCAAGGCAATGTCTTTCCTGAGCCAGCACAAGATGGACATAACACCCCTGGGTTACCGTGATTCTTCGGGCTCACAGGTCGAGATGGATCAGGGTCAGACACAATCCATTGTCCGTGAAACCGTCTATGGACCTGCTGTCCATTGTAATAGGCTGAATTTGATGGCTACAGTAGTCCCCTTGTGGGCAAATGGGCAGGAAATACAAGATACTGCTCCTAGGTCCAAACTCCATCCTCAGAGCAGTCAGAGAACTGGTTCTCTATTGCTGCAAGGTTTTCCATCCGCTCCCACACATAAGCACACATGGGGACAATCTTGTTTCAGGTGACCTGGCTGTTGGCAGCCAAAGCACCGCACCTCCTGCTGGGCTTCATCATTCCTAGGGGATGAAGGGGCAGTAATGGTAGGCCACTAAGACAAGTAGAACTGTGTTCACGGTTTTCCTTCTGGTCGGAGCTGTGGTCCAAGCTGGGCTATGGGACTGGGGAGTGCTGGTCTAGGTGGCCCAGCAGGTATTAATGTTGGAACTCAGTCCCCAGAACAAGCTTCAGGCGATTTGAGAGACCATTCTAAATAGTACGGAAACTAGCCGACACCACCTGATAGCTCTGGATGAGCAACAGTAGATTCACAAGGCAATGCATGTGAATATGCTGAAGCCATACCAGAGTCAGAATCCCCAAATAATGCCAATACACATAGCAGAAAGCGAAGATGCTGAGGATAGGGTACTAACAGACATGATTGCTCCTGCTGACCGATCCCCTGTTTCCTTTATCCCAACACACTTGTCCACTGACTGGCGACAGTAGCTTGAGGGTGTGCTGAGTCACAAACCAGGCTTGTTCTCGACCTGACCGGGTAGGACGGAGCTACTTGTTCACAAGGGCCTTATCGCTGGCACTCCCCATTGAAGTAGCTCTCTTAAAGAGTCCCAGAAACTGTGCAGTGGAAAATACGTATGGATCTGGATAGGATTTTAGAGCTAGGGACATCAAGCCAACTTGTAGTCCTTAGGCATTTCCTGTGGTGGTGGTTCCTAAGACGGGACCACCCAGTATTGTGTCGATTATAGGCTGATAAATGACAAGACAACTGCTGATGCTTACCATAGTAGTAGTTCAACTGCTCGATAGGTTATGATGGGTAACCTACATAACCATTCTGGACTTTCACCACCCCATTTGGCCTATCCCTTTTATGGGAGTGGGGGGGTCCAGTCAGAACAGACCAAGGTAGCCTTGATAGAGCAGTGTACCTACACCAGTGATAAGTGGCATTTCTGGGTATTACCGCCAGTTTGTTCCCCAATACAGTACCCAGCCAAAGCCAGACCTCACGAGAAAGAAGATGTTGTGACTGGTACAGTGGGCCTCTAAATGTGGGAAAGCCTTCTGGGACCTGAAGGCTGCCCTAACATCTAGTTGTACTAGTTGCCTCATATTAGTCTTGCCCTTTCTTGGTCCAGACAGAATCTTTTCGTGGCTGTTTTGAGTGGTGGTTGCCTAGGGTGAGATTACCAGATTTCATACCTCAGCCTCAAGCGGTTGCCTAGAGAGCAATGTGGCTATTGAGAAGTTCCTGGCAGTCACCTGGGTCCTAAAGAAACTACAAGCCAACCTTTTTGGCAAGAGTTTGTGGTTGTCATAGGCTAGAATTGGTTGTTTTGGCTCAACAGAGTAGCCAGAGACAATGGTTGCCTGTTGAAATGGAGCCTAGCCCTGCAGACTCATAACTTTACTATTGGTCTCTCCCATGGCCCATTTGGAGTATTGAACTGCCTGGTGACTGGAAGGGAGAGTGATTGTGATGACTTACCTGACAGGGAGACCCTGTAATAAAGTATTGCGCTATCAGCTACCCATTTTTACGCAATGGAGACTTGTCCAGTCTTCCTGGGCCAGCATAACAAGGACATGACACCCCTGTGCTTTGTTTCCAGCTCAGGACCTCCCCCTCCCCCCTTGATAACCATGGAATCCATTGTGTTTTCTGCTTAGTGTCTGGAGATTCATGCTACTTGGATCATTGGGAACGTTTTTGTTCTACCATGTATATCAGTCTCAGTGTTCTTCAATACACACACTAGGACAGTGTTGCCCCTTTTGAAAGTATACAATTGTGTCAGCTGTATGTCTGAGGGGTGGAAAAGAACCTTTTAATAACCTTTACATTCCAGCTACCAGAAAATTCTGCTCTCCATGGATCTTGAAATAAGCCTCCTTCCAGGGGAATCTCTAGCACCAATAAACAGAGACCCACAGAGGGAACAGTGGGATCCACTCATTGGTCGGTCCGGCTGGTCCCTCCTCATGACACTCATCAACCACACAGCTGCTTATAGTGTTAATTTGCTACATACGTCACAAACATAGTTTTTATTGAACAGTTGTTGAGTCAGTAATTCTTCTCTGTCCTATATATCCATCCTAATGTACATGTATTGTATAATTTATACAGATGTCCAGTGAAGTCTGGATCCCTCCAGTTACCAGAGAAAGGTTTACAAGACTCCTCATGACATGATACAGGATGATCCAGCCTGATGGGTGCTCTCGCCCACCTGGGCATGTCACTCTATGTGGGGGCCGTGTTTTCTGTTGTTCTGTTTATTGAGTTCTGTTTCCTGGCAGGACACATCGTTCCATTTTTTTCTAACAAGAACACGAAGCATTTCACAAAATCAAAAGTTTGGGAAAGGATGAAACAAAAAACAGAAAAGCTGAAACCTCACCGTGACTTGTCAGGAGCCTGCCCAAGAGATTGGTGTCTTTAGGTTCCCACCATGACGAATCTATAATGTTCCCAGCAAGAAAACCAAGTTATCTGTGTAGAAGCCTTTTCTTCCCCACTTTGTGTGCTAGCTGCCCCGAGTTATAATTAGATAAGGAAATAATTCTAAGTAGCCACAAAGCCACCAAGAAGGGATTGAAGCAGAATCCAGAAATGTGCCCAAGCCCAGCATGGTAGATGTAGTATTTAGCCACTGATAATTAATAAATATCTGGTTTAAAAAAATAAGCATTCAATATTAAATTATTTAACTCAGTTGCTGCTTGTATCCAGCCCCTACAAGGTTAAAGGGGGTGGCAACTTTATATAGCTGGCAATGCTAAATTTTCAGCCACATAGTTATATCAGCACAATGTTCACCATTGGCTGGAGAATTGTTAAAGTGGTTTCCCTTGGCAAAAATCTTTTACCGTGGGGCAGCATACAAATGACTGTTTGGCCTCCTATCTTATCATTAGAGGCTATTACTCTAATTAATGTTACATTAAATAGGTCTGTTATAAACCATTAGGAAGGAATTTTGCTAATGATCAATGAATAATTAAAATAACTAGCTCCTGTTAGGGCATTACAAGAGTCCTTCAAATTGACTGGAGAGTTAGACCGTAACTGGGATTTAATAGAAAGAATGGAATTTATACAATCAATAGCTGGAATTGGCAGGAGGCTCGGCCTGGATGTTACAGAGACGTGTCTGTTGGTTCTAATGAACTATATAAAATGGCAGATGGAAACTCTATGATTACATGGAAAGAGCTGTTTAGTTTTTTGCTCAGATATTGATTAATGTCCCTCGTTGAAGAGCAGTAGAATTAATAGCACAAGGTGTTTATAGGTCCTAAACAAAAGCATTTCCAGAGAATCTTAAAAGTAACATTGGAAACAATAGCACTAACTACACGGCGCATTGGGCACTTTAGACGCACATCTATCTTACAACTGCTTCATGAAACAAAGGGTCATTAGTCACTGAATAAACATTGTTTTTAGGTGGCCCCTCCAACTCTCACCCCTCTTGTCTGCAATACTTGTTCTTTTTCTAGACTTTGGGGAAGGAGGAATTAATATAAAGCACAGTTTTCATTCTCTTCCTAAAGCTTTAAAGGCATATCTAAGTATCCTGTATATGTTTGTTTTTTTGCATGTATATACCAAAATACCAAAAACATTTACAAACTCACCTTGATCTTTGCAAAATCTTTTCAGTTTGCAAGCTGCAGCTTTTGTTAGTTGACACCACTGAAAATCCCTGGTAAGATTAGCATAACATTCATAATTCCTTTTGGCCATTCAGGAGAAAGCGGAGGTTAGCTGATACATTTGTATTAAACTCTGGGGTTCTTGTGTTGCAAAGCAGCCTGGGATATGTAGTCTTTCGCTCTCTATCCTTGGGCTCTGATTCAGCTGTGAGCTCAGACCCCACCCAACCATGTGATTCCATCCTGCAGCAAGTATTTATTTTGAAAGGTCAAACTCTGTACCTGGTTGCTTTCCTGTGTGTACTTGGTTATGTAAGCTCCCTGTGGGTGTGCAAAGCTGGATTTTACTTTCCTGCCTATAACTTTGTAAGTACACCAAACTTATTTATATAACACATATTTTTCTGATAATCCCTGCCTGTTTCTTAACAAACATTTGAAACCCAGAGAACTTATATATACCTTTAATTCAAGTGTTTGCTGATATATATAATTTGCAGTTGGTATAATCATACAGGCATATACATGATAATATTATTTACTCCATTTGCATTAAATGTAAAGTTACACCAAATCCTTCCTTGTTAAGATTTCAATAGGATAACATGAACTTCAACCCCGAAATTTCAAACTTAAACTGCTTATAAGTCATAAGCAAATAAAAAGAGATTCTCTACCTTGTCAGACCCAACCTACATATTTAAATTAGAAACCATTAAAAGAATGGCAACTAAAATGGTACAGGAGCAAAAAGACAAATTTATAAGGAGACTCTGTGACATTAATATGTATTGATTAGAAAAGAGAAGGGAGAGGGGCATATGAGAGAGACCTGCAAATATATCAATGGGGTTAATAAAGTTCAGAAGGGAAATATCTTCCAGAAAAGGGAGCACAAACAAGAGGTCATGTGTGAAGTTGAAGGAGCTTGTTTGTGAAAATGCTACTTTACAGAAAGAGTTGCAGATAATTGCAACAGCCTTCCAGTAGAAATATTATACAGAAAAAAACACTAAAATAATTCAAGCATGCCTGGGGTAAGAGTAATGACATGCTGAATATTAATTATATTTTTAAGCAGATAGCATGGGCATACTCGATGACCTATTGATTGTTATCTGCAGTGAAATCTATATATAAAGTGTTATTCAGTTCATACCTTCAAGGTCTTAGTATGTCAGAGAAGTAGTTAAGCAGTGCTGTCTCATTCACAGAGCGTCACATTGGTCTGTCAATCAGCTGTCACCTCGATAAGGAACGTCTCTGGGCTTTGTCACACGTCAACACACGGAAATAGTGACCATACTAACATGCCAGGTATGCAGGACATTACACGCCACAGACATGTACAGGACCAGGGCTGTCACACACACACTCACTGATTCTTACTATTCACAATGACACAATCACTATACACAGGTTTATATTTTATGAATAGCCGTGGAGCTCCTGACCATCTCTCATGTATTTAGACTGGGAAGTTTTATACTTCACAAAAAATGGTGTTTGCACAAAAAATGAGCAGAGAAGGCAGTTTTTGAAAACCTCCTCAGACACCATATACAATATTTACACATTGTACACTCAATCACAGCTATACAATTACATGTAGTGGTTTGCGTTGTTGTTTGTGTACACAGTCATAGCAGTAAAAGATCACAGATTGTCATCAGAGTACAGCAAGCAGTTCTCTCTGCCGTCCTTTGTCTGTAACTTGTCACACAGTCACAGAGAGTGTGCCACATATTAAAAGTGTGTAGGAGAGGTGAAGCAAGACTGTCTCTCTCTGCAGTCCTTAGTCTGTAACTTGTCACAGTGTGCAGGACCAGAGGAAAGAGCGTTATTCCCTGCAGTCCTTAGTCTGTAACTTGTCACAGTGTGTAGGAGAAGAGTGAGGGTTCTCCTTGCAGTCCTTAGACTGTAATGATTCACAGTATGTGGAAGGGGTGGAGCGAGTGCATCTCTCTGCAGTCCTTAGTCTGTAACTTGTCACTCAGTCACAGTGTGTAGGGGGAGTGAATGCTTCTCTGCAGTCCTTATATGCAATTTGTACATATTTTATTTCAAACTAGTCACTTGCCCATCAAAAATGATGTTATAATATTGTCTTAAAAATGGTGTCTTCTGTCTGTTTTTGTGCACCCTCTCTCTGTATAACCTCTCTCACTGTGTGCCTTCTCCCTTTGCGCCCTCTCCCTCCGTCTTTCTATCTATCTCTCCCTCCCTTCTTCTATTTCTACCTCCCTCTCCTTCTCACTCTTCCCCTCCTTCCTTCTCTCTCGTTCCCTCCTTATCTCTCCCTCTCTCTCCCTCTCACCCTTCCTCTCCCTGCTTTGCCTCACATTGTGTGCCTCGCAATGTGCAGTGTGCATGCGCAACTCACAATTCTCTCCCTCCTTCTCTCTCCAACCGTCCTTCTCTATCTCTCTCCCCCTCCTTCTCTCCCTCTCTCTCTTCTCTCTCCCTCTTCTTATCTCTCCCTCTCCTTTACTCTCCCTTCCTCTTCTTCTCTCTCTCTCTCCCTCCCACTCCTTCTCTCACCCTATCCTTATCTCTCCTTCTCACTCTCTCTCCCTCTCTCCTTCTCACTCTCTCTTCCTCTCATTTTCACTCTCTGTTTCTCCCTCTCCCTCTCCTTCTCTTTCCCCCTCCTTCGCTCTCTCTCCTTAGCCCTCTCCTCACTCTCTCTCGTTCTCCTTCTCACTCTCCCTTCCTCTCCTTCTTTCTAATTTCTCCCTCTCCTTCGCTCTCCCTCTCTCTCCCCCCCTCTCTCTCCCTCTTTCTCTTGCCTTCCCTACTTCTCTCTCCCATCGCCCTCCTTCCTTCTCTCTCCTTTCCTTCTTCTCTCTCCCTCCATCTCCTTTCCTCTCCTTCCCTCCACTCTCCCCCTTCAGCGCCCATTGCGAGCCTCGCAATGAGCGTGCATGCGCAACTCACAATTTGCAAGCGTTACACACAAACTCGCAGTACGACAACTATATTAGTGATAATATTTGTTTTTATTCACTTACCCACAGACCACCTTTATTTGTCTCAAGCCTTTCTGTGATCCTTCAGTAAAGTTCTAACAAAAACCTTTTATTTATAAACATCAAAATATTGGCGGATTTTACTAAACATCACAAGTGGTTGAGATGATGATATATTGAATATTACAGTAATATATTTTTATTTTAGCAACTTTTTCCATTGACAAGCTTTTGCAAGATGTGAATATTACATAAACAATTCCTTTAAACAGTTTAGTGAATACTGTTAGTCTATTAAGTTTTTTAAATCTTAATCACTGGACTAGCCTGGCTATTAAAAATTACTATATATATATACTTATACTTCTGCTTTTTATAGATATGCAGACCTGTCAAATTCCAGATATTTTAATACATTTAGATTAAACAAGATTTAAAGCTATAGGCACACACATAGTATAATACATATTGTTTACATATTGCAGGTGATTATATCAGATCTACATTTTCATAAATTTAAAATCGCATTGTAATGATACTGATTTCTATCTGATAACAATCACTGCAGCCCCTAATCAGTTACAGGTACAATAGCCTGAGCCTGAGGGATTAATCAGGGTGCAGAACAGTGACCCCGTCATGTGTGCAAGCAATACTGTGTGTGTGTCATGGTGTATTTGTATCAGTGTTTGTGAGTGTGTCTGTGTGTGTATCTGTCATGGTGTATATGTATCAGTGTTTGTGAGTGTGTCTGTGTGTGTGTGTCATGGTGTATATGTATCAGTGTGTGTGTGTCTGTGTGTGTGTCATGGTGTATTTGTATCAGTGTGTGTGTGTCTGTGTGTGTGTCATGGTGTATTTGTATCAGTGTGTGTGTGTGTCATGGTGTATATGTATCAGTGTATGTGTCTGTGTGTGTGTCATGGTGTATTTGTATCAGTGTTTGTGAGTGTGTCTGTGTGTCATGGTGTATATGTATCAGTGTGTGTGTCTGTGTGTATCTGTCATTGTGTATTTGTATCAGTGTTTTGTGAGTGTTTTTGTGTGTTTACGATCATGTGTAACAGATTGGATTTTGAACACTCCATTCTTACATTCCTTCACTCTATTTGTCCCAGGCATTTATGATGGTATTTTGTTTCACCTAACTTCTACCCCTTCTGTAAAATAATATATTTTAATATATTTCCCTCTGGAACTTTATTAACCCCTTTGACATATTTGCAGGTCTCTCTCATACCCCTCTCTATTTTACCCTCTAATCTATACATATTAATGTCATGGGCCCTCATTCAATTGCGATTTGGCCAATTAAATAGGGCCCTAAAAAAGCGCATAGCATATTTTATTTAAAGAAGTTTTTAGTTAGTGAAAACCTTGCTTTTGGATAGATGCTTACTAACTAAAAACTTCTTTAAAAAAAATATGTTATGTGCTTATTTAGGGCCTTATTCAATTGGCCAAATTGCAATTGAATGAGGGCCATGGAGTCTCATAAGATTTGTCTTTAAGACCCTGCACCACTTTAGTTGCCTCCTTTAAATTGTCTCTAATTTATTCATATCCTTTTGGAGATCCGCTCTCCATCACTTGGCACAGTGTCTATAGGAGGTCTGACTTGGGGGTCTACACAGTCACATCACTAGCCACCTATATCTGCTGCTAATTCCTTGTCCAATACAACCAAACATCCTGCTGGATTTTGTTGCATTGTTTACTACTTTTAAATCAAGTGATCTAATAACTCATCAGTTGCTGTCACGAATTTACCATTAAATAAATTGCCCTTGTTTAATTAAATCAGTACACATCCAATTCCTCACTGAACTGTTCATCCCATTACATATGTTTGTGTCATCAGCCAAGAGTTAAACCTTCCTAGAGAGTGATATTGGTTCCTTGTCTAATACAAGCAAGTATAAAGAGCTTAGTTGCATTGTTACCCCCCCCCCCCTTAAATCATCCAATATGACTCCCAAGTCCTTTTCTTCTGCAGCATGCCACCACTAAATCTACATATAACCTTTGTGCTTTTATGCCATATACATATCATTTTAGGGTTAAAATTTAGATAACACAAACTTCCGTTTCTCAAGTCTATTTAATTAATAATCATTTAATTTACCTCCTAGATAACTAAAAAAAATTATCTCTAGAACAAATATTGATACAGTTAAGTGTTATAAGCAGACTAAAAGCCTTTCCATATGACCCTTATAATACCCATTTTCCTACTCATCTATGCCCATTTAAGTGGCTTTAGATAACTGTCATCTATAAAGATGAACAGATGCCCACGTTCAAGGTGTTTGAATTTCTGCACACGAGAGGCTGGGTGGCAGCTGCCAAATTTGCTTTTAAATTTCCTTTTGGGAATATCTGTTAGTTAATCCTGTCCCCCCTAATGGAGAGGATCTGGAGAGAGACAATCGATTGTTTACCATTAGTAATGAGAGGGCCCAATGCAAGACGTACCCCGGGAGCACTAATTCCATTTTACTGGAGGTGAGAAACATCTGGAGAGCTGAGGTGTTTAATAAGGAATAACACAGGACGTGTAAATATAAGCACGGTCATAAGTAGCCCAGCCTTCCAGTTCCACCAGGAGATGTCTTATATAGAATATAATGGAAGATACTCAGAGAGGTGGAGAGGGGCATGTAGATATCTAATAACTAGGAACTTGCCCTTCAAAAATGACGGGAATTCAATTTTTTTTCAGGAAATGCTGCTTGCCACTCAATGCGAGTCTCTCCTCCTGTTACATGATGTATTTTTTTATACTTTTCGTGTCATATTCCCAATGTATATAAAACGCCAACAATTATTTGATTTAGTAGTTAATGTGTATCGCATATATAGTTGTGAGCATGAGGGTCGTTGCTAACACTGCAGGCTCGCATAGCTCGCAGTTGCTGGCAAGGAGCGCCAAAGACGAAGCGAGGGCCTCAGTTGCTGGCATGGAGCCAAAGGCGCTCCTTGACAGCAACTGCGGACCTCGCAAAATTTACGGACTTACGACACAACAATAAGAGACGTGTTACGACCCATTACGACCTCGCAAAAATACGACCTTAGCGCCTGAAACCCGCGCACATGAAAACATGAAAAACACAATAAATACACACAACAAATACATAAAAAGCTTACCTACAGCAAGGGGGGCACTCATGACCTTGAAAACTGAATTTACACCTCAATTTAACTTGAAATAAAAGAGTTTAGACATCCGAAAATCCCCTAAGCAAGAGAAAAAATGGCCACCGAAAAAAACGAAAACGAGGCTACAGGACGCAAAACTCCACCAAACACCTATGGATTTTCAGAAAAAGAGGTACGAGATCCGAAAACAAAGACACAACGCGCGCGACCCGAAAACATTAGAAACACAATAAATACACACAACAAACACACGAAAAGCTTACCCACAGCAAGGGGGGGGGGGAACCAGGACCTCTACAAGTGAAGTTACACCTCGATTTAAGTCAAAATTACAGAGTTTAGACATCCGAAAATCACCTAAGTGAGAGAAAAAATGGCTGCCGAACAAAACAAAAACGAGGCTAAAGGACCCTAAACACGCAAAACACCACCAAACACCTACGGATTTTTGGAAAAAGTCGGACAACATCCAAAACAAGGACGCAAAATCAGCCACAGTCACATACCACACATTAGGCACCATTTTGGCACACTAACTTATACAATCCGGAAGTACACAGCTACCCTAACGGATTTGCCTTGCGCACGCACACTATTACACTACACACTGCACACATTCATGACACTTACACAGCAGCTCCACAGCACTGATGCTGCAGCAACATGAAAACAGATTGCCAGCTCTTCAACACAATGCTGTATATATTACTTCACAATAGGTAAAGTATATTAATTTCTTATTTTATTAATTATTCATTGCCACACCAAAAAAAAAACACCAACGCTGCTCATAGCACACAAACAACCAAGAGCCTCGCAATGAGAGCCGAAGGATCTTAAAACACCAACAAAATTAATTTCGCACACAAACAACATTAACTACCTTACAATCTTATTGCCGTCATTTTTGGACGGGCAAGTCGCTAGTATTTTTATAATATGCAACTTGTCTCTCCCCCTGTTACCTTAATTGTATTTTATTTTTTGATCTTTAAACATTTGCTGTCATATTCAAAATGTATTGACAACTCCACCAATTAATAGACTTAGTTGTTAATGTGTTTATTTTGATAACATTGAACTTTTATAGTTATATTTGTAAGCCACTCATAAACCATGGTTTCATATTTTTTTTTTTTTTTATAGTAAGCTATACATGAATATTATAAGAGTGTGCAACTTTGAAACAATCTGTATATTGTAAAGCATTACATTTTATATAACACACGTGTAAATGTTTATATTGAATCCAGAGGAAGGTAAACAGAAAAAAAACTATTGAAATGTAGCCAATTGTCTCAAAAGGGGAAAAAAAAAATCCTTCCTGACCCCAGATACTGGTGATCAGATTAATCCCTGGATCAATACTCACTCTGCAATTATACATGAAAAGGTACAATGCACTAAATACATACAATTAACCCCCTTAACTAATTACAATCCAATTGATAATTTGAATCACTGAAACCCAGAACAACAGCGTCAACAAAGTCAAAATAATACATGAAAATTGATAGATTCAATGAAAGTACTAACTATATTCAATGAAACCATTGAGTATTAAATTTAAGATTAAATGTTCCAAGTCACTAAAAACATACAATGAAACCCATAAGTAATTACAATCCAATTAATATTTGTATTCCAGTAATTCAAAGTACATAGATGGAAACTCATACGTACATACAATGAAAGTACAAATTATATTCAAGTAAACCAAGAATTTTTAAATGTCAAAAACATTTTCTCTTCTTTAATATGGTTTTTAACAATGTTTTTGTTTTTGTGTGGTGTGCGTTGTCAAGTTTTGTAAAGAGCTTTTTTTAATTTTGATATAGAGGTTATTAGTGGTTTCTTAAAAAGAGCCCATCAGACGAATAATGTTGTCTTTGGGATGCAACCACTGTATTTTTTTTTTTGTTTGTTCTTGAAATACTGGTCCTCAGAAAAGACCCCAAGAGTCATTAAAAATAGTCCTCGAACGAGATAAGAAAGAAAATAATGAGGATTATGATTCTTTGCACAACTAGCTATGGTTTATAAGTTAGAGAGTTATAAGGTACAATAGGAGGAAAATAGCAGAAAATGGAGATGGCGGAGGGAAGATAGGCAGCATTTTTCTTTCTACTTTGCTAATACACTGATGTAATGAATTGAGTGAAAAATGCCACAAAATGCATGTAACCATGGTTTTATGATACTTGAAGTAAGCCTATGTATGTATTATGTTATACACATTGAATAAAGACGAATTAAAAAAAAAAATAGTCTTCGACATCTAACTACTGTTCTGTATCTGTTGTTTTTGTATTGTTTTATGTAAACACATTTTTTTAGTTGTTAGGCTTTTAGTTCTTGAAATTGTCACATAGAGTTGTCTATGTGAAATAGTGGTTTCTGTTAAAAGAGCCTAACAGCCTTTTGTTTTTTTTGTTTGTCTTGGAATTTTTTGTCTTGGAATTTACAACACCTCATAGTAGATGATATTTTTTGTAAATACTCAACCATCATTTAATAATTCACTTTGACTTTCATTTTTTTAATGAAAACTTTAATGTCTTCTTCTTTTTTGCTTCTTGAAAATGCCACATAGAGTTGTCCATGGGCAAATACTGGTTCTTGTAAAAAGAGGCCAACAGAGTTGAAAGTTTGTCCTTGGGATTTATTGATGGTCATAGCAATTGCCATGATAATGGGAAATTGTCTCCTTCGAAGTACAAAAGGCAAGATAGTTTCACTTGGAGCCAAATCAATTCTTGGTATGAAAACTGGTTCACCATTCAGATTTTCTGCATGTATGAAATGGTCTCTTAAATCCTGAACAATGAATCTGGTCTCATTACAAAGTCCCTTTTTTGGGTTCATATTTCTCAATAGCATGAAAATGACTCCTTTTTTAAGTTGCAAAACATGGGGTGGCATTCCAGATGGAGTTAATTAATTTATAAATTCAGTTGTAAAATTTGATTCACTCTGTTTGTCATCAACCAGAACTGAATCTGCCCTGTAATCATTTTTTTGAGTGCCATCTATTAATTTTAATATGTTATTATTGAGATCCAAAGCATCTTTATTTTTGGATGTTAATATTACTTTATGTGCAAGCTCAGAAAAATGTTAAGTAGTTATTCCATTTGGGAATACAGATGATATGAGTGAATCTTTGCAAATCATTTCTGCTGGCATTTCCACAGTATCATCCGGTAAATTCGTTATTTTGTCAGTTTTACCTTCGACAATTTTAATTAGCCAATCATTGAAATCATTTTGGCCTTCAGAACTTTTTTTTTAATCTAAGGTGTGTAAATTCCTTCCATAGTGGACTCATCAACAAATTATAGAGATACGTTTTTCCAGATCCTTAGGGTCTTCATCTAGATAAAAATAACGCACTTTGAGCAAATCATCATCTAGTGCTTGTTGTACTGCATTGAAAGTGTGCACCTCAAAGTTTATATCTATAATTCTGGGATCTGGGAGATTAAAAGTTGCACAACTTAATCCATGACATAGAAAGACTTGTTGAATTTGCATTAATGCTTTTAATTCAGCAATGGCATTGTTATACCTCTTCAAAACATCTTCACACATATGTATTTTAAATGTTTCCCACAAAGCTAAAACATTAGGATCATTGCAAAATATGCAAATGTATGCAAACTGGTCCCTCATCTGCTGTGGCATTTTAGATTGTGCTGCTCCTTGTAGACACCTCTCCCATTCTGTCTCATCAGCAAGGAAGTTTCCATGTCTGGCAGCTAATTGAAATGTCTCATAAAGTGTGTCATTGACAGTACTCAAGTCTTCAAAACATTGGGCAAAAGGAACATTTAAAAGTAGTAAACGTAAGCAGAAACGTTCAATGTCTCTTGGACTTGCTGTATACATTCTTGTAATCATTTTATTTCCACCCTGTTTTCTCTGTTTCCATAAGCCATTTACAAAAACGTAATTGCATGGAATCTCATTGTATAAGTATTCACTTGCCTCAATATCCTTTAAATTTAGGATAAACCAAGCAGTAAGTGTGGTTTGTCGATGTTCATTTTGTGCAAGAGCATTTTCTTCATTCCCAGTACGAAAGTAAACTAATTGTCTTTGTGGCAAATGTATAGCTAATCGATATACTGCATGCCACATTGCTTCTGGCGCACTGACATAGCGAGCATCTACATGAAATGCCAGTTCATCATGTACTAACTTATTGTCTTGTTCATTTGGGCCAGTTTTCACCACCACAGTTGCTGCATTATATACTTTATAAATATATTTGTAGACATATTTAATTGATTTAATTGAAGTGCAAGCTTCCACATTTATGTGTGCATTATACTTCATTGAGAGATGTGGATTATATGGCACCACATATGTGTCATCTACACTTTTACCATGTATTATTGCCTTTAGACCTCTTTTCTTCATCTATACAATGGATATCCATCACAATTTGCAAAAGATTGATCTCTAAATTCCTTTGGGAATTCTTTTGTGCATTTTTTTATTTTCCATACACAGTGATTGTGGGTTTTGTTCTCCACATGGACGATGTGTTACAATCTCATATAGTGTGGCATGTTTTTGTGGATTTGGTAGTTCAGCAGTAATTACTGAATCCACTTTCTCTGCTGTATTCAATTTATGGTTTTCGGCCAGTAGTATAAGAATATGTGCATGTGGAAGTCCTTGTTTCTGTATAGACATATGGCAAACACTTTCCAAATAAGTTTGTGATGGTTATGTCATGTATTAAGGCTGTTAAAAAAATAAAATTAAGACTTGAACCACTAAGTCTGGTCTATCTGAAGCATTTTGTCCAGGTCTGAAATTATCTACAATTTCTGGTCATTGAGGATTACATGTAAATGTTATAAATAAATCTGGTTTGCCAAATTTTGTTACAATAGCCTTAGCATCATTGTATCTTTCTCGCATTTTGCAAGGAGATCCTTGGAAGAAAGATGGTAAAATTATGGCTCGGCCAGCTGCAAGCTCTCAGTTTGTAGCGGCTTCAGCAACATAATCCATGAGTCCAGAATACTGTTCAACACGTTTATTTTGTTGAAATTTGATGACATTTAAATTATTGGCTTCTACTTGCAGGTATGAATTCATTGTTGTGTTGTTTTCCTTCACTTAAGATGGGATTAAATTCATACCTAATGGCAGTTTGAGCCACTTTAAATTTAAGCATGGAAATATTATTTCTGATACGTTTTTTTAGTGTTTGGATAACTGTCAAGTAATAATTTTGGTTGCCGTCATGCTTTACCATTGGGGTACAAAATTGGCTACATCTTTGGATCTAAATTTATACTTAATATATTGATGTTAATGAAAGGTTGCTGTTCATTTCTTGGATATATTCTAATATCTATCTCTTTCAAATGGTGGCTCACCCTCATCATTTTGAAAGACCATTGCAACCTCATTAGCTGTTGGTAAGTTATAATGTTGTTTATCAGAATGCCGATCTCTTTTAAGAACCATATTGACTCTAGGTATTGGCAACTGATTTTGTTGGGCATAAATAAGTTGTTGTTCTTCAACCTCTGACAGTTTTTATAAGCTTGAGTATATGGATTTTTTTTTCATAATTTTATCAAGCTCAGGAAAAACAGTGGCTAAGCATGTTTTATTTTCAGCAAGCATAGGTTGTTTCACAGCTTTGTTTGTATCTAGTACATATAGTTGAGCAAATTTTCTTTGCTCTCCTTCCTGAGGGTGTAAATGGGAAGTACGATGATAAATTTGCCCTTGTACTTTAAAGCACTAAGGGCCAGCTAATGTAGCACCTATTGATGCAAATGAAATGGCACTATTATAAGATCGTATATTTTCTTTAAAAATTTTGTAATTTGTGAAAGTTGGGTCACTCATTATACTTTGAAAGTATGTGGGGAATTCTTGTCTTTGTGGAAGTTTTACTTTGCCCTTTTGACAGCAACTAATAAACTTACCATCTCTTGGTCTTTCCTTTGCAAAATGATAAGCCCCACAAAATTGACAAAGCACATTCAACATACCACAATTGTGAGCTCTACAGTTAGATCTGTAAAAAATGAACTATCCTGGTAAGCTTGGTCAACATTACAATGGATATCAACATAAATATCATTAGCATATTCTTCACATGTGGACTGAACCATATTTTTTATTTTTCTATCTCTCTTACGCTGGCTTTTGGATCCTGGAGCATGTCTTTTGTTGTAAATCCGTTCACAGTCTTCTTCCCGTACTCTTCTCTTAGATTAATCCAACTGTTGCTGTCTCCATCTCTGTTTTCGGATCCTGTCCATACGTTGTTTATATTCCTTGCTTGTTTCGGGCTTCTCAGCCATCATAATCTGTAAATGTTTTTTTTTTTGCACGTAAAGATTATGATAATCAGGCACTAGTTGATGAAGTAATGATTTTCCTTAGATTACCTGAAGCTGTAATTTATTCAGATATGCAAGTTCCTTTTACACAGTTTTTAATGTGTTGGTCCAATCTGTGAAATAAACATCATTTTTAATTAAGTTTTTTATGTGTTCTTTGGTTCTGCTGCCTACAGTTATTTACACAACACACTCCTCCACATGCCTTAATTTTTTTATAAACTATTAATCGGTATAGTTAGTAATTACCGTAAGTTGTTATTGTTTAATGAAATAGACTTCTTTTTATTTTTTCAAAGTGTGATTCATTTATTCTAAATTTAGTACATATTACATTTTATTATTCCTTTATACATTTAAGTTTAAGACAAAATCAGAACCGCTATTATCTTCAGTTTTATAATTTGAAATAGAAAAACACTTAAGACTTTATTATTAAAATTGTAATGCCAACACACTCTAAGGCCCTCATTCAATTGTGATTTGGCTAATTGAATAGAGCTCTAAATAAGCACATAACATATTTTTTAAAATAATTTTTTAGTTAGTAAACATCTATCCAAAAGCAAGGTTTTCACTAACTAAAAACTTTTCTAAAAAAATATGCTATGTGCTTATTTAGAGCCCTATTCAATTGGCCAAATCGCAATTGAATGAGGCCCTAATTGACTATAAGGTACGGTCAAGTAGGCAATAATAAAGACTGACTACGAATTTTTGATTTTTTCTTTCAAATTTTTTATTAAACATTTTAAAACAAACAAAGTTTATGCTTCTTTATATCAATTAATCTTTGACAATACATAATTGAATCATTGTAATCTTACTTATATTAGGCCAAAGTTTTAAGTCCTAACAAACAATGTCATAATATTAAAAAAAAAAAAAATACAGAACAAAACAAAAAAAAACTAAGAAATTATTTAATACAATAAAATATACTGTACCTGGACTTTTTAAGTTGAGGGCTTTTAATTCATGCACATATGTCAGTCTGTTAATAAACGTGGCGTGATGACAAAGTGTGTGTCGCTGTGAAATTGACAGACACCTGCAAAACAGAAAAATATATATGTTAATATTTTGTAAATATTATCCTTTTTTTAAATTTAAATTTCATGTACATTTACTATCATTAAGAATCAGATACAGCTTACAATCTGTTAAATTACTTTACCATACATTCAATATTTATCCCAAATATTTTTTTTTTATTATTCAATTAATAAATGAAAAATAGTTAATGTGTTATATTTTAATCTATTTGCCAGAATTGCTAAAGATGCTAGTTACAATGTGTAAAATTACGTCACCATGAAGTATAATATTTAGTATAATTTGTTAATATTTTTGCTTGAAATAATTAATTAATACATTAATAAATACTATTACTTTATCTATTATGTGTAGATATAGTTTTTAGAAATCATAAAGAGTTAACAGTCTCTTAATACATTTTGTCCACAGAAAACTTTCAGTCACACAGTTGATCATCTGAGGAGAAAGTGAGAAAATTCTGGAAAGTGTTAGCATGAGACAAACTTCTGCATGCGCAATTTACCGTTTTTCTGCCATTTTGCGTGTTTTACTACAAAATGGTGGATATTTTCTACGTTTTGCAAGACTCTCGAGAAGCAGCTGCGTGCCTCGTGTGGTCCGGGTAAGTGTTACTGGCTTTGTGTATCATGTACTGGCTTTGTAATGTTTTTTACCTCCTTTGGCCTCGTTTTCGTCATGTTTACGATTTTTTTGCCAACATGTTTATTCTCACATAGGCAATTTTTGTTCGTGAAAAAACACAAAATTTGCCTCAAATTAACTTACAACCTTACTCACAGGTTCCCTGGCCCTCCCCCTGTGGTGTGTGTGAGTGTGTAAGTTAATTTGAGGCATATTTGTTGTTTTTCTCAGGTGTTTTGAGTTCCGTGGTTCTGCCACTAAATTTGTAATTTTCCAAGACCCACAGTCCATGTACATGCTTCGGTTCCTAATTCCTATGGGCCATAATTTGTTCAACCTTTTTTAGTCCTACTAGCACTAATTGCAGTCTAAGTCCCGCGTGGCTCAACTGGTCGCCTCGCTTCGCTAGGCTTGCAGGGTTCATTGCAGCCTGTCCCGCGAGCCTCGCAGTGTCGTGCCTCAATGGCTCCCCTCGCTTTGCGAGGCTCACAGTGACCAACGTCCTTGAACTGACAACTATCTATGTGATTATGATTAATATAGTTGTCGTCAGCCGAGTTTGTGTGTAACGCTCTCAAAATTGTGTGTTGCGCATGTGCGCTGCGCAATGCGGGGCTTGCATCGCTCTGCTGTGACATTACGCGGCAAAGCTGGGCGGCAAATCAGCACATTGCGTGCCTCGCATTGCACGGCGGAGGGAGGGAGAGGGAGACAAGGAAAGGGAGGGAGAGAGAAAGAGAGGGAGGGCAAAAGAAGGAGAGGGAAGGAGAGAGGAGTGAAGGAGAGAGAAGGGAGGAGGGGAGAGAGAGAGTGAAAAGGAGGGAAGGAGAGAGAGAGGGAAAGGGGAAGAGAGAAGGAGGGGAGAGAGAGAGAAGGAGGGGAGAGAGAGGGACGGAGGGAGAGAGCGAGAGAGAGAGAGAGGAAGGGAGAGTGAGAAGGAATACAGACATATAATTTCATGCAGAGATAGAACATACCTATTTATAATAACACACAGAGATATAATAACACATGGATATAATAAAACATATATGATATCATACTGAGATATAATATCATACTGAGATATAAAAAAAAGTTAAATATAATAACATGCTTAGACATAATATATAGAGAAAAAAAACACACATGGATATAATAACATGTATGTGTACTCAACAATGCATACAGCACCTGAACCCCAACCCATCACCCTTTCTCAGCAGCTCTAACATTTAATCCCAGTAGGGTTTTTTTGGATGTAGTGACACTCTCTGGTTTTATGAGTGAGAGTGAGTACCTTTAATCCTTACATAATATCTCAGGTATTGAGCCAAGCTGTAACCTTTCTTCGCGGTTGGCGCTATTCTACATGTCACTATTCAGTATACACCAATAAATATCTGCCTGGGCTTTGTCAGAAGTCGTTCCATGTGTCACATTCTTGATAAGTTCAATGAAATATTTTACAAGGTTTTCTCCGAGTCTCTCAGTGCGATGGGCTCAGTGTTTATACCCTGTGCTTACGTGATCTAGATCTCTCCTACCTTTACAGATGAGGCCATTTACTGGATGGACAATGAATCAAGAAGATTTTTACAAGCCGCGGGCCGGCTGCAGTCAAAGAGTTTTCTTTCCGTACATGGAACATAATGATCTGTAATCAACATTTATTTGGGGGAATTATATCAAACTAAAATAAAAATATTAAATGATGGAAATACTCTATAATCATTTCCCATTGCGCCAAAATGGATGTATAAAAATACATTTAAGGGGCCATATAGTCATATATTAGAAATATACTATTTTAATGAACTGAACTTATAAACATGCAAAATATTTTTAGACGAAAAATAAATTTGGAAGAGCTCAATCAGAAAACAAAATAATCTTAATAGGTTAGTTCTATGGACACGATAACCTACTCAGAGAGCAGCCTCTTTTAGCCGCTTGTGCCCCTCGCAGAGAGAAATATCCTGTAGTATATCAGTCTGGTCTCAATCCAGACCCAAAATACCAGGCAATTCTACCATAAACAGGAGAAACAGCAAACCCCAGACATACATTTCAGTTTTAGTTTGGCCTCATTAGTGGGGTTTAGATGAACTCCCTAAGGCACAGTGAGCAAGGAGTCCACATCTGAAGTCCCCTATCACCCTTAGGGAGACTAAACCCAAAGAGTTATTTGAATAAACAAAAAAAAAATCAGAGGAGCTCAATCAGAAAATGAACCAACCTTAATATATGATTATTTTTTATTAATAGAACCTTTAATATATTAAATTGTATATACATTTATGCTGCACTGAATATGCCTTTTTGGTTTGATTTCAAGGACAAATGATAAAATGTGCAGATAGAATCATCTGTGAAAATGAATGATTTCCGTAAAAAATAATTGGATCTAAAACTTAAAAAAAAATATATATATATATATATATATTTTTTTTTTTCTTTTGAATTTTTTTTTATTTAAGAGTTTTGTTATTTAAAATACCATATTGAAAACATCTGACTACAGTGGTCCTAATGGTGGCACCTCCTAATCTTAGTGATGGCCCCCCAGACCCCCTGCGTTCAAAGGCAATAGAATTATGTCATGGGATCATAGCAAGTTCCTGCAATTAATTGTCATCAGTAATGATTAATCACCCTGGGAACACGGACTGATAAATATAAGAGGGGCTGATAATGAGGAATAAAAGACAGAAAATGCATCAAAGGCTCCGGACACCAAAAAGTGAGGATCAGTCGTCAAGTGGAGGCAGATAAGATCAGAAGGAGAGAAAACACTTGTTTATACAGATGGGTGAGATTTCTGGGATTTATTGAAGAAAACGTTCACATAAAAAAGACCTTAATTGCAATTGGCTGTTATTACACATTTTATGTGGAACTGCCTTACAATTGATATAGAAATTAGAGTTATTTCAAGTAGAAATTAAGAGAAAGATCCACCCACTGAGCTAATGTTTTTATCAACAGCAATTAATTAAGATTAGCAGTGGGGTGATAAAAAAGATAAGCATGTCAAAAATGGTTATAGTGACTGAGTTGGTTAACAATTAAATAATTATATTTAACTAGCGTATTGCCGTAAAAAAATGACGGCAATGAGATGTGTATGTTTGGAAAGTTGACGGCTCGCCTCGCTCGCTAAAGTACTACGGTTTAACGGTAAATATGGTAAAACGGTAAAATGACGGTCAATAAAAATTAAATGTTGTGAAATTTGTTTGCAACACAAAATGACTCCATTTGTCCCTTTTTTTTTTTCTTAAAAAAATAAAAAGTAAAAAAAAAAATGTGTATTTATTTTAACTTATATTTCATCAAATGCGTTGTTTTAGCCTCGTTTTCATTTTTTTCGGCTGCCATTTTTTTCTCGCTTAGCCGATTTTCGATCTTTGTAACTCGTCTAAATCGATGTAAATTGGAGTTCCAACTCACTCCCAGACGTCCTGCCTGGTTCCCCATGCTGTAAGTGACCATTTTTTTATTTTTTTGTGTGTATTTTTAATTGTTTTGGTTCCGCCGCTTATCTCGTAATTTTTTTCATCTCTTATTTTTTTTCTAAGTCCTGCGTCTTGTGTAAAAAAGTGCTACGGTTTAACGGCTCGCCTCGCTACGTGAGGCTCGCCTGCAATGAGCGCCTGCGGCGCTCATTGCCAAAGTGCTACGGTTTAACGTGACAGCTCGCCTCGCCTGCAATGCCAAAAGTGCTACGGTTTAACAGCTCACCTCGCTACGCGAGGCTCGCCTGCAATGAGCGCTGCTCATCGCTAAGTCGTACGCACCACGCAACACAGCGTGACGACGAATCGTAGTTGGACAATTATAATATGTGATTGTCTTGGTCACTATAACCGTTTTTCAGCTGGGCATGCACTTTAATTCATTTTTAATTAATCATGTGTGCTTTATTTTCTGCAACAAATGGGACCTTTTCTGTGTCAATTCAATGTATATAGGGACTAAAGTGTACTAATGGAAAGGACATGTTTATGGTCTCAATCCCAGCCAGACTTAAAGTGTATTAATGGAAATGATGTGTTTAAGGATTGTTAGACCCAAAATGTCCTAAGAGTGGTGACATGTTTAAGGGCTCAGACCCTGATAAACACAGAGTATACTAATGGAATGGACATATTTATAGGCTCAGTCCCTGCAAGACCCAAAGTGTACTAATGGAAAGCACATGTTTATGGGCTCAGTCCCTGCTAAACCCAAGATATACTAATGGCAGTGACATTTTAGGTGCTCAGTCCATGCTAGACCTGAAGTGTATTAACGAATGGCAGTGAGCGCACACTACCTGCTAGGACCATATATAGCCTCATTCAATTCGGAGCTGTAACTCAAGAGCAAGTAGCCGATTTTCTACAATTGAGTTGCGGGCTCCAGTAGGTCTACTTTTACTCTGCTATTCAATTGGCCGGGCCTGCAAGTTAGGCGCCGGTTGTGAGAATCGGAAACCATGCTCTCAGGCAGTAGCATTTGCGGTCTTGAACATGTTCACGGACGCAAGCTCGTAACTCGTGGTTCAAGCACGAAAAACCAGAGCACTTTAAATGAAAAAAAAAATTCAATCCAGCACTGTAAATGATGGGGAACACAATGGGTGACATCAGAATTAAAAGCACAACATTCTCAAGCTCGCTCATCGCCAAAATATAATAATTTATTTCATGTTTAATTTCCTTCGAAAGTCCTACAAGCTTGAATGACCTCCAAGCCCGTAGTTTGTTATTCAAGCCCGTAGGACTTTGAAAAAAAATGGAGGTTGGATTCTAAGTCCTACGGGCTTGGAGGTTGAAGCCTGTAGGACTTTGGACGGAAAATAAACATGAAATAAAGTATTTTATTTTGGCGATGTACAAGCTTGAGAATGTTGTGCTTTTAATTCTAATGTCACACATTGTGTCCCCCATCATTTACAGTGTTGTATTTGCATTTAAAGTGCTCCGATTTGTAAGTAAGCCCTTTGCAAGACCTCCTTGGTCACAGTAACCTGTGGTTCGATTTTTGACATTTGATGGCTTGACGGAGGGAAAATCTGAGCAACTGAATAGTGATTTGAGATTTTAGCAGCCGCAACTCTTGCGGCCGTGTAAGATCAAAGGCTTGGAGGGAAGTAACTTGCGATTTTACGAATCGCAATGGATTGCAGCTCACAGCAAGTTACCCGATTGGAGCTCACAAACGAAAGGCAATTGAATAGCAAAGTAGCTTTCGACCTCCATTTACGTGCCTGGATCTCAAATTCGCAGCAATTGAATGAGGCTGGTAGCTAGTGCACTAGATTACAATACAAAATAAAATTCTAATAATAATGTTAGAAAATTGAAAACATGTTATATTTTGGATTTTGTTCCTAAGACATAATAACTATGTTCAGATCATTTTAATTTTTTTTTATATCAAATATGTAAGTTTTAAAATTGTTGAATAATAAGATAACAAAATATTTGTCCATTCAAGCAGTGAAGGAGTTAATCAGAAGAAATTAACCCTTTAGACATACTCCAGTGTACTCCAGTACAAAGTCTCATGTGAAAATGTCCCAGGGTGGAATGTAAGCTGGTGATATCAGTCAGGAATGCTTGTCTTGGCGCAGGTTTCGAATCGGCCGGGCACAGTACCATGCTGGCGAGATGTGAGCCCGCAGCTCGGCCATGTGGAGAAATCATTGGA
Source organism: Discoglossus pictus (assembly GCA_027410445.1). NCBI lineage: Eukaryota > Metazoa > Chordata > Amphibia > Anura > Alytidae > Discoglossus > Discoglossus pictus. Next base: position 242,896,523 of record CM050168.1, on the reverse strand, counting down.
TTCCGGGATTCCAAGATTTAGGAAACCAGTAGGTCACCAAGATCCTGGGATCAGAAGGCTGGCTCCGGTCTCTGATATATTGACTGGTAGGGCGATGTGAACCAAAATATGAAGTGTGAGAGATGCCAGATATTAGTATATGTACACTAAAGAATGTACATGGAATTAAGAAAGACTCCAAGAATTCTACATAGAAACATAGATTTGAATGCAAATCTATTTAACCCTTTCTCTGGTAGAAAACCTGTTGCTGGACCAGATTCACAAAAAAAAAATCTAACTTAAGTTTCTTATATGGTTGAATTGAATAAATCAAGTTAGAAAAAATATGGCAAAGATACATATATGTGTATATAAAATACCCTTTTGAATAGATGGTACAAAGCATAATTTAAAAGACCTCTGTATTTGTGCATATAAAATATACTCTTTTGAAGAACCATAGCTGAAAATGTTTAGGATGTAAAACAGAAATAATACAAGCTCTGATTTATTACCTTTTATATGTAACTAGTCAATTGCCCGTCACAAATGACGACATAACATTGTATTCCCCCTTCCCTCCCCTGTGTCTCTCCCCCCTCTCCCTCCCCTGTGTCTCATTCCCCCCTCTCACTCCCCTGTGTCTCTTCCCCATCCACCTCCCCTGTGTCTCTTTCCCCCCTCTCCCTCCCCTGTGTCTCTTCCCTGTCTCCCCCCTTGTGTCTCTCCCCCCTCTCCCTCCCCTGTGTCTCTTTCTACCAATCTCCCTCCCGTGTCTCTTTCCCCCTCAACCTCCCCTGTGTCTCTTTCCCCTCCTCTCCCTCCCATGTGTCTCTTTCCCCTCGTCTCTTTCCCCTCCTCTCCCTCCCCTGTGTCTCTTCCCCATCCTCTCCCTCCCATGTGTCTCTTTCCCCTCCTCTCCCTCCCCTGTGTCTCTTTCTACCAATCTCCCTCCCGTGTCTCTTTCCCCCTCACCCTCCCCTGTGTCTCTTTCCCCTCCTCTCCCTCCCATGTGTCTCTTTCCCCTCGTCCCTTTCCCCTCCTCTCCCTCCCCTGTGTCTTTTCCCCCTCCTCTCCCTCCCATGTGTCTCTTTCGCCTCCTCTCCCTCCCCTGTGTCTCTTTCTACCAATCTCCCTCCTGTGTTTCTTTCCCCCTCACCCTCCCCTGTGTCTCTTTCCCCTCCTCTCCCTCCCCTGTGTCTCTTCCCCCCTCTCCCTCCCCTCTACATCCCCTCTATCTCTAAGTGAATATAAAAGATACAAACGTAAAGGCTGTGTTTATTTTCTGCTTTATTTTCTAAAATCATTTTACCGATTATTCTATTTGATTATTTGAATGAATGTGACCAGAGTGTTGCCTTACATTTTCAGGGGCTGTAGCCGTGCCCCAGTTGTATAAATTATATATAGCACATTAGAGTAAAAAAATATAACAGAACAGAGAGACGTCATTGTTTTTACACCAAATTTACTGATAATAACAGTCTGCAAATATTTAAAAGCTGGCTTCAATCTGAGCAAACACTCTGTATATGAGTGGGGGGGGGGGGTGAAATTCTGGGGCAGGGGGCACCTTAAATATTTGCATGTAAAGAGTTTGAAATCAGAGCTTTTTCTTGCATGTTTTCTGAGAGTATATATTGCGATAACATTGTATGGTGCGGAGGCTCTGTGTTTATTACAGCAGTGACACAGGAGACAGGAGGGTCATACACTGAAATATACAGTTTGAAGAAGAGGGTATATGTGTGCTTGTGTGTGTATGTATGTGTGTATTTATATATGTATGTATGTATATATTGTCAGTCTCCGCTAGGTTTCTAGTCTTGTTTATGGCACTTTAAGGAACACAATTAAAGGAAGCTTGAATGTTTTCCAAATTTTACTATAATATTTTTGCCAGTGTTACAAAATAATACATCAAAACTTATCAAAGAAAATAATAGGCCTAGCTCCCACCATTACTGATAGACAATTACCTCACTATCTGCTCTCATCCAGCTAAACCCAAGTGGAGCTAAAACAAAACAAAAATAGCTAGTTCACAATTACTGGCCTGTATAACTTTTGTATCTCTGTTGTTCTCCCAGTCCCAGACAAATGGCCCACTTCTTTCTCTGTGTTTCTCTTTTTTCAGTTCTAATAAACAGAACACACTCCTATGTCTGAGTCTTTCTTGAACTCACACTAGGGGTCCGATTCAATTGCAAGCCTGCAACTTGGTCGTTGTAGGCCATATGTTTGCGGGTGTGTTGCAGTCTCTTGTTTGACTTCGATTACGATGCTATTCAATTGCTCAAGTTACCTGGCCAAAGCCGACTCCGTAAACCATGCACTGGTTCGTAGCAGTTCAGGGAGGGAACATGATCAATTAAGCAAGCCTATAACCTCCCATTTCAAATCAGCCAATTAAAAATGAGACTTTTATTATTAAGGCAGTAAAACATGGAGGTTACATGTTAATCAATTAGGTTCGGGGGTCCGATATGCGATCAGACTCGCGAAACCTGTTATACTGTTTTATTCCATGTGGGTGGCTTCATATGTATAAACTCATTGATACCCAAGATCAATTTAACCCCGAAATGAGGCATAAAAATAAATCTTATATACTGCCGATTTGCAAGCTTGAGACTGTTGTTCAATGAATTCTAATGTCTATCATTGCTTTCCTCGTTATTTACAGATCAGTATTGTTTTTTTTTTTTGCATTTACAGTGCTACGAATAGGGGTTTAACCCCCTTGCGGGTCCTCTCTAGCACTCATAGGATTTTCTCCTTCATTTGCCAATTACGCGTGTGAAAACATTTGAGGGCTTGGGGGAATTAGAGCAATTGAATAGCGTTTTGCGATTTTAGCCATTGTAACTCTTACAAAATGAAATTTTAAAGGCTGTAAGTTACAGGTTTAACCATTGTAAAGTTATCAAGGCTGTAACTCGTAATCCATTTGTAGGCCCCAAAAAGACGTAAATTGAATAGCAAATCAACTTGTGACCTCACTTGCGGGCTCCAGTAACTTGCGAAAGCTCAGTTGAATTGGGCTCCAACTCTGTACACACGTCTATCTTCAGTAAATTGCACATAGTTCTTTTACAGCTTTTCACAGGCTGCAGGCCCCAAACATAGCCTCTTAGACTGTCAGCAGGCATCTAAATAGTCACACCCAAATTACAGAAGCAGTCTTAGGTTAGTTGTAACCTCAGTACACTCTGTAACAGCTCACCCCTCCAGTCCTTTCTAGTATCATGCACATTCTTCTTCTTTTTTTTCCATGCCATCTTGTAGATTCAGTTTCTCTTTATGCCAGATGTCCAGCTGCTGATTATAGTCTTGGTGTTTTGATGTGTTTTGTTGTCAGAAATGTGCTCAGACAGAGTTATAACCTTACAGCTCTCATTATGGACCATCTGTAACATGTTCTGTAGCTTTACCAAATGTCCATTCCCGTTTCAGGGGAGTCCCAGGCGCTCATCTCTGTGAAGCTTTGGACGAGAGTATCTGGTCAGAGGGTTTTTTATGCAACTAATGAGCATGGCCTCCTGATTTACTAGGGCAATGTGGAGCTTCTGAACCTCCACTTTTTTTGCATCTCTGCTCTCACTCTCTACTTTCAGCTCTGCCCGCTCCTGTCTCACACTGCTGAGGACCCCTTCATCCTATGAAGCTCAGCGTCTTTTTCCTGCGCCAACACTTACACATCACTCAGTTGCTCCTTCATCCCAACAACTAGGTGGGGGTTGGTGTCTGGCTTAGATATCACTGACCCTTTGCTGCCAATCTGTGAAACTATTCAAATTTTGTGACACTTTGAGCTAAGGGGCTACATTCCTCAGCTCTCTCTCTGCAGGTTCTCCACCTCTCCTTGGCACAGCTGATCCAGACTTTCTTGGATATTGCTCACTTAATGCCTGTTGGGTCAGGCTCCTTCTATATTTTCTCAATCACTTCATGTTGCCTCTCCATCTCCTCCTCTTTAGGTTCATCAACACCTTCACTATGGGATAGCAACTACTTTATAGGCCTGCAAACAGTCCTGAGCCCATGGTTTGTGAGGACAGATGACCTGGCTGTTTCTATTCCAGGTCCCAAATAGACTGGCTTATAATTCTTACAGAACTGTATCCCCATACTGCTTCTGGTATATCATCCTTCACAGGCTCCACAGGCATGACTGACTTCTCGAAGGACTGCTCTTCAAGGATTTACACATCATCTGTCTCACTGCTCGCAACCAGGATCCTTGGTATCAATGTGCTTTCAATTCTGCAAGTTCTACGCTCTTTATCTTTGCTAGAAAGGACTTCTCAAAACTTTGGTTTTGCTGGAATATATACAACTGTTTAGCGGCTTCACGTTTAAACTCAACATGGCATAGAGGTGCCACACCCATGTTCTTCTTAATCTCAAATGGGGCAGACTTCACACACAGCCTAACACCTTTGTGTCCTTGTCTAGAATACGGAAGCTCTTTTATGCCCAATAGCTCTTCCTTCCATTAACAATGCAAGTTCTTACTGCCTAAAAACTTCCATGAGTGGAATCTCTGTACTCTGGTACCTCTGGTAACTCCAACTCTGTCAAGGATCCCTCTGCTTTTAGATCAACATACGTCATTGGCTTCATCCATAACAATTTAGGCTTTCTGAGTTTCACCACGTAATTATGGGGCAATGCTTGTGCCCAATGCTTGTGGCATGCAGTTTTACCAGGGCTTTCACAAGTTCCTCCATCTTAAATCCACTTCTAACACCACATATGATAAGTTATCAGTCTACACTATGTTTGTGCACTTTGATGGACTTTGATACAATTATATGAGACTTTAATGCTTTCCCACTGTTCTTCTTCAACTTAGACCAACTCTGTACACACCCCTCTGGGTGTCTATCTTCAGCTTCAAGTAAATTATGGACAACCTCTCACAGGCTGCAGGCCCCAAACACAGTCTCTCAGACTGTCAGCTACAGTCCAAACAGCCACACCCACATTTCAGAAGCAGTCTTAATTCAGCTGTACTGCTACTAATCAACTGCTCAGAGAAGTTAACTCTTTCATACCTACTGGGGAAGGGGGGCTTTGTAAAGCAGGTGACTCACAGAAACCCCTTGTATCACTATGTTACAATATGTGCTGTGTGTTTGTGTGTGTACCCAGCTATGTCTACATGTCTGTGTGCAGCAGTATGTATGTGTACCAATTTGTGTGTGTGTCTCCCTGCTTGTAAATTTGTGTATCTGTATGTATTTATATTAATATGACTCTGTGGCTGTCTAAATTGTGTCTAAATGTGTGCACCTGGTTGTGGGAGTATTACTTTGTCTCTGTCTCTGTATGTGTGTATGTATTATTATGTATGTACAGTATATCTATGTGTTTATGTGTCAATATGTGCATACCTTTCTGTGTGTATTATTATAGCTTATTTGTATATGTATCAATGTTGTGGTTATTATATATGTATGTTGAGAGAGAGAGAGGGAGAGAGAGGAGAGATAGAGAGAGAGATCTGTAGTTCATACACTTTGCACTATAAATAATGCGTTTAGGGCAAAAGACAAAAGTAGAGTATAACCTGAGTGTTACTGTAACTTGATTACAGCTATTGGGATTGATTTAATAGAAGGCAGCAATGCTACAAAACTGCAATAAAAGCCTGTTGGATACTGGATTGTGATGGTAGATGAAATAGCAGCAGAAAAAGGTCAGTATAACTCACTGTATAGACCCAATATAGATATTAATAAATTAGAGAGCATTCAAATGATGGCAACTAAAATGTGGCAACATATAAGGAGACTCCACAACATTAATATATATAGATTAGAGAGAGAAAGGGGTGGGGAATATGAGAGTAACTTGCAAATATATGAAAAGGGTTTATACAGTTAAGGTTGGAAATTTCTTCCAGGCAAAAGAGGAATAAGAACCAGAAATCACGATTTGAAGTTGAAAGGTGGGATATTTAGGGTAATGCGTGATGATATTTTATTTTAGATACATGGAATAGCCAGCCTTGCAGCAAATAAGTTAAGGGATTTAATCATACCTGGAATATGTATATGGCTACCCTAAGCATTAATTAAGCCAGACTTTTATGTAATTAGAATGGACTGTCTAGATGAGATTACTGGCTCTTATCTGCTGTTAAATCTATATTTCTGTGTGATTCTATGTTTTAGTGGCAAACATCCCTATTTATACCAAAGCAAGTACACAAATTCCAGCACACCCACTGCGCCTGCCAGGGAGTATTGTTATTGGCTGGATTAGGCCACTACATGGAACAAGAAGCTATAAGACCTGACATGATATATTGTAAAGATGTTCCTGGAAATATAAAGCCAAACACATGCCCTGCAGGATTACTTCCACATGAAACTGCCAATAAATACCACGCAGCTGTATCTAGGCACCAGCATACAAATACCAGGAGCCGAGACAGGTACCAGTCAGGAAATAGCACATTACCTCTGGCCAAGGGACACATCGGCATCTGAGATATGATTTATTAACATGTCAGTCTCACTGGAACGTTCAATCAAATGATAGAGTCACATAGATGTATAAATGTATTACTCTACAGCAAGAGTAGTGGAGAAGTGCAACAACCTTCTAGTAGACGTGGTAGGGTCAAAGGAATTCAAGCATGACAGCAATTTAAATAATGGTATTTCCTAAGCCGGTCTTTTTAGGAAGAGATAATTCACAGACATGATGTGTGTATAAGTTCTTATCGGCCATATACAACAATAAGATGTTTTTTTTTATTACAAACAAAAAAAATACATGAGGCCATGTCCTATCCTTGACCACACTGAGTACATTCTACCTTCTTCCCCTGCCAGCACTAAATATGTGCTGCATCCTTGCAGTTATACCCTGCTTCTGAGCATGTGTACAGGAAGGGGGTAGGTGTAAAATAATAAAAGCTCCACTTATTAAAAAATCTATCCCCTTTTTTCCTAGCCCCTCAGCACTCTCTCGCCAACTCTAAGGCTCCAAGCTATAAGGATGTCTACAAAAGTTAAACTCAGTTTATACAATTCTTTTTTGATACATACATCACAAATATATGACATTTTCTCAATCTTCAATGGTCCTTTAAAAAGAGTTAAATATTTTGATTATGGGCGAAATGCTTTAGGAAGTTTAATATTAGTAAATATAGTCTTTAATATTGAACTATTATGTTCAGTTATTCTTTAATGATGTGAGACATTTGCTTTTGTTTCTAAAATAATTAGGCACAAGTGATGAATAGAACAAAGAGTAGATTGATCTCAGTTCAGCTTTGTTGAAAACTGGCACTTTACATAGCCACTTAACAACAGACCTCAATAGTCACATATAGCATAACCCCAGTAGGATAACCCTGCCTCGCAGAATAGACAGACTATCCATTCAAGATTCAGTCCTCCATGTGACAAACACAATTGGATAATTATAAGATTATCTTGAAAAATGTTTTCATGCTCAATGCTTACACGGCTGTTAATATTTTTAGTCTGTTACATACTCCACTAGCATGGGAGGTTTTCCCCAATCTACAGTGGTCAATTTAGCCTAAACTTATTAAACTGATAGTAGAATGGCTAGAAGGTCCATCGCTTCTTATCTGCTGGCATAAAATGTATGTTTCTATAAAAGACACCAATATTTCACCTGAATTGTGACACCCAGATACTCAGACACACTTCATTTGTAACACTTTTCTGATGATGGATCGATCCTCAGAAGGACTTTCGACTCATTAATTTGTCTCCCAGACGAGCACTTAGAGACTAAACCCTAACAATTCTGCCAGGTCCCCCCTTCATAATACCTTCATTATAAGGGATAAGTGATCTGTGCTGAGATACAAAGCAGAGCGCCGCGCAGAGTGATGGCGGCGCAAGGAGTTGGCTGATCTTATCATATCAAACCTCCAGTAAGACGAGATGTTTACTCTGGCTCTGTCTGATCTACCTGTCATGAAATTGTTTCTCTTGAGTCCTGACATTGTGATGTTATCATATCCTCGTCCAAATATAAATCTCATGGCCAGGCCAGAGTCTGGAAAATTCCTGTAAAACACATTGAAAAGACTGGGGTCTATGTGAGCTGGGGTGAGGCTGGGGTCTGTATGGGGAATCTGATAATTATTTGAATTAACAGGTAAATTATGCACAGGAGGCTGAGGGAGGAGGTTTCAGTTTCCTCGATACTTTGGGACATTGATGTCTTCGGGCTATACCAGCCAGGCCCATGACTAGAGCATTACAGTTTAGCGGCCTATGGAAGGCTATCTGTACAATACCACTGCACACGCCGTCCTTATACGCAGAAATACATATATGCATAGACAGATATGTCCGTAAATATACGTCATATTAATAGCTATTCTATATGTGTATATTGGTATATATAATTATCATTGTGACAGACCACTAGAAATCAAAGAGCTAATATTTATTGTAATGGCTCAAACCAACTCATGGAAATGAGCCAGACTCACTGTTTTGTCTAAATCTCAGAATTAAAGCTTGTTGTGTGTATGTGTTTTTTTTTTTTGGGGGGGGGTTGAGAACTTGTCCTGAATTACAAGAGACAATCCTGTTGGGCAGCCACCACACGGTACTGCGTCATGTTGTTCAGGTTGGGGAATACAAATGTTATTGGGTGGGTTTGGGGAAACAATAAGGTATATGTTACTGACATCCTTATTTACAGGCAGCTTGCCCAACCCAATGCAAAAAAGACTTTCCCTTCATGGTGATACGAGTACTATAGGCTGTCTAGACAGGTTGGATTGATATGGGAAGAAAAGTTAACAAGCTGTCTTGTTTTGAAGCAAGCACATAGGTTAAGAGGATTCAGGTACTGTAACTGATACACCTTTGATCGGGCAACTAGCGTAATTGATACTTATTTGATCCTTTGCTTGTTATTAACTACCTTTGCATAACTTCCTATGAGTCCTATTAAATTCCATTAGTATAATTTGCTTGGAATATTAAAAGTCACGTGATGATGAAAAGTGGGTGTATCCATGGGCAAGGACACCGATGGAGTTCAAAATGATCCAGCTAATGCAAGTGCCTAGTGAAGGCTGATTTAAGACTTTTGGAAAGCCTGGGCTTATTGAAAGTCACATTGACGATGAAACTTAAGCGTGTCCTCAGGCACGGGCAAGGACGCCAATAAAGTTGAAAATGATCGAGGTAATACCTAGTGAAGGCTGATTTCGGACTTATGGAAAGACTGGGGCTTTTTAGACAGACAATAAGCTTAGTGATTTGGGCAGAAATCTGAAAAATGTTTACTTACAAAAGCAAGGAATCTAGTTTGGGCCAACATCTGCCAAGGAAGGTTTAAGGAAGGTCGAGAATTTTAGCAGATTCAGGCCGAAATCCAGAAAGAAAGGCTTGGACATGGGCTAGGACGATACTTAGTAGATTTAGGCCGAAATCTGCTGTGGAGCGTTTAAGGAAAGTTGAGAATCTTCATAGATTTGGGGGCAGAAACTGCAAAGGAAGGCTTATGGAAAACCAATAAATTTGGGCATGGGCAATGGTGCAGCTTAGTAGTTTTGGGCCTAAATCTACTATGGAGGGCTTATGAAAGTTGATAAAGCTTAACTGGATATTGGCAACAATGAGGCTCAGAAGATACAGACCAGGACTGCTTGGTGGAAACGCGAGAGATGAAACCATTGCTCTCCAGGGATGGGAATGCCCTCACAGATATAAGAAGCAGAAAAGGAGCCAAAAAGCAGTAAAAATGACCTCCCAATAAAGGGCTAGGTGAAGACAACGAGAGGAGAGTGCTGAGAAACATGAACTGAGGCTTGCAAGAAAGAGGAGGACCATAAGTGCTTGAAAGAGAGAGGGCCCATCACACAAACTCAGATAACAACCTGGGCATACTGTATTTATATATATATATTCTCACATCCCTCACATTTTTGTAAATATTTTATTATGTATTTTCATGTGACAACACTGAAGAAATGACCCTCTGCTACAATGTCAAGTATGTATAACTTGTGTATAGTACAGCCTGTATAACAGCCTGTATAACAGTGTAAATTTGCTGTCCCCTCAAAATAATTCAACACACAGCCATTAATGTCTAAACCATTGGCAACAAAAGTGAGTACACCCCTAAGTGGAAATGTCCAAATTGGGCCCAAAGTGTCAATATTCCTCTTCCACTCCTCCATGATGACATCATAGAGCTGGTGGATGTTAGAGACCTTGCACTCCCCCACATTCTGTTTGAGGATGCCCCACAGATGCTCAATAGGGTTTGGGTCTGGTAACATGCTTGGCCAGTCAATCACCTTTACCTTCAGCTTCTTTAGCAAGGCAGTGGCTGTCTCGGAGGTGTGTTTGGGGTCGTTATCATGTTGGAATACTGCCCTGCGGCCGAGTCTCCAAAGGGAGGGGATCATGCTCTGCTTCAGTATGTCCCAGTACATGTTGGCATTCATGGTTCCCTTAATGAACTGTAGCTCCCCAGTGCCGGCAGCACTAATGGAGGCATTTTATATTATCCAAGGTTTGATACTTTTGTGGCACTGTGATATATATCTGGTTGTTAACCAGGAATTGTGGGAGGGGCTAGAACTTACCTCCACCCTTTAAATACCTCTTATACTAACCTAACACCACGCTGGCGTTCATATCCCCATCCACTTCACCCTTCTCTCTAGCTTCATTTTACTCTCCCTAGCTCTTTAATTAGGCTAGTACGACGTAGCTAAAAATGCCACACCTCAAGCTATCATCACTAGAGAGAAATCCCCGTCCACAAGTACTAGTTAAGTGGCTCTGAAACATTTTCCAAAGAACAACTTAAAGATTGACCAGCATCTTTGTGAATTACTTTATATCTGCTGAGGGTTTTTGTAGACCAATATTAGACAATTCATTAGTGGAATATAATATCTGCCCTTACATAATATAGTATCTAAGCGTGTCTTTAACAATTTGTATGCATCATTATATGCTTTCTTAAAGTTGGACCGCCATTTGAGTGTATACTGGATGCATCCTAGGTGTATCCTGAGTGTATTCTGGGTTTATCCTGAGTATATCCTGACAGCATACAGCTATTTCTGTACTGTGTGTACAGTGACATGGTTGTAATCTTACCTGGCTCTGTCCTCAGAGACCACCAACAAGCCAGGGTATACATATCTCTCTGTCAGAGTGCAGGTGTGATGATTAGTAGTTCATTTATTTGCATTGAGACACCTGTGCTTAGGTCAGGGTATCCTCAAAACATGGCCTGTTGGTGCCCCCTGAGGAGAGATATGGGAAACGCTTCTTTAATCCATTATTAACAGAGCAGCACATACAGATCACTGCAGAGGTGCAGCCTCTCCACACTGAGCCCTTCTTGGAAGCCATGAACCTGATAGGATTGTACCCAGGTCTCCATATGATTCAGGTGGTCTGAGCACACAATGCAACCTTGAGGTTTGCAGAGAAACTCCAGGACATAACAACTTAAAGTACCAGTGTATAATGAGAACATATATATATAAGAGCACAGTTAAACAGAGACAATGCCATTCAGTTTGTTTTCAATTGAAAATAAATAATAATTTTAATGCCTCTGCTGGACCCTGGAGGCATCCATGAATCTTTGGTGGAATTTGTGTGTGTGAGAGTGGTATTTAAACTTCTGGAGAGAAATTCTTGCCTCTAATGAAACAATCGGCCTGCTTCTGTATCTGTGAGTGGGAAGGGTGTTGTGTCAATTTCAATCAGATCCAATTATCTAACAAAGCCTTGTACCTCTTCTCTGATCCCTCCTTTCACCTATAGATATAAAGCTCTCAAGAAGCGATGTAATAAACACAAAAGGGGTTCCTCTATTCATAATTCTTATTTTTGCTAAAAATATTCTATATACTTATACCTACACAGAGGTATCATGAAATGTAAACCTAAATGTTCCCTAATGTTCTCCACCAGTGGCGCAGGCTCCTGCAGGATACAATATTCATAAGGGAGCCACCCACAAGAGGGTGTCTATAACTACGTGTATTATTTTAATTAATTTCAGGATGTTCATTTGTAGAATTTAGACTTTATAATGTGTACAGGGGTGTAGAAACTGGGGGTGGGGGGAACAAATACCCCCAGATTAAATGGATAGGGGACACAAAAAATAGCAAAATTAAACGTAATCATTCATTACCGAGCCGGTGAGCCGTTAAGCCACTACAACGCACTACAACTATCAGCACAAACACGAAGAGCCAATGAAACACGCAGGTCTTAGCCGAGATCGCCTTGGCGTGTAAGCAGTTGACAAACGAGGATCTTAAAAAAAAAAGGGCAAGTCGCTAGTATATATATATATATATATATATATATATATATATATATACACATATATATACTGTATTTTTCAGTGTATAAGACAACCTTTTTTTACAAAATTTGGACCTTTAAATTACGGGGGGGGGGGTCGTCTTATACACGGAATACAGCGGAGGGACCTTGCGTAAGACGCTAGATGGCGCTGTCTCAGTCCGCTGCTCTACCCACTCTCTCTAGCCCTTGCTCGCTGCTCCCAACTGCCCGCCCACCCAACGCAAAGAATCCTCGAGACACCAGGAGCAGCCTGGAGCCCGGAGCCACCCAGTGCCCTAACTTCAGAACTCTTGCTTGTGTGTCCCGGTCAGTATGTTGGCTCACTCTCCTCCGCAGGCGGGTGCAGGGCTCTAGTGATGTCAGAGGGCTAGGAGGAGCAGACGGGCAGTGAGGAGGCTCCTGCCGGTCTAGGATGGCTATGTCCTGGAGAGCTGCTCCTGCAGGCTGTGCTGGTGTACGGGGCCTGCTGGGTGTACGTGCCATGAAGAGGGCTGGGCCTAGGACTAGCACTGCCCCTCATAAAGCGCAGGGACTTCAGAGCAACTCTGTGAGTATGCTCATACTTGTCAATGGGAAGGTGTTTGATGTGACCCAGGGAAGCAAGTTATATGGGCCTGGTAAGGAGGGGGCACATTGATTTATAGGTTCAGTGTACAATGTGGCCTTGAGTTATAAGGGGGTCAGTGTATGATGTGACCCAGGGGAGCTAGTTCTAGCACTTAGAGATGAATATGATGACCTGTCAGATCGGGGAATGTGGTGGGAGAGGCGGGCTCCTCATACTGGCTTATTTAAATCGTTTTCTAAATTTTGGGGTCAAAATCATAGGGGTCGTCTTATACATGGGGTCGTCTTATACACGAAAAAATACGGTGTATATATATATATATATATATATATACACAAGTGAAGCACCAACGGTAGATCCACCCCTTCTTCCTGTCCGGGAGTAGAGTTGAATTATCCCCCCAGATTGTTTTGGGCTCCTACGCCCATGAATATGTACAACGTTTTTTTACACAATATAGTTGATTTTTTTTTAAAGTTATGCTGTCACAAGGCCATTGCTTTGTGTGTTACACTGATTTGTCACAGGAAAGGAACTTGATCAGGATTCTATGTTCTTCTATTGAAATGCTTGCACTAAGGAATGCAAATTTATAATAGCTGCAAATACAATATCATCTGTATCCAAAATCCTCCCTGGGCTGACAAGCCAGTGAAAAAAGAAAAGAGTGGCTTCCCCCACTTGACATGATGTATGAAAAGATTGCTTTTGTATTTTATGTGTAGTTACAGTGCCTTGCAAAAGTATTCACCCCTATTGACACTTTTAGTGTTTTGTTGCCTTACAACCTGGAACTAACATGGATTGTTTGAGGATTTGCATAATTTAATTTACAGAACATGCAAACAACAAATAGGACAAAATAACCGAAAAAGTCAATGTGCATAACTATTCACCCCCTAAAGTCAATACTTTGTAGAGTCACCTTTTGCGGCAATCACAGCTCCAAGTCGCTTTAGATAAGTCTCTCTGAGCTTGCCACATCTTACCACTAGGATTTTTTCCCATTCCTCCTTGTAAAACTGCTCCAGCTCCTTCAAGGTGGATGGTTTGCGCTTGTGAACAGCAATCTTTAAGTCTGACCACAGATTTTCTATTGGATTGAGGTCTGGGCTTTGACTCGGCCATTCCAACACACTTACATGTTTCCCCTTAAACCACTCAAGTGTTGCTTTAGCAGTGTGTTTGGGGTCATTGTCCTGCAGGAAGGTGAAGCTCCGTCCTAGCCTCAAATCATGCACAGAGTGGTACAGGTTTTGCTCAAGAATATCCCTGTATTTAGCACCATCCATCTTTCCCTCAACTATGACCAGTTTCCCAGTCCCGGCTGCTGAAAAACATCCCCACAGCATGATGCTGCCACCACCATGTTTCACTATGGTGTTCTTTGGGTGATGTGATAGGTTTGCGCCAGACATAGCGTTTTCTTTAATGGCAGAAAAGTTCAGCTTTAGTCTCATCAGGCCAGAGCACCTTCCTGCATACATTTTGGGAGTCTGCCACATGCCTTTTCGCAAACTCAAAAGTGCCATTTTGTTTTTTGCTGAAAGTAATGGCTTTCTTCTGGCCACTCTGCCATAAAGCCCAACTCTATGAAGCGTACGGCTTATTGTCGTCCTATGTACAGACACTCCAGTCTCTGCTTTGGAACTCTCCAGCTCCTCCAGGGTTACCTTAGGTCTCGGTGCTGCCTCTCTGATTAATGCCCTCCTTGCCAGGTCCGTGAGTTTTGGTGGGTGGCCGTCTCTTTGAAGGTTTGCTGCTGTGCCATGTTTTTTCCATTTGGTTAATAATAGATTTGATGGTGTTCCTGGGGATCATCAAAGATTTGGATATTATTTTATAACCCAACCCTGATGTGTACTTCTCAACAACATTGTCCCTTACTTGTTTGGAGAGTTCCTTGGTCTTCATGGCAGTGTTTGGTTAGTGGTGCCTCTTGCTTAGGTGTTGCAGTCTCTGGGGCCTTTCAAAAAAGGTGTGTATATGTAATGACAGATCATGTGACACTTAGATTGCACACAAGTGGACATCATTTCACTAATGATGTGACTTCTGAAGGTAATTGGTTGCACCAGAGCTTTTTATGGGCTTCATAACAAAGGGGGTGAATACATAAGCACATGCCAATTTTCTGTTTTCTATTTCTAAAAAATTGTTTTATGTATATAATTGTCTCATTTCACTTCACCAACTTAGACCATTGTGTTCTGATCGATCACATAAGATTCAGATTAACAAAACATTGAATTTAAGGCTGTAATGTAACAAAATATGAAAAAAGTCAAGGGAGGGTGAATACTTTTGCAAGGCACTGTATATTAAAACTATACAGAACTTAGATGAAAATGTTTGATGAATAAATTTATATGTTATGTTATCAGGGTATTTTTTCATAACAATAATAAAGGAATATTATATCACTGTTCTATATAGAACAGTAAGATTTAGACATTTTTTTTAAATTAAAAGAGCAGCAAAGTCCCACATTTTTTTTCCTGCACACCTTCCAGATAAAGCATAAGTTAAAACTATAGTTAATATTTAGCCATCAGTTTTTCTGATCCACCCACAAAGGAAGATTCTAATCTCTTGTTAATGAGATGCCATTGCCTTAATTAGTGTATCCATTGTCTTTCCTGGAGTCACATGGGTCAGAACATGCCTTTTTCTGTGCCATGCGCAAGGACAAATTAAGTAATTAAGGCAATGATGTTTAATTAACAAAAGTTTAGGATCTTCATTTGGATCATGACCTAAATATTGCAAATGTCAATGTTAGTTTACTGTATGAAAATACAATTTGTTCAATAATATTCCAGTGATAAAGTCCATGTTATTACCTGTAGTTTTAAATTATGCCATTTTTGTAACCTCAGCTGTGTCACTTTAAAAAGACAATATTTAATACACATTGACCTATTATTTCATATACAAACAATAGTAATGCCACCTTTTAAAAGCATGTTAGGAATTATTTGGACTACAGGAGCTATTTAATAACAGCACATTGTAATTATATTTATTTATATGGGTATTTTTTATTTCTGCAATACCTGGAACCTCTGCCATGTCACTTTAACCATTTCATAATACATTGCTGTTCCCTCTGCCAGTGAAAGGGTTAATATCTCAGACCAGTTGCATTTGGGTGAAGCAAGCCTTTATTCCATGAATAGGAAGCCCCCTGAGCCATACAATGAGACTGATTGTGCCCTCTCAATCACTGCATTATTTATAGGGTCTTGTGTCATACCTGGCAGTGCCAGCTCATTGCAAAATCTCACAGTTGTATGGAAACCACCACAGTAATGTATGGTATGAATATAATAACGTGTTTGTATAGCACAGGTGATACATAAATATAATGTATATACATCATAATAATGTGTGTGTACAGCACAGGTGATACATAAATGTAATGTATATATCACATATTATAATTGTCTAATTACGAGACGTCATCATGCTTTGCGTGGTGCGTATGACTTAGCGAGGCGAGCCGTTAAACTCGGAGCATTTAGGCGATGAGCGCCGAAGGCACTCATTGCTGGCGAACCTCGCTTAGCAAGGTGAGCCGTTAAACTCGGACCCTTAGGGGAAGAGCTCCAAAGACGCTCATTGCCTGTGAGCCTCGCAAAGCGAGGCGAGCAGTGGAGGGAATGAAACACGCGGGACTTGGCCTACAAACCCTACAAAATGCGGCTTCGCCTTAGGCTGAAAGTAGTTGACGAATGCGGGACTTAGGAAAAAAAATACGAGACGCAGAATACGACATACGAAAAATACGTTAACGGACGAACCGCGCAAACCAAAAAACAACAAAAACACAAAAAATAAAACACAAAATACAACAAAAAGATCACCAATAGCACGGGAGAACAGCCAGGACATCTGGAAGTCAGGTGAAACGCAAATTTAGGTTGAATTTAAGTAGTTTAGGTACTTGAAAATCGCCTAAGAGAGAAAAAAAATGGAAGACGAGAAAAATGAAAACCAGGCTACACGATACCAAACCTTGCAAAACACAACCAGCAACGTACGCGGTAGAAAAATACTAATAGGAAGGAAGTAAAATGAGTGCGCAAAACATAGACTAACGTTGCCATTTTACAAAACTAACTTACACATTTACACATTAACATTGTGAAATGGCGGATTTTCCGCCTAAACCAACGGTTTTGTCTTGCGCACGCAGCCTATATATAGGGCACACTTGCCACAGAACTGACACTTTCTCCTCAGGTGATGACAGTCTGACTGGACATTTTCTGCTGCCGGAAAATCCAAAGAGATTGTTAGCTCTTCAGGATACTGATTGCTGAATATTAAATACAAAAAGGTACTAATTATTAATAAAAAAATGGATTAAAATGGAAACAAATGGAAACAAATTGAGCAAACAAGAATTTATGCTTGATTTAGTTTAGCAGTACTTTCATGGTTAGCTGTTTGTAATATATTTATTAATTGAATAATTAATTAATAATGTACTTTAATTTATTAATTAGTAATTAGTAATCATTAAGAAAAAAAAATTAAGTCTATTAATACATTAATGCAAAAAAATTCAAAGATATTTACACATTGATTCATTAATTATTAATCTACATTATTTTATTAATTAACTATTAGCAATCATTATGAACAACAAATATTTGATATTTTTCAATGCCTTTAGTTTAGAAATATATTAATGCTTTATTAATTTGTAATTAGTAACGTAAAAAAAACCAAGATGTATATTTTAAGATGCTCTGACATATCCGTGATGATGCTGATGCCTCATAGGTATTAATCCAAATATTACAAATGCTTTCCCTCTTATTTGACAGTTTCAGCGTCGCTGCAGCTGACTCAACACAGAGAGTGACGTTTGCAGCCTTTCAACAGCATAAGGATCACTCTTACAGGTATATCATTAAATTAGGTTCTTACGGTAAAAAAAAGGTTTAAAGTCTTTGTAGTTAGAATTGATGACAGTTATTGATTAATTAACGTATATTAATATATTAATTAATTCATAATTAGTAATCAAGACCAAAAAATTGTTTGATTTAACAATACATTGATGAGTATTCCTTTTATGTTTTGCATCTATGCTAATAGATCTGTGTTGCGGCTGGTTGCCTGATAGGGATGAAGCAAAATATTACAAATGCTTTCCATCTTATTTGACAGTTTCAGCATACCTGCAGCTGACTGAACACAGAGAGTGACGTTTGCAGCCTTTCAACAGCATAAGAATAATCTTTACAGGTATATTGTTAAATTATGTTCTTATAGGTAAATAAAGGATTAAACTTTTTTTTTATTTGGAATTGATGACACTTACTGATTAATTAACATTGCTTAAAAATGTTATTGACCGTCATTTTTATGACAGGCAAGTCGCTAGTATATAATAATGTGTGTGTACAGCACAGGTGATACATAAATATAATGTATCACATATATAGTTGTCAGTGTGCATCACGTTACGATGTTGGTCATGCTATTGCGGCGAGCCGTCAACCACGCGAGATTTAGGCTGCAATGAGCGCAGAAGGCGCTCATTGCACTGCAAGCCTCTGAAAGCGAAGCAAGCAGTTGAGGCACACAGGACATACTCTGCAATGAGTGCCGAAGAAGGCGAGCAGTTGATTCACGCGGGACTTAGCGAGGTGAGTAGGTGAGGCACGTGGTACTTACGACCCATACAACTTATGGCCGAAACCCGTACATACACTGTGCGCCTCACAAAATTATGACTTTAACAGCCGAACCACGAAACTGAAAAGACATGAAAAAAACAACTTACATACACACCACAGTGGGAGTGCCAGGAAGCCAATGACTGATGTTGCAAGTTAATTTGAGGCATATTTGCGTTTTTTTTACGGAAAAAAAAGTCTGCAGAAAAAAAGCAAAATGACGTAAACGAGGCCCAAGGACGTAAAAGTAGCCCGAAGGACGTAAAAAATAGCCCTAAACAGTAACACTTACTGAAAGACAGTAACACTTAATCCAAGCCACTAAGACTGAACCCAAGGCAGTAACACAACCCAAGACAGTAACACTCAAGCACCAAACCTATAAACGACACAGGGGGAGAGACTTGCAATAAGCGCCAAAGGCACTCATTGTGAGCCACGTGATGAATGCCAAAGGCGATAAGCGCAGGGCTCGTGATGATCGCCGAAGGTACAGTATTCCCAGCCTTAACATTTTATTCCCGTCATTTTTGGCGATCAAGTGGCTTGTATATATATAATAATGTATGCATACAGCACAGGTGATACATAAATGTAATGTACAGTATATATATAAAAATGTATGCGTACAGCACAGGTGATACATAAATGTAATGTACAGTATATATATAATAATGCAGTGATAAATAAATCCATTATAATAGTTTTCAGTTTGTGAGTAATGCCTGCAAGGTGTGTTCTGCACAGGCGTTACTCACAAGCTACTACTGCTGAAGATTGGAAAATTGTGCAACTGCGTTTGCACCTTGAAGTCGCACATGTGCAGTTGCGTCCTCTTCGCATCGTAACAATGGGAGGGAGGTAGAGAGAGAGGCAGAGAGAGTGAGGGAGAGAGGCAGGCAGAGAGGGAGGGAGAGATAAAGGAAGGGAGAGAGAGAGAGGGTGAAGGAAAGAGAGGGAGACACAGGGAGCACACAGAGTGCAGAGAGAGAGAGAGTACAAAGAGAGACAGAGGACACAGATAGAGAGATAGAGAGAGGGCACAGAGAGAGAGGGCACAGAGATAGACAGAGGGTGCACAGAGAGAGCAAGGGTGCACAGTGAGAGTGAGGGCGCACAGAGACAAGTGTTAGACACATAGACTAAAGCTGAGGTACACACAGAGACAAGGTTAATTAAGCACAGGTAGTACACACAGAGACTAGAGGAGGTGCATATAGGAGGTACAGGTAGTACACACTGAGACAGGATGAGGTACAAACAGAGACAAGGTTAGGTCATACAGAACATATACACATAGAGCCCTATTAAATTTCCTCAATGTGTAAAACCGTAGCCCGTAACGTCGTCCGCAATACTAACAGCTATTAAATTGGCCCTGTAAAGCAACCTGGTATGATCTGCGGGTAACAGGCAGAAATACCCTACGGGACATCGAAATTTGAACTCTGCGGCCGCAAATCCTTTGATCTGTCAATCTCGTAACTGTTACATTCGGAAATCGCTATTAAATTGCTACCAATCCACTGGCGTTCAAACCGCAACCCGCAAATGGAGCCAAAAAGCCTATGGGTACTAGAGAGGACCTGCAAGGGGGGTAAAGTCCTATACCTAGCACTGTAAATGCAAATATACACACATTACTGTATTTTCAATTAGAGGGAAAGTGATGTTAGGTATTCAAATTATAAGCACAACATTCTCAAGCTCGCAAATCTGCAATATAAAATACTTCTATTTCAGTTTAATTTCTGTGTTATATCAATGTGTTAATACATATAATGGACCTCGCATGGACTAGAATATCATAATTACTGACGTATTAATATTGCTTTAATTCTCGACTCGTAATTGAAACCCGTAAGGCTTTGAAATCTAACTTCCATTTTTCAGTGACATAATGATGACGAACTCATTTGCCATTGGCTCCGTCTAAACCGTAACTACAGGTTTGACTAATTGCTGATGTTCACGGCCGCACATGCAACGTGCGCAAGAATGAATTACGGGCTTGCATCTCAAGCCCGTAACTCGCGGCATGGTTCAATTGAATAGCTCTGTAACGCAGCCGAATTTGAAGCCTGCAGCCTTTGCGGGTGTGCCGATGACGCTACGGGATTCAAATTTAATGGGGCTGATAGACAAGGAGAGGTGCACACAGGTGATACACAAAGGGAAGGTGAGATACACATAGGAGGTACATACAGACAAGGGAGGGTGCACACTGACAGGTATGTAAGACAGGAACATAACACCATATTTATAGAAAACTTAGATGAGACTGTATCATGGGGGATACAGTCTGGACAACTGGTCTGTAGCTTGGGGATGGTTATCCTGTGGGGGCTTAATTTTTCTATTGAGCTGTATTATTTAAGGACCTTGTTATGTGGCAGTCTTTTGACAGAACTGAACAGAAATCTTATCAGAATCCAGGGGCTACTCCCACTCCTCCCAAGTTAGCAATCATTTTAGGAACAAAGGTAACATGTCTGCTGCCATTAAAGAAAAACTGTATACAATAGTTTAAACATTTGTACATTATCAAGTATAGGACTTCATAAGAGCATACTATAAATATGACATTTCAGAATCGAATTAATAATAGATAAAAATGTAAGCTCAGATTGGTAGTGCTGTAACACCAACTTCACTTCAGAGCCAAAAATAAAAAGTCATGTCCTGATAGCAGTGAAATGTTGAATTTCAGATGAAACAACTAATCCTTTTGGGTGTTTTTCAAGAATATTTGGAGCCACTCGAGAGATCTGTACTGTAAATACTTCAAGGATTGTTTTGCTGCGAGGCGAGAGATGGATTTTGTTATCAGCTGCGCATGCAGCACCTCTCTTGTAGTCTTTATGGTGTCCATCAATCTCGCCGTGCGTCAGAAGCAACGCCGCAGTGACAAGATGACTCTCCAGTCTGGGAATCCTCTGCTGTACAAAGAGTTCTGCTTCACAGGGTTGAGAAACATTAGGGCAAATCTGCCTCACACCCCAAAACTCTGATTCAGAGCCGGAGAACGAGAAAACAAACCAGAATCACACAGAAGGTTTCAAAACAAGCTCTCAGGGCAAATGTGAGGGGCCACACCATCCGCCTGAGAGGCCCATCTAGACTGCCCATTACCCTATCTACCTAGAACATTCAGGCTTAAAGGTGCATCCAGATCTACAAAATGCTTGGAAATGAGCAAAACATTTTTTTCAAGCGTTTTTATAAAAATAACTAAAAATAACCTTTAGTTTAGCAACTATCATATGCAGATATAAACAGTCCTGAAATCTGTCATTAAAAGGTCACTGTAGTCCAAAACTTTCTGTCAATCATTTAAATGAACATGTTTTATACATTACAAAAGTATTTTCTCAATGGAAAATGAATGATATTAACTGAAGAAAATAAATACAGAAAAAATAACTATGTATGACCCTCCTTTATTTTACCAGCAAGTTAAGAGTAAGTGTAAAAAAGGAAATGTGAAGACCATGTCAACTACAGAGGGGTGGAGATAAGAGAATGTCAAGAGGGACCAGCTAGTCTGGCCAATGAAGGGATCCCACCACTTAAGTCCTCTCCTCTGCAGGTTTTTGTGTATTGATGCTAGAGATTCCCCTTAAAAGAGGCCTGCTTCAGGATCTGGGAAGGATGGCAGTTGGTAAGTAACTCCGTCCAGCCCTTTAACCTATGCAGAAAGCTAATGTCTAAGTTAAATAGTTACATAGTAATTCAGTCTATCAAGTTCAACCTTTTAAGATCTCCTCTGATCTGCAATATGCAGATTAGTTGTTTATTAATTGATCCAGAGGAAGGCAAACAGAAAAAACAAACAAATAAAACTTAGCCAGTCATCTAAAAGGGAAAAAATAAATGAATTCCTTCCTGTCCCCAGATGCTGGCGTTCGGATTCCTCCCTGGATCAATACTTTCTCTTTAATTATCCAGGATAACCCTGATTGCCCATTGTTGATTAGGAATAAATCCAGGCCCATTTTAAAGTTATCTCTCAAATCCTCTGTCACCACCACTTTGGTAGAGAATTCCACTTGTAACTGTTATTGCTACACCACAGTACTTTTTTTCAGGCTTCTCCCCATCAGGGTTGTTGTTGCAAAAACTCACTCCTCCAGTCACCAGCCGATTCAAGATCCCAAATGGGTCATGGATGGCTGGAGATCCTAGGTGTTCATTTGCCTGGAGAGACCATAAGTGTTCTGATGTGCTCTACCCTACCTGTATGAAATAGTAAAGTTATAGAACTGCAGAGCTAGCCGGCATTTCAACAGGTGACCATTGTACCAACAGCTTGCTCAGGGATGCAATGGGATGCTCCTTGCCCTGGGCATCCTTCTGACACAGAACAGCCCTGAGGTCATGGATGGAAGCATTCATCTGGACCAAGAAAGGGGAAGAATAATGCAGAGCAACTAGAACAGGGTGGAACATTAGGGCAGCCCCCTAGTAGGTGGTCAACAGGTAGTTGGAACGTGGAAGGAGCATTCTTCATCCCAAGAGGCATAACTATTAATAGGTATAGCCCAAATTAAGTGGTGAATACAGACTTCTCTCCAGAAGTTTTAGCAAGTGGGATCTGCCAGTATCCCTTAGATAAGCCGAGAATGGTACATAGGTTGCCCGTCCTTAGGTTGCCTGTTCATCTACTCTGAGCATAGGGTAAACATCACTGGCCATCTTGTTATATAGCCCCCTATAGTTGACATAAAATCATGAAATCCTTTCCTTATTAGGGCCAACACCACAGGGGACACCCAAATACAAGAAGATGGCTCAATGACCCCTAGCTCTAGCATCTCATCCAGCTAGCTCCCTCATTGTATTCTCCTTCACAATCTTGGGGACCCTATAAGAGGGCTGCTACACTGGGTAAGTATCAGGGATAAGGACCTCGTGGAACAGTAATTCGGTCTTACCCCATCTGATTGAGAACAAGCCTAGGTAGTGACTCAGCACCCCTCAAGTTGCTGTCACTGGTCAGGTGACAAATCAGTCAGGATAACGGAAACAGGAGACTGGTCAGCAGTGTAAGCATGTCTAGAAGTGCCACAACCTCAGAATCGTGTCCTTCTGCTAGGCATATGGCCATTACTTGTGGATTCTGAATCTGGTATAGAATCAGCATATTCACGTGGATCACCTTCTGAATCTGCTATTGCTCACCCAGGACTACCACATAGGTGGTGTTGACTCGTTTCCAGATGATTTCTAAGGGTATCAACATTAATACCTGCTGGCCTACCTGGAATTCTCTAGCACTGGCTTTCTGACCATACCAGCAATTTCTCCTTGGCTAGCACAGTCAGTTTCTTGAGCTGCAGCACATATGGCACTATGGGGATATCCCCCCCCCCTCCCAAAACTTCTGTAAAATGTCAAATGGCCTCCTCTCTCACAGCTCATTCAAGAGTTCAAAAGGAGAGGGTCTTGTGGACTCTAGAAGGACCTCTCTGTAGGCAAAGGGGTTTTAGATAAGTAACTTTTTTCTGAATCCTCGTCCTGGTCTACAAAGATTATAATCATAGCCTTTAGGGAGTCATTGAAACACTCACACAAGCCAATGGTCTAGGGCATAATAGAGGACTGAGCTCAACTGGGTCACTCCACACTACTGCCACAACTGCTAGGTCAGTTAAGCTATAAACGGTGTACTCTGATTTCCGTTGTGGATCCAACCAGGAGAAAATGGGCATCAAGGCATCAGCCACCGTTGCTGCCATAAGGTGTCTAAGAGCTATATCCTGCAGATACCGGGTATCATAATCCACCACAAGAGGATTTATATTTTGCCCAAATTACTAGGCTTGGCAAGGGGGCCAATGATATATACAGTCACTCAGTGGAAGAGAATATCTATAATGGTGATAGGCTGCAAGGGAGACAAAAGCACTGACAAGTATCACATGAGGCAAAGAGACTAGTAACGTCTCACAATACTTAGGGCCAATAAATGACCTGAGTGACCTTGCCCTGCTAAGGGGATGTCATGGGCAATGGCTAGCAGGGCTGCCCGGTACCGTTGGGAACAACCTGCTGTCATAGCACCCTCCAAGGCTGCTCATTACTCTGTGAATCAGATCACCCTCCCAATTACATCTATACCCCTCAGGTCCTGTCTCCCCAGTCAGTGCCCTGCTTCAAATCCCGATTAAACTTAGTCCGGTCTGTCCATGGTCCTAAACTTTCCCCACCTGGCATCTCGCTTACTTCAAGCTTGGCTGGCCCTAGGTCATGATGACCATGCAACAACACTCCACGGGCCCCAAGTCATTCCCCAACAATACATTCTCAGGGAGCTCGGTCATGACTCCCACCTTTTTCATGCCTTTGCATCTGCCCCAGTCAGTATTTCCTCTGCAATAAGAGTGTGTATAGCTACTGGCCCCCAGTTACCACAATGTTCACCCACTTATTTTGAACAGTAGAGGGGCTTACATGCCTGGGTGGATCATGATTAGACCTGATCCAGTGTCCCTAGAGCCCTTCACTGGCTTGCTGCCCATTGTAATAGGTAACTGGACAGGGGCTACAACATACTGCTCCACAGTCCAAACTCCATCCTCAGAGCAATTAAAGAACTACCCTTTCTTTGATGAGGAGGTGTCCACCCACTCACCCACACACAGTACAGGGAAAGGGGAACCCCTGATATTTCCTGGGTAGACATGAGGACAGACCATATTCAGGTTCCCCATCTGTTGGCACCCAAAACAGATCACCTCCCACTGGGCTCTCTATTCCTAGGGCCTGAGCAAAGGAGGACTGTGGTCAGTGACTCCCATATGGTCAGGGAAAAGCTGGAACAATTGCTCCACCATAACAACCTGGGCAGTCTCCTTAATGGCCTAGACATGGTGCCCCTTCCACCACCCATCACAAGCATAGCGGACCTTCCACCCCCCCCCCCCCCAATGCATCCTTGTCACACCATCCCAGATCCCAGAATTGTTTCTGTAATGTTCCAGGGTCACCTAGTATAGGCTAGTAGTTCCCATTTAACTTTTTATTAATTTCTTACTCACTTAGCAAGCCCACCAGGAGTTGAGCTCAGTGCTTGGGTTCGAAGTGTGGGAACTGGTAATGCAGCTCAAAGTCCTGCAGAAAGCTGTTGATGTCCCTCAGCATCATGAAACCAAAGGGCACCTTCTTGGTTGATGGATCAGAACCAACAGAGTTCTGGCTGGAACAAAGAGACTGGCTGACTTCCAGGTGGCTAGCTTGCTCACTGGTGACCTCCATTTTGTAATACGGGGACAGTTATTTTGCCAATAGTGCCATAAGTGGCGGTACCCCTTTCTTCCCTGGGGTATCCCCAGAGCCCTCAGAAACACCTAACTCCTCATCCAGGAAGGTAATGCCACAATGGCATTCCAGGGCTTGGGGCTGACACAGAAACCCCCCTACTGTGAATCAATCTGTCATGCTGAGCTCATTATACTTGGACAACTTTACTGCTGCTTCTCGGATCTCTCCTGCTTGCATTTTCCCCTTGACAGCAATAATCCCACCATTGCCACCAGTTTGTCAAGAGGATGGACCAGCTGGATTAGCCAGTGAATACATTTATTTTTAATTATTAGGATTGTATCTTCCTTAAACTAATAGATAAGGGTTCAACAATTAAGTGGAGTGTCTATCCTCTTTTTTTCTGAAATATATGTTTATTTACACTCACTAATTGTTTTTTTCTATGAATTATATAATTTGATGATATTGGAAATATTACCCTCACATAGAAGGTTACTCCTTTTCTAGATTTAAGAGTGAATGGATCTTACCAGTTAGGTCCTCTCCTCTGCAGGTTTCTGTGCATATGTGTTCAGGATTGATAGTTGGAAAGAGACTATATCCAACTGAATGATATTGCCTAGTGCCCTTGTAGAAGTAGCTGCCACAGTTCAAACTGTGAATAGACCTGGCAAAGATGGCAGTTGGTAAGTGACTCTGCCAGCACTTTGTCTCATATGGAAAGCTAATGTCTAACTTGCAACTGTTATTTTTGCTATGGTTACCCTCAACACCATAGTGCTTTTTTTTGGGGGGGGGGGGGGGTTCTCTTCTATCAGGTCTGTCTTCACAGAGAGCAAGGGTTAAAAGAGAGAGATATTGGCGAATAAGTTATACAACCACTGGAGTTCAAGAAAAAAAAATTGTTATATGTAGAAAACTAACAATATTAGCAGCTTTATAAGATATCGACATAAAGCATCTATTTTTTACTTATTACATTTTCTCTCACTGGCCCACAAGCAGACTCCTTTCATCATTCACTACAACAACAGCTCTCAGGAAATGTAAACACTCCTTTCATAGAAATAACTTCCACCAGTGTATTATGGATACCTCCAGGGTCTTGCAGATGCATCATACTTTATTTTTTATAATTGTTTTCATTATGTCGTGGTTCTTTAGAAAGGAGAGAAAAACAAATGACCAATATTTATAAGAGAGACCTAAGATGATGAGAGAGAAATAGGAATGGCCCATAAAAGAGAAAGTGAACTTGAAGGGCTAAAATAAACCACCAAGGGAGCTATAACATTGCAATGTTTTCAGATTCATTTTAATGAAAATCCTTCAAGTCATTGTTGCAGCTCTCTTTGGAACTGGTAAATACTTGTATGAATAAATATTACAATCTTTAGAGACAAAAACATAAACAAAAACAAGGATATGTTGTAATGTTTAAAACCTGTTGTTTTATATATAAATAATATTAATTTAATGAGTTCCATGTTCTTGATTCCCATTTTCAGCCCCAGAGGAGAACAAATAATTTTTAAAGTAACAAAACAGACAGACAGATTTAATGTTTGTTACATTTTATTGGGTAAAATAAAGTGATTGTTGACATAATGTTTCTTTTGGCCACCAGGATACAATGTACCTTATGGTGATAAATCTGCAACAAAATAGATAAAGGTGAGATAATATTATATGTTATTGTAATACAATGTAGTTTGGAAAGGCTCTAAGGGCCAGTGGGGCAGTTAAATGATAACACAACAATGAATAAGAGATATTTTGGATGGCAAACCATGACCCCCATTACAATGATATCATTGAAATAAAAATCTCCATTTGCATCCAGAGTTTATGGCATATTTACAGATCCACATTTTTCCCTTTGCTAAATTTAACTCATTTTTTATAGACTGTGGTATTTTGTGTTTCATCCAAATTATATGAGTCTGCAGGATATTGCATGGTTACTGATTGGTTTGGGGTATTTTTAGTAACTGCAATAAAATGTGATATAATTGTACTTGTTATAAATTTATAGATTGCACCAACAGTATTGGGCAAGAATATTCCTCCAGGGACTGAAAAATTATGAAATGTATAATCAATGCAAGACTACAGATGTAGCCAGTGTATTGTCTTTTAATAATGGGACATTTTATATTCAGGGAAATATCCTCCGAGTGCATTAGAAAATCTGATATTCTGTCTCATAATAGACTATTTTGAGTTATTTGGATTCATGGCCAGACCTAGACCAAATGGCGCCACAGATGAGAAGCATCTTTGGCACCTCACTCTCTTGTATCTATGTTTTTTTTAACCTATGAAGAGTGATCTCCTTCCAATCTCAATAGAAAGACTGCACAACATTAATGCCCCCCCACCCCCCAACTCTCCTAACCTTCCATTCTGTCCCCCGACCCAAAACCAAAAATAAGGTAGTTTTATATTTATAAGTGCCAAATGATTCCGTCTGTTCTTGAAGGTGCCCATGGTCCAATCCATCACAAGGTATTTTCAACTTGGAAGATTATTAGATTGTGTTCACTTGGCAATTATCTAAATAATCCATCATAAATTCAAGGTTGTTTAAATGGCACCATATGATCCTGTAAGAATATTATTTTGGTGTTATAACGTAAAACAGTGGTATAACCATATTATTAGCTCAACGAACTCTACAATATTTAGTGATATTCAAATGTACCTCAACTTTGTGCTCACCTCCAATTGGCCTGGGTAAAACAGTGTGATTAAATATGTCTGAGATCAGAGGCTGGATATGTGAATATTATGTCATGGTTATTACATTTTTGCTTTTAAGCTTTTTCTGTATTTGATAAAATACCTAAAATACTGAAAGCCCCATAATGGTTCTGCTGAAATTGTTGAGTTTTACCAACCATTGTTGAGAAACCGTGAGCAAAAATCTATAAAAATGTAATCCCAAAATGTTCCATATATCTAAAAATGATGTACTTTTCTTACAGACTATACATTTGCTATGAGATGGTTACGCATTAATAGAGTAGTCATATGTCTGAATCAGTTATGAGTCACTGACTCTGTACCAACTAAAATGTTCTCAAACCAAATGAAGACATAATGTGTAAACATTATAAAATCCTATTACTCATTAATACAGATATTTGACATTTCCAAAAAAATCTGTATGGGTCATGCTTTTTCTAAAATAAGATACTTGAGTCAAACTGGTCTTATTGATGTTTTGTAAACAATCAATATTTAATTAATATTCCTAATAAAAGGAATGATTAATGGTTTGTTATACAAGAGCCAAAACTAAAGGAAATGCTAATTATCTTAATTTAAATTGATAATGCAAAAAGGTTTTGATACACTAGGTTGGAATAATGCTATATGAGTACTGAACATCTGTGTTAAAGCAAACTGTGCTGTTATCCGTGTTTTATGAAAATGCTGTCATCTATCAATGATTGTACATTTACTACGTTTTGAATAGGGCTGGCACTAAATGTGGATGCCACTTCTGTTGTGATAGAAACACACCTAACATATGTAAAGCATATAAGTAAGGCACAATAACAAATAGTCGTACTGCGAGTTGTGGTCACTCTTTGCGAGCCTCGTGTAGCGGGATGAGCTGTTTACGGCTGAAAGCGAGGTGAGCAGTTGAGGCACGCGGGACTTAGGCTGCAATGAGGCCGAAGGCGCTCATTGCAGGGGTGGACACGCGGGACTTAGCTGGCACTCATCCCGAGACATGCAGGACTTAGCTGCAATGAGGCCTAATCGCGAGGCCCCTGGACTTGGCAACAGACTAAAATTACAGCCCATATGCTGGTCTGCGGGGCTCACAAAAATACGACCACCAAACTGGAAAAGACAGCAAAAACACACAAATATGCCTCAAATAAATGTACACTCACACAAAGCTCAGGGGGAGAGCCAGAGAGACTGTGAGTGAGGTTGCAAGTTAATTTGAGGCATAATTTGTCTTTTTTAACAATCGAAAATCGCCAAAACGACGGAAAATATGGCGGCTGAAAAATCGTAAAAATTCTGAAACAGGATGAGAAACGAGGCTCAGCAAGGCCAGGCACACAGAACTTAGAAAATACACAACGCAAAAGACAGTAACACAGACGAACAAAGCCAGGAACGCTGGACTTAGAAAATACACAATGGCAAAGACAGTAACACACACCAACAACGCCAGGCACGCAGAACTTATAAAATACTCGACGCAAAAGACAGTAGCACAGACGAACAATGCCAGGCACTCCGTACTTAGAAAATACATGACGGCAAAGACATTAACATACACCAACAACGCCAGTCACGCAGGACTTTGAAAATAAAATTACCGTCAGGACCGTAAAGTTGATGGGAGGAGAGGCTCACAATGAGCACCGGAGGTGCTCAGAGGCGGCAGAACATTGTATTGTGTGGCAAACAGCCTTGCCCGGCTTCACATTTTATTGCCATCCTTTTTTATGGGGAATTCCCTAGTAATAATAATAATAATTATTGTTATAATGTATATTAATACTGAATAAGAGAATTCAATAATTTGCTTGCTGATAATATCTTGCTTGATAGTAATTATTTTTTACAATAACATTTTGCTAGAGTCTCAGGAATAAAAATAAGAGCAATTAGGCATTAACGTTCCAGATTCTAAATATAGGTTTGCTAAATGAAACTACCATTATATTAAAAAAACAACTTTGATTGTTCTTAAGGATAGTGTTTGATGGTTTTTGTTACATTATACACATTGAACCATATTTGAAATTACCAAGAATGGTCCCAGTTCCCATCAAAGACAGCATATATGTAGATATATGTGTGGGTATTAGTCTATTTGTATAAGTTATGTGTAATCAGTGATTATGTTATAAGGGTAAAGTAATTATTTTGTTAATAAAAATAAGTAGAATTACGAACCAACCTGCTGACCAACCTCTAACGGCTCCTTCTCTCTCTCAAAAAGTCCCTCCAACACCTAAGACCTATGTGTTCACTGGTAAAGCTCTACAACACTGTTAGCGTTTGGGCAGTAAACTCACATTATTATGCTTCCTATGACTGTGTCTCAGCAAGAAATTCGGTACAATTGTGGTGACTGGTGTAACTTTACATGCATCACGTAAGTGTGCCGTTATATTTTACTTGCAAGTGAGCATTATAAACGTATGAGTAAAGGGAATTGAATAGTTACGTAATATTGAGAGGGAAAAAAGCTCCTGCTCTTACTTTGTTGTTTAGTTGAATGTTTACCATTTTGACCCCTAATATTCTCTAGTCTGCACAGGCACATATCTTGCTTGATTAAGGATATCCTAGCTTTCTGCCATTTCTGACGTCTTATCTGATTAAAGATGCCCTAACCTCTTTCCTGATTCATGATATCCTAGTTTTCCAACAATCCTGGCATCTTGCCTGATTACTGGATTCCCCAGTTTGCTGCCTGCCCTTGACCTCAGATAGGATACCGTTCAAGGACTACTGTACAATTTTTAAATCTGTTATACTTACCCACCAATTGGTTGGCAACTACCAGAGTAATTACTATGTTAACTCACCCAAGTCACGTGCTCTCTCTTGCTCTTACCTTCAGTACTTCAGCACTGTATCTTGGGGTGCCCCCCCCAAAGTGTTGTAGGACCTATATTGTGTACCCGCCTGTCTGTGCTCAATCATTAACTGAAAGTAGCATTTTGTGGATGAAACTTTGCACATTCTAATTGGAATGAACATGCTCTGACATGATTTGTTTACCATTTTACACTATTTAAAGAGCCAGCGACTAACTATCGGTGCTCGATTGTTTTGACCTGTGTTACATCTTGGCCTTTTGGGATATTTCTGGTTGACCTGATCTGTTCTGACATTGGCTATGCTCAACTATTCTGCTTTCTAGTACCCAAAACCTTAGCTTACTCATTGGACTTCTGTGCCTTCTGGCACCTGACCACTGGTTCATTACACTCGCTCCAGGCCCTCCGCTTTGTCTCTGAATCTCTAACTCCCTGACCTCTGCTTCTATTCTTTGTCTGCTACCTGCCTCGGCTACTGACTCTACCCTGACCTTTGGTTTTACCTCTCCCCCTATTTCATACCACTGTATTCTGACTCACTCCTGCTACTGGGCACCACTCTCATGCCATGCCCCCCTCACACTAACATCCACACATGCAAATAAGAATATATCCCCCCAGGTGGTCTAATCTGCATGCAGACTTGTGGATAAATGACAGATGGCTTCACTTTGAAGATTATATAATTGTTTCCTAGAAAGTACTATTACCCTAACTAAATGTGGAAACTTATTCAGAATAATAATTCCAACATTAGACATTCAGTGAGCATCATGAGTCAAACACCTCTCTACACTTTAATCACAAAGCCTGTACATGAATTCTCAATTTGGATGTTTTGTAGTCTACAAGTTATTATCATTAGTGTGAAGTGTGTCCAGAATCTATAATATCTTATGAATCTAAGTCATACACTCTTAAAGGGGCAGTGAAAATACAAAAAAATAGCTTAAATGTGTGT
The DNA here is from genome assembly GCA_027410445.1 of Discoglossus pictus. Lineage (NCBI taxonomy): Eukaryota > Metazoa > Chordata > Amphibia > Anura > Alytidae > Discoglossus > Discoglossus pictus. The sequence goes on along the minus strand of CM050168.1, from coordinate 242,864,100 downwards.
TTATGTTAACTAATTACAACTGAAAAACCTAAAAACTTTCTTTAAAGATGGTGTACACAGAATGGTATATGAGATTTCCAATGCTCCACATTAACAGGGCTTACAAAAACACATTTGGTGGGTTGGTTCCTAGCAGCAGTTATCCATTAATGGTATATCTAAGTGTCTCTGTTTTTACCTTTCTCTAATCTAACACATGCTGCTTATATCAGACACACACAATACATGGGTTATTCTATACACATGGATTTATTTTGTTTAAAAATAAAACTTGGTCTCCACACTCCCAGAGCTGCTTACATAGGCACAATGTACCTACCAATAGAAACACTGGATTTGGGTACAGATTTTAACCTTTTACTAACTTCAAGCCAACAGCAGCACAATGCAGAGATCTACAGAGCAGTGCCTGACTCCTCCTTGCTTCCTCATGCAGGGGGACTACACATTTCATGATTCCTTCCTGCACAAACTGCTATCACAGATTGATACATTGTATTAGCTGCTTGTGATTGGCCAAAATTATTAATTTTATGCTAATTTTAGCAGGGATTTCCCAAGGTGTTTATTCTGAAAATAAACTGCTTGCAAACTCAAGAGTTTTATCAAACTTTGGGGTAAATTTAATAATGCTTATTTTGGTATTTTTTCATGCAAAATAATTTCATACACTACTGATTCTCCTCTATCAGATGCATTCATAATCCATGAAACTTAAATATGCCTTTAAGAATGTTGTCAAAAACACTTGGTTATGGCAGGCTGATCATGTTCTGTTGATTTTTGGCCCCATAAGAGAGACCCTCATCCTACATTTTTAGAGTACCTAATTATACTTGAACACAACTAATACATAAAATGTGTTTTGGTTTTACATATTTTATGTTTCTGCAAAACTTTCATTGACCTCACCTTAAACTGCAAGGGAGATAAATTAGATATTTAGTAGATAATTCTTGAGAACAATGATAGGTTTTCTGTTTCACTTGAAGGGACATTTACGTAGCCTGTGTCTTATTCACAATACATTAATCTTTTGCTTAATACATAACAAAATGGAACAATTCTCTGAGTGTGAGAGACGAATCAAGGAGGAATAGGGCGCTAGATGCTAAGAGACAATGATATTTTAGTTTTGTAGAGAAAATGCACCTTGTGATACTACTACCGATATTGGCCTTACTTTATAAATATTTAAATGGAGTATCCCAATACGCCTTATTAGAAAAAAGCTCCTTGTGTGCTGTCTGGTCTTATTTTTACTGTCCAAATGTTACCTTTTTTTGTACCCCTAGCTTTATCTTCTAGAGCTCTACAAATATATTAATAATAATAATAATAATAATAATAATAATAATAAATCCTGTATGAGGAGCTACGGAGCTTCCTATAAATATTACTCCTTGTTCATCCTTAGCTGAGCATCTATACGATCTCAGAGATCTCACATTATGAGCATCTCTATCACAGCTTAGAAAACACCCAACCTGGACCAACAGCTGTAATTAAAAGACAAACACAATTTTTATTTGTTTCATTCAGCCAAATCAAATTTAACTCTGAAGCACCAGTTTGCTCATGTATTGACTCATTGGTTTCACATGGCGCAGTTGTGTCCTGTTTTTTTATTTGTGTTACTCTCCATATGTGCCTTTTTTTTTTCATTGTTCAGTTGTTTCTGACTCTCCTTGACTTCTTGGACCATAACACACCAGAACATCTTTATGTACATGGTCATGCTGATCCACTTGGTATTCATGGCAGAGATAATGGAGTGGGTTGCCGGTTCCTTCTCCAGTGGGCCACAGCATACAGCTCCTGGTATTCCTAGGTGGTCTCCCATCCATCAAGTCCAACACTGCTTAGCTTCATGGTGGTGTGACCTCTTGGAATCGAACCCAGGTCAACAGCGTTGGAAGCACCAAGTCCTAACCGAAGCCATCAATGTGTAAATACACAACTTTATTATAGATTTATATCATCAACACAATTCTGTAAAAGAAAAGGATAAGTCTATAAAATGATATAATATATATTCAACAGGAAACTAAAAAAGAAAATAAGGAGATCATTCTCTCTGTTTCATGGAGGAGTGGAAGAGGACTCCAGTGGCAACCTGTGAAGCTCTGGTGAACTCCATGCTCATAAGTGTTTAGGACAGTGCTATAAAATAATGGTGGCCACACAATATATTGACACTTTGGGCCCAATTTGGACATTTCCACTTAGGCGTGTACTCACTTTTGTTGCCAACGGTGTAGACATTAATGTGTGTTGAGTTATTTTGAGGGGACTGCAAATTTACACTGTTATACAGGCTGTACACTTACTACTTCACATTGTAGCAGGGTGTCATTTCTTCAGTGTTGTCACATGAAAAGATATAATAAAAAAATTACAAAAATGTCAGGGGTGAACTCATATTTGTCAGATTACTGTATCTATCTATCTATCTCTCTCTCTCTCTCTCTCTCTCTCTCTCTATATATATATATATATATATATATATATATATATATATATATATACAGAGAAAGAGAGAGAGAGAGCCTTACTAGACTAAAGACTAAATGATGACCTCATAATAAATGTGAATGTAGTATTGAAAATATGTCTGTAGGGGAGCAATTTAACCCATTATTTACCTGCCTGGTAACCCTCCTGCCTATAATTCCCTTCATTTATCCCTATTTAATTGGCCTAATCGCAATTCAATTGTTAGGTGGAGTTAATTAGAAGGGAACAGGAAGAAAAATGTAGAACAAGAAGGAAAGATGGAGGTGAACACTTAAAGTGTACACTCATAGGGATTATTTCTAGATTCTGTTAAATGCTGTATATTAATCGGATCCTGTTGTGTTACCAGATTCTAAAATTATGGTTAGGATGCAGGTGCTTTCACCACTGCATCCTGGGTTCAAATCCTGCCAGGGAACCAAGTAGTCACACTGGTCAGTACTGGGATGGAAGACCATCTTGGACTACCAGGAGCTATATGCTGTGGCCCACCGGAGAAGGAACTCGCAACCCACTCCAGTATCTCTGCCATGAAAACCAAGTGGATCAGCATGTTGTGTTGCAATGACTGAGTGACGCCATGTGTATGTGCACAAAGGAACCTCTGTTGCATATTATATTTTAGATATAATTGGGATATTTCTAAAGCACTGCATGGTGAGTTGTCTAATGGCAGATATCACAAGGCTGAGCTGGGCCCTCCTGGTAACAAACACTTCTGACATCAGAGATATGTCATAAAAGATGATGTCACAGAGCCCAGGGCCCTATATAAGGAGCTGTGGTGGGAGGTAAAACATTCACATCAGGAATACCAGCAGATGAGCAGCTGGATAACCAAACATGACTATAGGAAGCCTTAAAGGAGCCAATTCTACCTGGAAAGTGAGAGATTTTACAGATAAAGGTAAAGTTTAATAACTGGGTAATTAGGTGAATTGTACAGACAAAAAAATAGTACAGTATAACAATTGCGGAGTAACAACAATTTATTTTAATTCTTGCAACTTTCTACTACTCTATATTTAGATTCCAATTCTGGATCACTACCTTGTTGTAGAAGGGGCTTGTGTACGTTAATGAAGCTGTGAGCTATACAATGTTAGGTCACCCAAGGTGGGCAGGTCATAGCAGAGTGGGCAGACAAATCGTGCTCTACTGGAGAAGTAACCGTCAACCTAATCCAAGAAAGAAACCTTATGGGTAAGCATGACCAGAGACAGTCCATAGGGGTCCATAGGGTCACAGAGAGAAGGACACAACTGATCAGATAAAAAAAAACAACAATATTTATATTTGTAAAGTCTTAAGTCTCATGTATTTACTTTACCCCTTGTATCTTCCTACAGAAAAGGCAGCAGCCTCTCAATATAAATAAGAAACCATTACATATGCGAGAAAATACATGTGAGGTGAGTGTTGAACTTCCTTCAGTTTATGTGTTTTGACTATAAAGACTTAAGGTGGCCATTCCTCACCATTAATTGTTATGGCAAAGATGGGCTTTGTTTAAAGTAGCTCTGTAATGAGTATTTTTCAGAGGTATCTCCCATTAAAGGAGAAGTTTTGTCACCTATGTATGTGAGTGTTGCTATTTGTGTGTAGATATAATCCTTTGTGAGCAATTACTATCATATAATTATGTTGCTCACTTCTCCAGGAAATAAACACCAACCCCACACAGTTACATGCAGTCTCTTAATTAACTTGGTATATAGCAGATATATCAATACAGATTAGATCACAAAGCCCAATTAATATATAGATGTAGGAACTGAAACATGGCAGATGTACATAAACCTTAAAGGATACTATAGCCTTAATTTTACATTATATTGTTTTAAAGAACAAAAAGTGTAATGGGCAAATAGGCACATACAGCCATTATTTCATTACCTATCATATACCATTATACATTATAGGGGCAGTAATTATCTTCATTGTGTGTTTTTATGCTATATTAACCTCTAAGCCATGGAAATCCCATATTCTTTGTGTAATATTAACCCCTAAAGTATATTCTTTGTGTAATTTTAACCCCTAAGCAACAGGGTTAGGACTTCCATGGCACCTATAACTAAACCCCAAGCCACAGTAGGCCTGTAAGACCTTTATATTTTCACTCCTCCTTCTAACAAGCATTCAGTCTCGCAACCATTTCCGCCCGCATCTTTCATCTCCCTCATATCTTTTAAGCTTTTTTCTTTAAAGGGTTGGCCTCTAATCAAGCCCAACTGCAAGTCATATTTTAAGCCATAAACCTCACTTCACTTACTCATCATTATTAGGTTCCCTCCACTACAATGTTCAATGATTTAAAAATTTAGGCAGTTGTAGGCATTAGATCATATTCATCCTCAAGTGCGAGTCAAAGGATGTTGTTGCTGTGTTCAGTTAGATTAACTGAGGCATTGATGGTTAAACCTAGTTTTTATTTTGCAGCTGGAGAAAAAACACACAAACAGAATTCTGTGTAAGCTGGGGAAAAGACTCACAGAGAGAAGTATAAGTGTGTGCAGTTGTCTGAGCTGAATAAAGAGACCCACAGAGAAAAGCATGGCCAGTTGTCTGAACTAGAAAAAGCGATAACACAGAGAGAACCCATGCTCAAGTTGTCTGTACTCGAGAAAAGCACAGACAGAGAGAGACAGCAGCTTATGATTGTTTGGAGTGGAGACCTGAAGTTCTGTACCGGAGAAAAGCACAGACAGAGAGGCAGCAGCTTATGATCATTTGGAGTGGAGACCTGGAGTTCTGAAGAAAAACAAGCCAGTGATTGTGAACAAACTATTGGACTATTTGTTTTATTTTGCCTACCTGGATGAGAGCTGGTTAGTGAGGGAGCTGCTATCAGTTAAGGTAGTGCTTCAATGGAAGCTAGGCCTGTTATTTTCCATTTGTTTTGGTTTATTATTAGTGCTTCAATGGAAGCTAGGACTGTTATTTTTTATTTGTTTTGGTTTACTATTTTGTATCACTGGCCAAAATTGTAGTAAAACTTGGAAAAGTATTCCGACCTCTTGTATTGTGTTACTTCATCAAAGTGGCAGAACAATGGGTACAAGTATTGTGTATATGTGTATATATATATATATATATATATATATATATATATTTTTTTATATATATATTATATATCTGTGGGTATATGTATAAATGTAGTTATATATAGCCAGAAAACTGCATTAAATTATAGTGCAGGATAGGGCTAGATAAGGCTGAAAAATTGCAGAGAATTTGGAAGTATGCATTACGTGACATCATGGAGGTCTCATGTGATATCATCAGTAATATCATAGATGATGTCATATGAGATATGTCATATCATGAATGATGTCACGTAATGTCATAGATGATGTCATAAATTATTTAATCAGAAAAACCTTTGCAAGGAGAGGGATTTTTTGTTTGTTTGCAACCTTAACTTGACAATTTCGTCAGTTCTTCCAGCCTTCCAGCCTTTATTAAATTGTGATTAAGTCAAATGAATAGGGCTCTTTATAAGCACATAGCATATTTTTTTTACAGATGTTTTTAGTTAGTGAAGACCTTGCTTTTGGATAGAAGTTCACTGTTAGTTTGCCCTTGCTCTTAAACCTTACCCATACTGTAATGCATTTTTTTGCCAATAAAATAGCAAAAATAAACTTAAATATGCATTACCATATTTGCGGGCGCCAATGCTATGGAGCAGTATGTCTTTCCCATGAAAGCTTTGACCTATGATTTGTAATAACTGCATTTCTCGGAATTCTGGGCATGAAACGCATTTTTTTAACTTGTTTTAGACATTAAAATTTGAACACAAATGTACTATTTATTTACTCTACTATTGTACGGTGGAGGGCTTCTATCACTCTTTTGCCCACCATATATTAAAATTATTGTTGTGTTGAACTACCTACTCAAAATATCCACTACACAAGCTAAGGAACCGGCTCCACGCTGATGAGAGGCAGTAACCTTGAAACGGCTGTACGTGGATGGGATTCCTAGCTTGTGTATAACCCAACCTTAGCTTTGCTCAAAGTTGTGTGATACAGCGGGCATATCCCCCCCCCCCCCGCCCCCCCCAGAGCAGAGCCCCAGTGCATTACACTGGATTTACTGGTGTTGGATCCGCCCCTGCTTCCTGTCCTGGGAGTAGAGTTAAATTGTCCCCCCCAGATTTGTGGGGGTTTCTACGCCCATGCTCCTTCCACTTCAAAGCTGGGGACTTTATGATACAGGATTTCCTAAATAGATATAACTTACCAACTATCTCCACTCAATAGTAAAAAATGCTCAATGCATACGTAATGGAAAAATAGATTGGAAAGATTATAAATAACTTAAAACTAGGAAAGGCTCCAGGCCTGGATGGCTTTTCCAACATTTATTACAAAACCTCTCTTATTCCTTACTTAGGATTATTATTATTATTACTATTTTTATTTGTATTGCGCCAACATATTCCATAGCTCTGTACATGGGATAAGAACAGGGGAAATACAAGTTTAACAAATTCAAAAGTTATGAGGCCCTGTTTTTAGCTTAGAATCTTAGCAGAAAGTGCTTTATCCCAAAGCACCCTACAAGACTGGAAACTCGCTACTTACAATCTAAAGGGTATTAAAGGGCAGAGAACTAGAGAAGAGTAACAAACAAGGAATAGCAAGGGTCAGGAAGCAAATGAAAGATAGACATAGTTTTATTTTAGAGGGAGAGGGGAGGGATCTGAGGTGAAAGACTAGTATGCTGGCTGACCCCTATCTGCAAGTAGGAAGTCAGGTGTTTTCCATGGCTCTATAAATTTAATTTGAGTTGGGGTGGGTGGGTGAGGGGTAGGGAGGGAGGGCAATATTCTGAGAATCTCACAGATGTAGTAGGCCTTGGAGCAGAGTGAATTTGCACTAAAATAAATAGAAAGAATCGATTGGGGGACATGCAGTACAGGAAGATAGGGGAGTTAGAGAGGAATGGTAGAGAGACCCTAGAATGAAGGTATGTGAGGAGGGGGAGGAGAGTTGAGGTAATTATGACATAAATGGGGAAAGGATTGGGGAAGGGGGAGACAGCCAAGCAGGGTATAGGAGACCGTTAGAAATTGAAAACAATCAGTTAGAAATATTTCTATATGCCAAGATATAATAACATGCATACAGTAGTGATATTAAGAAACATATTGGCTCCAGGGAAGGTAAGACTTTCTAATGTGATACTACGAGGAGAACACATGCCTCCAGAATTGAATAACGCTAGCTTAACAGTGTTCCCCAAACCAGGTAGAGACCCACTAAACCTTAAAAACTTTCGCTCAATATCACTTCCTAATGGAGACATACAAATTCTTGCAAAATTGACGGCGGATAGGATATCAATATTTGTCCCCAGAATGATACACAAAGACCAGGTGGGCTTTGTGCCATTTAGACAAGCTGGGGATAACATTGGGAGAATTTTAAACATTTTTCACTTAGCGAAATCCACCAAAACCCCCCATTGTGTGGTGTCACTGGATCTTAAAAAAGCCTTTGACTCGATTGAGTGGTCATATCTATAAATGGTTTTGTCCAACATAGGAATTAAAGGTAAATTCATAAACGTTATTAGATTATATTACCAAAATCCTGTTGAATACCTTAAATTACCAGGAGAGGCCACAAATCAAATACATATTTGAAGAGGGACTAGACAAGGGTGCCAATTGTACCCTCTATCATTTGACTTGGCAATTGAACCCTTGGCGCAAGCCATAAGGTCCACGCCTGAAATACAAGGTTTTAAAATTGGACTTCACCAATTTAAATGCTGTCTGTTTGCGGACAACAGTTTATCCATGCTAATAGACCCAACAAACTCAATACCAGCTTTAATGAACATTCTTGATGTATTTGGACAAGTCTCAGGTCTGACTGAGCTACAATTAAGACAAATATAAGGTATTCCGTAAGTATGTACAACACTCATATAATTTGTGTTACAACCACTCCCCCTTCTAAAAAAATGGCTCCAGAATACAATAAAAAATATTTTAATATTTTATTTTAATATACCATATATGCATTTCATATGCTGAAGTGAAGAAGCCTATATAAAAATATTGTGTGTATTAATGATATGCACTACCAATTGTAATGAGGGGCAGAAATGGCTGTAGACTCAGGAAGGCATGGAGAGTGAACATGCCTAGAGCAGCATAAAAATGTCACCATAAAGATGGACCAAACACAGGAACCACGCCCAGGAGATTGCTTCCACAGGCCAGGATATCAGGAACACAGTATAATCCCTTAGAATTAGGATTAATTCACAGACTGACATTTACACCTTATTTATGTAAGTACAGACACAACTGTCATATCTTTATTAATTGTCACATTTTTATACAATTTTCTGGCACATCGGCTGGCCAATCACATTAAGCCCCATCCTTCGGTACATAGAAGAGGGATCAATTAACATAATTGGCTGCCCTGCTTACTGGGAAACCGTGTACATCTGATGAGCTTATCCTGGTGATTGTATTACCTATCACCATTTGCTGTAAATACTCAGACTTTTTATCTGCTCAAGACCCCCTGTGTTCGTTTATTTAGGTGGGGCTGAGGAAGTCATCACCAAATAAAAAAACTGTAACATAATCACAATACATACAATTTTATGTAATTTTAACCAAAAGTAATATAAAATACATAACTATAACAATTAAACAGTGTAACTTCTTGACAGCTCAGACCGAGGCCATGGTCCAAAACAGTTCAGTCAGGCCCTGTGCATAACAGTCTTGTCACTATTTTACTATTGCAAACAAAGAGGGGGCAAAATAAGTCTTACATGGTCAGGTATTGGCAACCAAACACATGTGAAGAGGCAAGTTTTGTGTTTTCAGATTATCTAGAAATTGCTGCATACATTTTATTTATTGGATATTAAAAAATAGAAAAAAAATAGAAAACACTGCATTCTATGCAATCAATGGTTTTCTTTAATATTAGTCCATTGATGAATTAAATATTTTCCAGCAAACCATAAAATGTTTGCTTTTTATGTGGTTTAATATAATCCTTCAGTAAGCCTCATGTGGCTGAAAATAGCTCTAAAGCTTGAATCACTGAATTAAATGTAGAACAAGGATACAATTAAAAGACAATAGAATGTTTTAAAAACACAGTGGAGACATGAGCTTTATAAAATAATACTGTCATATAGATGAAAGGATCTACTTATACTTTGTAATGGTTGCTGAAGAAAAAAGTCCAGAATAAATCTATATGCATAGATTTGGGATAGATTCACTAAAATGAAACATTACTATTCATACTTGATTGTTTAGATCATAATTATCCTTGGGTACATATATATGTATGAGAGTTGTAAGAAAATACATGTTTTGTATAAATTCCGTTATGTAACGTGACAACTTTTAGGTTCATTCATTACAGATGTAATGTCCCATATTTGTTTAGCCATTATAAATGTTCGATAAAAAAACAATTGCTTGTGTCAATAAGGTTAGATGCCTAGTATAGATACTTGGTGTAAAAAATGGAGCAGCACAATATTATTTTCTTCTTCAGACTAAAGCTGTGCTCAGCCTCGATAAGTATAGCATGTAGTCACATCCAATAGATGGACAGAAGATACCTTTTCCTTATACTATGTATCTGTGTTCCATAGATACACGTGCTAGCAAGCTAAATGGCTGTTAACAGGTAAGCTTTCAATTTAGCAGATACTTGCAATTTTAATGTCCTTGTCCCTGCCCATATATTCGGGAGCCTCATTTGCAGATAACATTAAAGAGGGGTGATGTCTCCATATCTCCACCAAAAAATGAGTATTGACGGTCCGTTTCGCGGGTTAATTGTTTTCAGCGTTTTCTGCGTTTTTTATACCCTTCATTATTTCTGAGATTGAAAAAAATCGTCACTACAGGTAATGGAAGGACTATAGAATCTCATCAAGGTTCTTGTCTGTATAAGTCCTTTCAGAGCTATAAAGCTGGAAAATGTTAGAAACAGGTCCTGCAAGGTGGTAGAGAGAAATATTTATTACCCAAAGTACAAATTGTATATAAGGTAGATGTTCACTATAGTATCACATATTATAATTGATGAACTATGAGACGTTGTCACGCTTTGCGTGGTGCGTACGACTTAGTCGATGAGCGACAAAGGCGCTCATTGCTTGCGAGCCTCCGTGAGCCGCTAACTCGAAGCACTTAGGCGATGACTGGCACTTCAGGCTATTGATTGTTACATATATTACTTAGAAAAAGTTAAACTATATTAATGTATTATTCAATTAATTCATTAATTAGCATTTAAAAAAAATATATCGACTAGCCAAAGAACACGCGAGGAGAGGCTCGCAATGAGTGTTGAAGGTCCTTAGAGTATAAAAAAATTAACATTGTGTGGCAAACAGCATTGCCATGGCTTCAAATTTTATTGACCGTCATTTTTTGACGGGCAAGTCGCTAGTTTGTATATATTTTCTAAGGTGGATATTCACTATGACTTATGTGTAATGAGATTTATTAATTACATTTATTGATTATAAAGTTATGAACAAAGCAATTGAAGCAATCAATTAAATAGTTAGTAACTTTATGAATATTGATAATAAAATTATTGTTGAATGTAAACTATTTTTAGTCTAGTATACTTAAAAGTGCCTGTGCTAAATATGGAATTATAAAAGTCTTTTTAATTGCACACTTGTGGGTTTGAGATTGTTCTGCAATTAATTCTAATGTCTTTCCATGAATTTCCTTATTTTTAAAAGATAGTATTTCGTGTTTAAAAGCTGTTAACGCTCTAACTCGTAGTTGGAATGCGAGAAGCTCATAGAATATGTGACAATTTTCAGAGTTGTTTTAAGTGTGTATAAATTTACGTATTGGGCAATAGAATAGGGCCCATAGAGTAGTAGAGTTAGCAGAAATTAAGAGAAAGAGGAGCAAGGGTTAAAAATTAAAACAAACAGAAAGAGTTGGGGGTTTATTGGTTGAAAGAGAGTGTGTAAGGGGGACAGGGTGGAAGACAAAGACAAGTATGGGTTAAGAAAGAGAGTGAAAAATGGGGGACTGTGGCTGAAAGAGAATGTCACGGTGCATAGATATAAAAAGAGAGTGTCTGGGAAGTAGTGGATAAAAGTGAGACTAAGCCCAGGTAGGAGGATTTAAAAAAGAGAGCAAACTAAGGAATCAGGGGTCTAAAAAGATAGAGAGGGAACAGAAAGAGCAGAGAAGAGAGAGAAGTATGGATTAAAAAGAGAGCTAGGGTAGTGACAGATAAAAGAGAGAAAGAAAATATATTGCAGAGAAAAATCCAGATACACCAGTAAGCAGGGGTTTGATAGAGATAGTTTGGTGGTTTAAAGGTGGAGAGGAAAAAAGAAGGAGAGAAAGAGTGAAAAGAGGAAGAGGAAGAAACACCTTAAGAAAGGTAAACGAGAGAATCAATGTAGCAGGGGTTAAAAGAGAGAGAAAGAGGGTTTTTGAATAAGGGAGGGGGAAATGTGATGGAAAGAGAGATAGAGAGAAGAGAGCAGCACATCATAGAGAGAACAATAAAAATTAAAAGAGAGAGAGAGAGATGTAAGCAGGTGTTTAAAAAAGAGATATAAAGTTTAGCAGTAGCTGTTAGATATAGATGAACAGAGACCGGAAAGCAGAGGCTAAAGGGGTGAGTGAGAGAAGTAGATAGTAAAACAGATAGAAAATGGTACAGGGGTTACTAAAGAGAAAGAGAGAAAGGGAAATAGAAGTTAGTGAGAGAGTGAGACGAGTGTTAAAAGACAGGGGAATATGGGTAAAAGAGAGAGACAGGAATTGGGATTAAAAGATAGAGTGGGAAAAAGGACGAGAAAGAGAGATAGTAGAACAGCTGTTAAAAGAGAAAGACACGGCGCGGAAAGCAGGGGTTAATTGAGATACTTAGTAGGCCTGGGTTTAATATAATGAGTAAGGACAGCAGTCACAGTAGTGCACTTGAGCCATGGCCGCATTGTCCATCTAATACACCCTTGGTCTTATCCAGTGTACGACCTGTCGCCATTACATTACTAGGCACCAGTCCACCTGCTGCGCTATGATCATTCCTCTTCACCTGCTGTTCCCCTCCACATTCCCACTCCCATATGTGGAGTCCAACACCCTGAATTCTCATCTCCCTAATAGTTTGAGTATTTCCGCAGAACCTGCGCTCTCTCTTTGTAGTTTCCGCTAGGCCGCACCTCCGTCTCGCTTTCAACATAAACACATTAAACATTTTGCTTTGCATCTCCTCGCCAAGTTTATTGTACATTTTTCATTATTGTAAGCAAAAAAAAAACATTGTTTTGAAAGATTCGAGATTTTCACTTTTTCTGCCAAAAAATAAAATGGGGGGAAAAAGCACATTGTGTAACAGATGCTTCCAATAAATCCCTAGTTTGGCAACATCCCATATTACTACAGTATTTATCCGCAGAACATTTCATTTCTTTTGTTGCTCGCGTGCCTTACAGCAAGAATGTCGTGCTGCCAAAATCCGCACGCTTATTGAGTAACAATCTAAAATTAAGGTTTTTTTTCTTACTTTTTTTTTTAATTACATCATGCATAAAACATGGCATATTTTCGTCTGGATCTTAAAACATCTAAAAGCAAGAAAAAAATAAATATATATATACATAAAAATCAGTATTTTTGTTCTTTTGAGCATTTTTCCCTCATGAGCAAAGATTCTGGCCGAGGTTATTGCAAATATTTAGAAAATACACCCTCTACGTACTCGCCATTGAGTTGGAAATCTGAAACAATATTTAATTATTTCCCTTATTAGGATATGTATTGCAAGTGGGAAAATTCATTAAGATCTTTGGTTTGTAAAACAATATCTACTTAAAAAGCAAGTATTGTTAGCTGCCTACTACTTAAATTTAATCTGTTTTGCTTATGTCAAAACATAATGGCTTTTAATCTTTCTGGATGTGATGAGACATTGTTATCTATTAGCGTCAGAGATATTCTTGATGGGATCATGTTGCTCCATGTTTATCTTTTTCCTATATACACAGATCCCATAAATAAATTACAAAGTGAATTTTCAATAAACAGTTCGTTCATTTGGGATTTTAGAGCAGGCAAATACCAAGAAAGCTTTTAGGTTTTACACAGGTGTCTTGTTTCCATGAAAATGCCCTTGTATACTGTCCCCCATCCTAATGATCCCCCATGACATTATTTAATCCTAAAGTGAGCTGTATGTTTTATGTGTGTTAACATATAATGTGGAAAGGGATTATCAGTGTGGAAGATGAGACGTTGTATGTCTATCTACTTTAGTTAAAGCTAATATTTTAAATAACATTATTATACAACAACAAAAAGATTATATGGGTGTACAGGTGTAGAATTTGAATTTACGATCCCTTATAATAGTGCTGTCCAAATACTTTAGTGTGGGGGCCTTATTTATACTGTCAGCAAGCTGGTGGACTGCATATAAAATAATAATTTATAAAATATATACATTAATATATTTATATATACTGTATACCATTACTAACATTTTGGTAACTTATATATGATGTCCCAAGTATTTTATATTATCAATAGTAGGTTTGTGGGAAGGCTTTCCCATGGAGACAGTGTTATTAAATTGGAGCCAACAAGGAGCCAACAAGAGTTACAGCTATTAAATTAGCCTCTTTCAGCTACCCGCAAACGATCTGCGGGTTACTGGCACAAAAACACTACCGGCCGTCAAAATCGTAACCCCGTCCCAGCTAAGACTTTTGATCTGTCAACCCTGTGAATGTTACTATCGCAAATTGCTATTAAATACTAGAATACTTAAGTACTAGAGAGAACCCGCAAGGGGGTTAAAGTACTGTCCGTAGGACTGTAAAAGCAAATATAAACATAATACTGTATTTTAAATTAAAGGGAAACTGATGTAACATATTAATATTAATAGCACACTATTCTCAAACCCGCAATTTGGAAATAAAAAATAATTTATTTCCGTGTTATATCGATCCCGGCAATCAATGTGTTAATACATATATTGGAACTCGCATGGACTAGAATATTATATTTATTGATTATTTCATATTGCATTATTTCTGGAATGCGGTTCCAAAATCATAGGTGATTGAAATGTAAACTCCATGTTTAATGACGCAATGATGTCAATCTCTTTTACTATTTGGCTCCATCTAATCCATGGGTTTGACTAATTGATCATGTTCACGGCCGAAAATGGAATGTGCGGAAGCATGGTTTACGGATTTGGATGTCGTCCACATATGTTGTGTTCTTGTCTAATTTAATTGCTCTGTAACTCCAAATTTTAAGCCCGCAATCTTTGCGGCTCTACTACGGCTGCTGTGGGCTTCAAATTTAATGGTGCCCCATGTCTAGTCTAGGGGCCACAGTTGGACAGCAATGCCTTGAAGAAGCTCATTCTGTTATATTGCAACCCTTCTTGTACATATGAATTCAATTTAAATTGGTGACAAAATAGTCACATTTTCTGATTATCATTTATTTATTAGTGTACTTGGTTATCAGTTTGCCTAGAACTAGAGTTATAGCATTTTAGGAGCAGGCCATCTACCTATCATTGGGACAAAAGTACTAACATCTCAACTACATTTTCCACAGTAAAAGTAGACCCAACTCTTTGAAAACCACTGTGCAAGGAGAAAATAAATATATTTGAAACTGTTGTGTATGACTGAGCATAACTGGGAAGGAGAAAAGTCATAAAACTTGTTTTGAATTGAAAAAAATGTGGATGCCTGTGCTGGTCACTGGAGGCATCCATGGCACTTTGGTGAAAGTTGCTTGTTTGAAAGCGTTGTCATTAAGGTGGTATCCTTCTCTATCATTTCCTGTTCTGGATAACATGTGTGGCTGGTACTCCACTAACTCTCCATGCTGAGACATTTTATCTGTATTAAAGAGAGTGGTGTTAGTAAGTGGTTTTGGACTTAACAGTAACCAAAACTTGTTTGTAGATCTACATGTTTGTGTTTTGTTAGGGTGAACAGGTCAAATACATAGTATTAACTGGTAAAGTATGTTTTCCTGAGATCCTACGGATCTGATTTGCCCCAAGGGTTATTTATCTAGATATACTCTGCCCCCCAGGCCAATGTACTTGGCCTTGCAGAATGTTGCTAAGGGGGTTATGTACAGGAACACAATATGCATGATGCGGCTCAGCTGGAGATTTCTGTTAGCGTTATCGGCACCAATGTCATGTGCCCCTGTATTGTGCTAACAAACAAAACAGATCTGAGTAAGGTGGCACAGCGCTTTTCATGTTCATTGTCTCATTGACTGTGCCATGTTGGAAAATACCTTTGGAGGTTCATGTCTTACAAAATATGGCCATACATGCCAACATTTCTAACTGTATATTCTCTTGTTGGTGCCTATGAAAGCTCTTATATCTTCTCAGAGATTAATTAAAGGTGGCGACACAGAGGAGACGCCGCTGCAGTGAATCTGGGCCAGCCCTCCATGCATTGATTAAAAACATCACTTTTATTACAAAAACGCAATAGGAATGGTAGCTGCTGCCAACTGACTCTTAAACATGTTTGTAATAAAATTATGTTTTTAATCAATGCATCACGGATTGGACCCAATTCACTGGAGCATCGTCTCCAGGATTGCCAATGTCACAGTCAGACTCTCTGTGCCCTAAATAAGGGAAGATATGTCTTTACTCACTGCATGGATATCTGTGTTATTCCGACGGTTTTGGAGGTAGAGTGGAGTACAAATCAAGAGGTTAAAAAAGATTCTGCCTTTTAGACTTAAAGAAAGTTAAAATCTTTTAAATTATTGAGGAAGGAAAATAGAATTCACAATGCCCTAATCTCAATACTAACAAATGAAGAATATAAACAGCTATTAGGAGCAATTACCAAATTTTAAATAGCAATGTCAGTAGAAGAAAAGAAAAATCCGATAACATATTGCTTAAAACACTTAAAAAATGATTAAGTAGGAGAAAGAACTAGGAAAGCAATGGAACCACCCTACTTGCTTTTGATTTAACTGCTAACACTTTAAAGTGTGTCAACTTGAGCGAAACCTATTTTAAAAGTTGTTCAAAGATGGTACTTAGTACCAAGTCAAATTTCAAGATTCAGAAAAGGAAAGAATATAGATATTTGTTGGAACTGTGAATCTGAAAAGGGTTCAGATGTGGTGGAAATGCAATGTTGTTCAAACCTTTTGGTCTTCTTGTATAAACAATATGAAAAATATTATTAAGTGTGATTGAGATCTAACACCTGAAATAGTATTATTTCACATTTTCTCGGATAATATTAATCATAAAGTAAAATATATTCTTATGCATATCCTATTGGCTGCAAAATAGCTTATTTCAATAAATTGGGGAAAAAAATATCTCCCTTCTTGTGGGGAAGTAAAGGACATCTGGAAACAGAAGCAGGGAAAAATATTTTATAGGATTCAATATGAATGTAAAGGTAAAAAAAGAATCTTTATTGTAATATGTGGGATGAATACATATAAATCATTCAGTTAAAATACCAGACCCCTCCGCTTTTATGATACTATACAAGGACTTTCATTGACGGAAATATGAATGTAGGTTGCTTGTGATTGTTTGTATAATGAATAGTTTTCTTTATTTGAAAATAAAAATAATATAAAAAAAATAATACTGCCCCAAAACATATTGTACACACGTGGAAACAGAGCTTGCTGGGCGATGTCCATGCTGAGCTGGGTTAGACAGCTCTGGTTCTGCACTGGAGCAGCCTGGCCATATAGGACTCCACCTGCTGATGGTGCCTCCTCGCTTCCCTGCGCAGCCTCCTCAGATTGCAGCCCATGGAGGCCTTGTGGAAGGAGACGGTGGCCTGAATCATCAGAACCAGCATCTCCCCCATGGTGGCCTCCAATGGTGGGCTTTGGGATGGAGGTCTCCGTTGGGCGGGCATGGCTGTGGGTGGAGGCGGAGGTAGTGGCCAAGTGGGGAGGTGTTAAGGAGCATGGTATGTATATGGCATGTATCCATGGTGGTGGTAGGTGTGGTAGTAGTGGCTCCCCATGACATGCTGGTGGTGGGAGGAGGAGCTGATGGTGGCATGAACCTTGCATCTTTCCAATAACTGAGCCTGGGTGGGAATCAATCTGTGGGAGGATGGGCAGAGTGGTCAAATGCCATTTATGTGGCTGAAGGTGCAGCCAGTGCCACTAACAACAAATCTACCACTTATCGCCCTCCTCCTCCACTCCCTCCCTCCTTACATCTATTTCCCTCCCTCCACTCCCTATGTCTCCCCCCTCACCTCCTATATTTCCCTCTCTCGCCCTCTCTCTTACTCCCACACACTTCCTCCCTCCCTCTACTCCCCTGGTCCCCGTCTCTCCCATCATTCTTCTCCTCTACTCCTCTCCCCATCAGTCACCAATAAATATATAAGGATAAATCAAATAAACAGTCTGTGTATATATTTGTGATGTAAAACAAATGTATGTTCTATGTGTTTTTTTTATTTGTTGGGTATAGGGTGGGGGGGGGGTGTCCTAGCTATAAGTGTATATATGTCTATTATTATCCTATGTATATGTATATTATGTGATATCAGTATATACGTGTACATGTATTATGAAATTAAGTGCACAGTATTGAATAATTACTGTATTGGTCCGAATATAAGCCGCACCTTTTTTCCGATTTTTGAGCTTGCGAGTTACGTGTGCGACTTATATTTGCGACCGTAAAAAAAATCACTGCCGATTTGCGAACTTTGCTTGTTACGTGTGCTGCTTCTATTCGCGAATGCAAAATTACTGCCGATTTGCGCAATTGCGAGTTAAGGGTGCCGATTTTCATGCTTGAGACTGCGGTATTGAATAGCGATTTACGGTTTTAGTGATTCTATCATCCTGTAAGGCCTGTAACATGCAAAAAAAGCTACAGTGCTAATTAGAAAGCCTGTTTCTTGCAATGGCCGATCACTTTGAGAGTCTTTTTCTCTCCAATTTTACGGGTGCGGCTTATATTTGAGTACTATCTTTTTCAAATTTTTCCCCTTGAACTTTACGGGTGCGGCTTATATGCGGGTGCGGCTTATATTCGGACCAATACGGTATATAGAAAAATGAAAAGAATAGAACCTGCTTTCCAGTCACTTCTTTGCACACTCTCTCTAGAACCAAACCTCAAACTCCTGGGACCTGTGTGCTAATTTGTAAAAATCTACAACACAGTCAGCGCTTGGGCGGGAAGCTCACAAATATATACAGTATGCCTGTCAATCACTAATCCGTTGGCTGCTATGTCTATGGCACAGCAATATTATCCGTAACATTTAATTGGTGTATTCTTGCTTTTGCCCAGCTGCCGTAATCCGGTCCCTTTGGTGCTACTGACGAAAGCATGGCTTACGTATGTGACCTGACTGCCGTTATTCGGGTCAGCACAAGATTAGCATGCAATGTAGTGAAAAAACTCCTGCAACCGATTCACGGCGCTGGCGCATATTGCAAAGTGAGAATTACATAGAGCCCATAGTTGGCAACAAGAAACTTGGGACAGAGGTAGAGAGGTAAGATCCTCCACCACTCTATCTTCTCCTGAGGTGCTTCAAATAAAATGTATCATGAACTAATCCAGCCCCCTATAGAGACTCCTTTGAGATCCAGAACATATTTGGAAGGGTGATACTACATGTGACATCACAATGTCATCCATTTTTGCACTAACTTTAACAGAATACATTTTAACTAGACTTATATTCCCCAATGATTTATCGATAACTATGACTAATAGTGATGATATATTATAAAGTGTTAGGCTGTCTTAACCCCCTTTGTTCTTAGTACCAGCAGACAAGGTATCATGGACCAGCAGCTGTTGTAAACTGTCTATTGAGAAACACTGGTGTTTACTTCCCTCCAGCAACCTGCTGTTCAGAGAAACTCTCTTTTGGAGTGGGGGCATGATAATTTGAGTTCAAGTTCACTATGGTTTCAAAATGAAGTCATGTTCATTTGTCAGTCTCTCTCTAACCTATTATCATGTTGTACCTTTCACTATCTATCTATCTATCTATCTATCTATATATCTATCTATCTATCCCTCTATCAATCCATCTATCTATCTATCTATCTATCTATCTATCTATCTATCTATCTATCTATCTATCTATCTATCTATCTATCTATCTATCTATCCCTCTATCTATCCATCTATCTATCTATCTATCTATCTATCTATCTATCTATCTATCTATCTATCTATCTATCTATCTATCTAGTGTAATAACTGTTTTTCTCTGAATTCTGAGCTGGACGCAGTTCAAAATGTGAACTCAGATGTACTATTTATTTACTGTACTACTTTACAGTGGAGGGCTTCTATCGCTCTTTTGCCCACCATATTATAAATGACTAGTGAATTGCCCGTCAAAAAATGACGGTAATAAAATTGTAAGGCAGGTATTGCTGTTTGGTGGAGATGTGCGGTGAATGGGTGTTGTGTTTATTGTGTTTTTTTTTGTTTGTTTTCGTTTGTACTTGTTTCTGTATGGTAGTGAAATAATTAATACATTAATAAATGAATATACTTTACCTATTTGGAAGTAATATATGCAGGAAGCATTGTGCTGAAGAGCTGACAATCTGTTCTGCTGTTGCTGCAGCATACAATGCAGGTTTGCAGTGTTGTGGAGCTACTGTGTAAGTTTCAGCAATGTGTGCAGTGTGTAGTGTAAATAGGCTGCGTGCGTGAGGGAAAGCCGTTAGTGTAGCTGTGTAAGCATCGTGTAAGTTAGTGTTGTAAAATGGAGGCGAATGTGTATGATGTCGCATTCTTGCTAATGGTGTATCTCGTACGGCTTTTTGGAAAATCCGTATGTGCTTGGTGGTGTTTTGCGTGTTTAGGGTCCTGTAGCCTCATTTTCGTTTTTTCCAGTGGCCATTTTTTCTCTCGCTTCAGGGATTTTCGTGCGTGTAAACTCTTAAATTTCTACTTAAATTGAGGTGTAACTTCACTTGCAGAGGTCCTCGGTGCCCCCCTTGCTGTGGGTAAGCTTTTTATGTATTTGTTGTGTGTATTTATTGTGTTTTGAATGTTTTTATGTGCGAGCGGTTCGGGCGTTAAGGTCGTATTTTTGCGAGTTCGTAATGTTTTTTTTCTAAGTCCTGCGTCTCGTATTTTTGGATGGTCCGTAAATTTTGCGGTGTGAGTCCAGCCTGTGGCTCATTGCAGCCGACGTGGGAGCCTCCGCATTTGTGGGCCGAAAGTCGTAGGGGGTCGTAGGGATGAGCCTACGGCACTCATCAGCAGTGCGAGGGCCGCAGTTGCTGCGGGCTCGCTACGTGAGCCCGCATCGTTAGCAACAACCCGCCTGCTCACAACTATATATGTGATTGTTGTGGTGAACTACCTACTCATAAGGTCCACAACACAGGCTGAGATCCCGCTCCATGCTGATGATAGCCAGTAAGCTTGAAACAGCTGTACATTGATAGAATACTCAGCTTGTGTTTAATCCAAGCTTGGCTTTGCATTAAAGCTGTGTAATACAGCATGCATAAGGTTAAAGGAAGCCATGTTTGACAATGGCTATGGATTGAAGAGCTCAGCTTCCCAGAATGGAGTGTAATAACTTCTCGGAATTCTGTTCTGGAAGCAGGTTTTTAACTTGTTTTAGACATTCAAATGTGAACACAGATGTACTATTTATTTACTTTATATACTGTATATATATATATATATATATATAATGGGATACAATCTTACGCCTCTCTTCTGTGTCTGACCTCTATGTTACCCCCAGGGTCACCACCAGGAATTCAGTTGCGTAAGCCCGTCTTTTTTTTTTCTTGTGACATTTTCCAAATCCTGTCACTTACGGTTTTTCTGCGCTGGCCCCCCAAGGCAATTGATATTTTCGGTCCCTTTTGTTTTTGAAAACTGAGTACGGCCTAAAAATGGTTTATTTTGTGTTACAGTGCATAAGGTTCACATTAACCAGACCAAGTTATCCAAATATCCTCCCTGGTGCCAGCTCTGGGGCTAAATATAAAATTTTATATCTTACCGATCGTTACATCTTTATGCCTCCGCTAAATGATCCGCTGCGTCTGATCCAAAATGTAATGGGATTTGTTTTAAAGCTTATTTTTTTCCAATTAGCAAAGAGTTATTTATATATCCTGTCTTACCCATTTAATTAATGAGGTTTCTTAATGAGAGTCATATTGAAGATCTGCTAACATTTACTACCTAATTAAACATAGGCCACAATTAAACATGGAAACGTAGATTTTGATGTCAGATAAAACCAATATGATCATCTTAATTGGCCCATTCTACTATTTAATTCACATAAAAACACAAGCTCTGTTAACCCTCTCTATATTCAATCCAAAAGCATATTTCAGTTCTCAGTACCGTCTTTAGTCTGTAACTCGTGTTCGAGGAGTGAAGCGAGCAACTTTCACTGCAGTCCTTAGTCCAGCGGTGGGCAACTCAGTCCCACGAAGGCCTCCAACAGTCCATGATTTCATTATATCTCTTCTTGCGCAATTCATGATGTTTCTGACTGAACTTAGCTGAGTTACTTAGTCTCATTCTTTCTGATTGATCTTGGAGCTCTATTCTATTGGAAGATCGCAAATTACTTTAATCCGTAATATTGGCTGCGGGTGTTTTTTTCTCTAAATGTTTAGATGTATTCTATTGACTCAAGCCCGAAATGTTAAGCCTAAATTTGTAAAGATATCTTTTTAAGTGGGATTTCAGGGGGTGTGATCATATAATTTGACAATATTTAAGCAAGCCCGTAATTTACTTCTTAGACACAGCCAATAGTAAAACAGACTGTCATCATGATGTCATCATGGAAGTTAGATGTAATCTGGAAGTTAGATGTAATCTGCAATCGGAGTCTACAAATTAATTAGTGCCAATAAGTAATGTTTACTGATCGGACTCATAATCACGCTATCTAGCACTTTATAAATGCATTAGATCATCTGTTTTAGTCCATGTGGGTTTCATGATACGTATTAACCCCTTGAGTCCCGGGATAGGAATTACTCAGAAACAAGATTGCCTTCCTGTGCCTTTAAAGCACAGTAATGTGTGTTTAATTGCTGCTACAGCTCTAATAAATGTTTGAAAAAGCCCTTGCGAGTTTTATTTAGTACTTTAGTAATAAAAAAAAATTCAGTTGCGGGTCAGTTCCAGATTTGATTTGCAGGCAAGAGCTACGAGTCTAATAGAATATCGATTTTGTGTAACTTTAATTATTTAGAGCTCATTATATTCCAGCTGTGCTAAAACCAATGGAATTATAAAGACAAATTTGCGGGTTTGGCTGCCCCATAGTGATTGTGCACGGGTAACTGGTAATCGGATTGCTAGTAGCTAATCGAATATGGGGCAATATTAAGATTGATTTTAAGTGTGTATAAATTTACGAATTGGGCAATAGAATAGGGCTCTTAGGGCACTAATAAATTTGCCAAATCGCAGTTCCAGAAGCACGTAAAGGGGACCGCAAAAGTTACGGCTATTAAATTGGCCTCTTTTAGCTACCCGCAAAGGATCTGCGGGTTACAGGCAGAAAAACCCTATGGACTGTCAAAATCTGAACTTCGACCCAGCTAAGCCTTTGATATTTCAATCCTGTAAATGTTACAATCGCAAATCGCTATTAAATTGCTACAAGTACTCCAGCCCGCAATTGTTTTCACACCTGTAAATGGCAAATGTAGCCAAAAATCCTGCGGGTACTAGAGACCATTTGCAAGGGGGTTAAACTCCTGTCCATAGCACTGTAAAAGCAAATATAAACACACTGCTGTATTTTAAATTATAGGGAAAGAGATAAAAGGTATTAAAATTAATAGCACAACATTCTCAAGCTTGCAAATCTGCAATACATTTTTTTTAAATTATGTTTCATTTCCGTTTTATATCGATCCCGGCAAATAATGTGTTAATACATATAATAGAACTCGCATGGCCTAGGATATTATATTTATTGATTTTTTCATATTGTATTATTTCTGGATTGCGGGTCCGAAAGTGATTGAAATTTAACCTCCATGTTTTAGTGACGTAATAATAATGGTCTCTTTTACTATTAGCTCCGTCTAAACCCATAACTACGGGTTTGAATAATTTATCATGTTCACGCCGGAAATGCTACGTCCCCAAGAATGGTTTATGGATTTGGATTCCGGCCATGTTCTTGCAGGCTTTTCTTATTTAATTGCTCTGTAACTCCAGCAAATTTCAAACCCGCAGACATACGGGCTGTACAACGTCCACTGCAGACTTGGAATTTAATGGGGCCCTTAGTCTGTAACTTGTCAAACTGTATAAAATGATCTTGTGATCAACTCTTTCAAAGATGTTCTTTTATCTGAAACTTTATTTTGTCCTTATAAGTTTTGTAGGTTATCACAATGTCCAGTTAACATATCACTCACATTGTGGCCAGCTCTACTGTTTTTTTAGTTGCTAATCGCTCAAATTCTGTTTTGCTTCGATGATTTCAGATTCTAAACTGAATTTATGCCATGTGTGTTTGAAGCACATACTTTACAGTATTGCATGAAGGATCACGCAGCCTGTCTGCCTGTTGGCTGGAGGTCCAACATTCAGCAATGCCTTGCACAATAAGCTTGCACAACATCTCAATTCAATTCCACTCAAACAATGAGGTTTTGTGTAATGTAAAACAACTGGGCTACACAGTTTTGTTGGAATTTTAATTACTGAATTGAAATTTTCATGACGACTTATAGTTTGGCAAAAATCAACTTTTTAAAAATAACTAAAAAAAAAGAACAATAAGAGCAGAATTGGGTACAATCATTTCCTTAAGATGCACTATTCACCCTGTACATCAGTTCCATCATCTCCTAGTGCATCCTGTCCATCATCTCCCTGTACATACAACCCATAATTTCACTGTACACCAGATATAATCTCATTGAAAATCAGGTCCATCATCTGTTTGTACATCAGGCTCCACATCTCCTTGTCCAGTAGATCCCATCTGCTTGTATCACAGGTGTATCATCTCCCTGTGCATCAGGTCCATCATCTTACTATACATCAGGTCCATCATCTTCCTATATATTAAGTCTCATCATTTTCCTGTACATCAAATCTCATTATCTGCTTGTACATCAGGTTCATCATGTGTCATGAAAAGTTTATGCATCATGTCCCATTATTTCCTTGAACATCACCTCCCCATACATCATGTCCCATAATTTCTCTGTACATCAGATTCCATCACCAATTTGTTCATTCACATCCCATCATCTACCTGTACTTTAGGTCCCATCATTTCCATGTTCCCAGTCCATCATTTTGTTCAGGTTTAGACAACTCCTTGTCCATGGAGTCCATTGTCTTCTGTATTTCAGATCCCCTAATTTCCCTCTAAGTCAAGTGCGTCATTCCCCTCTGCATCAGGTTCCATCTTCTCCCTATACATCATGCCTCTTAACCTCCTTGAAGATAATGTCCCATCATCTCTCTCTACATCACGTTCATTATCTATACATCAAGTCCATAATTTTCCCTATACACCGTGTGCCTCATATCCTTGCATGTTCTGTCTCATCATCACCTTGTACATCAGGTTCTTTATTTCCCTGTGCACTAGGTCTAATCACCTATCTGTACATCAGGTCCATCATTTAGCTAAACTTCAGGTCCTAGAATCACCCTTTTGCATCACATCCATCATCTCCTTGTATATCAATCATCTCCTGTAATCTAACCGTACTTCAGGTCTCATGGTGTTCCTCTATGTCATCTCCATCTTGCCCTTGTGCCTTAACTCTTAAGTATTAAACAGTAATCATAAATCCTAGTGTTTTAGTTACTTAGGGTTGTGTTGATTTATTGTACCTCCGTTTAGAAATATATTTTGGGACAGAGAATGTGTTCATAACACCAGTGAGTTTTATTGATCCACTGGACCCAACACTCTACTAATCAGATCTAGCATATAAGGCATGAACTGAGAGATCTTTCAGTCATCAGGTCACATAACTAGTAACAATTATATATTTTGGGACTTGTATATCACAGTCTGCTGGCTTCAAGTCCTGAACAAATTTGAGACAAAACATTGAGGCAGTTTTATCAAGGAAACAGTCACCAAAATGATGCATCTAGTATGCTTGTTCTATTTACCTAAATTATTTGTATTATTAAATCCAATGCTAATCTCAGATATGTGTAATGATTTAACTGTTTTTGTTTCTGACACCTCCACTAAAAGGCTGTTCCACTTATCTACTGCTCAGTCCTTCAGTCATGTTGGACTCTCGGTCACCATATGGATCCAGCATGCAAGGTACATTTGTGTCTGGTTGTGCTCATCCATATGGTTTTCTTGGTAAAGATACTGGAGTGGGTTTCCAGTTCCTTCTCCAGTGGATTGCAATTTTACTGATCTCTCTGCCATGACCTGCCCATCTTGGGTGACCCTAGATGATATAGCTTCAGTGATGCACACAAGCCCCTTCACAATGATAAGGCAGTGATCCAGAAGGGTACTTATCTACTAACCTTTCTGTAAAGTAGTACAACCACAAATTATTCCTAATTCTTTACTCTTCCAACTTCATGTCATGACCTTTTGTTCTTACATCCCTGTTTTTCTAAGAAGATACCACCTCCTGAACTTTATTAAACTCATTGATATATTTGCAAGTTTCCCTCACATCTAAGGCCGTATTTACCTTTTTGGAGCCCATAGGCAGTGAAGTGGAGGAGCCGCTGCGACTGAGTACTCAAAGTATGCACAGACCCATTTTTGCCCTTTCTGTAAATGAAAGTTCCATTTTCTGTTGTAGCTGTCTTGTTCTAGTTTGTTACCCCCTAGTAGCCAGTCTATGAACTGCAACATTTATTTTTTTAAGCCAGGAACCATTTTTTTTATGAAGTGGCGCCCCTCACAGGGAAGCACCCCTGGGCGGCTGCCTAGTTGGCCTAATGGGTAATCTGGACATGCTCACATCCCCTTCTTCCTTCTCCCCTCTAATTTATACATATTGAGGTCATGAAGTATTTCCTTTTGTTGTTGTCATAATCAGATCATCATTAAGTATATTTTATTGGGGTTTTGTGACTTAGTTGGATTTATCAGTGCTGACATTTAGATTCCATGTACTTGACCATTACTCTGCTTGATATAGGCTTTGGCATGATACAAAGAAGTTCAATAATACAAAAAAAAAGTTTTGCCTGTAACTCTACTCTCTATTCACAGACTATACACATGCATGTTTTGGGCTCAGTACCACTAGACTCTATAAAGTGAGTCTGATCACTGGAGGCAGGTGTTGAAGACTCAACCTGTGAATGATCCTTTCCCCTCCTCACACTCTCTAGACCACCATTTCAAGTGATTTATGGGACAGAATCCAATACAGCGTGCATACAGCCAAATAATCTCTGGGGCTTAAATTGTAACATAATCAAATCCAGAGAACAAAAGCTGGAGACGCGTTTCACCGCCGAGCCAATCCATTGTGGTGTTGTTAGTTGCCAGAAAACATGAGAAGGGACAGGAACAATGAAAAAAAAAAAACTCTTATAATGTGTTAGATTAAAAGGGAAATGCTTCATTAGTATATTAGTGGTCAGGGCTCAAACACCCGCAGTGTTATATTTCCAAGTTAAGGAGAGTGACAAGCTCTCCATAGTGGACATTACATGACCCTACAATGGTCCTGTAAGGTCAGAACCTTAACTAGAAATCAGTCTAACCTATAATATTACATTTTTATGTTTAAAGGCTCAGTCCATGGTAGGACAAAAGTGTACTAATGGCAGTGACATTTTTATGGGCTCAGTCTCTTCTAGATACATCTACTAATGGTAGTGACATGTTTAAGGGCTCAGTCCCTGCTAGACCCAAAGTGTACTAATGGAAAGGACATGTTTAAGGGCTCAGTCATTGCTAGACCCAAAGTGTAGAAATGGAATGGACATATTTAAGGGCTCGGTCTCAGCTAGACATGAAGTGTACTAATAGCAGTGACATGTTTAAGGGCTCAGACTCAGCTAGGCACAACATTTACTATAGGCAGTGACAAGTTTAAGGGCTAAGTCCCTGCTAGACCCAAAGTGTACTAATGGCAGTGACAAGTTTAAGGGCTTGGTCCTTTTTAGACCCAGAGTGCACTAATGTCAGTAACATGCTTAAGAGCTCAGTCCCTGTTAGACCCAAAGTGTACTAATAGCAGTGACATGTTTAAGGTTTCCGACCCTGTTAGACCCAAAGTGCACTGATGGCAGTGACATGTTTAATAGCTAAATCACTGTGTGCGCACTACAGAACAATACATTAGACCTTTTCCAGAAAGCCACTGATTGACTTTAATGTACAATTATTCATGGAGATAATTTCTTGGCCAATACAAACGAGAAATGCTTTCTCTCTACAATAAGTTTAAAAAAAATAAAAGGATTGTTTGACGATATAAATTACATCATTCCCCATAAAGTTGACATTGCAATTTTTCAAAATGATCTGTTTAGAACTGCTCCAAAAATCTGCAAGGTTACGTGCAGGTTTCAGCCTAAATAAGGACAGCAGAACAGGACATTGGGTAACAAATGACAGCGCGGCCATGCGCCACACCATAAAACGAAATATCGCTAACCTTTACACACAATTGTGTCAGCCGCCCAAAAAAATCCTGTGCATAGGAAGGAGCTAGCATGAAAAGTTAGCTTAAACTTAAGCTTAATCTCTGCAAACTGCTTTTGCAACAAAGTTAAGACATCCTCCTGACAGATTCTAATTAGGGTGTGAAAGGGCACTGCACCAGCTGAGTTATGGAGCTCTATGGAGACGTCAGTTACTCTCTTTAGGCTGATTGGCTTCAGAATATATCATATGGTGGTTCTGATAGTTCTGCAAAGCTGCATTTACAGTATTTTTAACCTTTTGAATTCTTTTTTTTCTTCAAAATAGCCTTTCATGATGTTTGAAGTCATTTCTTTTATATGCATGATAAATAAATATGCCAGTGAATATCCATTTAAACAAAGCTTGCATCATTAAATATCCTGAAAAATGTAAACACCCCTCGCACACATTACCAAAGTAATAACTGGCAGAGGGTGTAGTAGAGGCATCACAATGTATTATCCTAGTTAAAAACTTGCTTTATGACATTTTTCCTGCCCAATTATGCTCTTGGTAAGAGACAATGTTTCTCAAATACATATATTTTTGCATCCTACAGTGATCCTGTAACGAGAAATGTGGCCAATATTCAGTGCCATGGCTCTAGTAAAGTATATATAATTCCCATAATTGGAGATGCTCTCCAGTTCCATGTTATCTTATCTAAAAGATGTACTATTCTGTGAGACTTGAAGAACTATTGGAGAAACTCTCCAGTTCCATTTTATCTTATCAGGTGTAATAGGCTGGTGACATTGTAGAACAATTGGAGAGACTCTGCAGTTCCATGTTATCCTATTAGATTTAATAGGCTGTGACATTGTAGAACTATTGGAGAGGCTCTCCAGTCCATGTTATCCTATCAGATGTAATAGGCTGTGACATTGTAGAACTATTGGAGAGGCTCTACAGTTCCATGTTATCCTATCAGATGTAATATGCTGTGACATTGTAGAACTATTGGAGAGGCTCTCCAGTCCATGTTATCCTATCAGATGTAATAGGCTGTGACATTGTAGAACTATTGGAGAGGCTCTCCAGTTCCATGTTATCCTATCAGATTTAATAGGCTGTGACATTGTAGAACTATTGGAGAGGCTCTCCAGTTCCATGTTATCCTATCAGATGTAATATGCTGTGACATTGTAGAACTATTGGAGAGGCTCTCCAGTCCATGTTACCCTATCAGATGTAATAGGCTGTGACATTGTAGAACTATTGGAGAGGCTCTCCAGTTCCATGTTATCCTATCAGATTTAATAGGCTGTGACATTGTAGAACTATTGGAGAGGCTCTTCAGTTCCATGTTACCCTATCAGATGTAATAGGCTGTGACATTGTAGAACTATTGGAGAGACTCTCCAGGTCCATGTTACCCTATCAGATGTAATAGGCTGTGACATTGTAGAACTATTGGAGAGGCTCTCCAGTTCCATGTTATCCTATCAGATGTAATAGGCTGTGACATTGTAGAACTATTGGAGAGGCTCTCCAGTCCATGTTATACTATCAGATGTAATAGGCTGTGACATTGTAGAACTATTGGAGAGGCTCTCCTGTTCCATGTTATCCTATCAGATTTAATAGGCTGTGACATTGTAGAACTATTGAAGAGGCTCTCCAGTTCCATGTTATCCTATCAGATGTAATAGGCTGTGACATTGTAGAACTATTGGAGAGGCTCTCCAGTCCATGTTATCCTATCAGATGTAATAGGCTGTGACATTGTAGAACTATTGGAGAGGCTCTCCAGTTCCATGTTATCCTATCAGATTGAATAGGCTGTGACATTGTAGAACTATTGGAGAGACTCTCCGGGTCCATGTTACCCTATCAGATGTAATAGGCTGTGACATTGTAGAACTATTGGAGAGGCTCTCCAGTTCCATGTTATCCTATCAGATGTAATAGGCTGTGACATTGTAGAACTATTGGAGAGGCTCTCCAGTTCCATGTTATCCTATCAAATGTAATAGGCTGTGACATTGTAGAACTATTGGAGAGGCTCTCCAGTTCCATGTTATCCTATCAGATGTAATAGGCTGTGACATTGTAGAACTATTGGAGGGGCTTTCCAGTTCCATGTTATCCTATGGGTTAGATGTACAACTGTGTGAGACTTGACGAACTGTTGGAAAAGCTCTCCAGTTCCATGTTATTCTATGGGTTCGATGTGACGTTACCATGTGGCTATTTCCAGGTACAGGGACATTCTGTGGTTTCTCATTAGAACATCTGGCCCATTAATAACAAGTGACACATCCACCTTTGGCACTAAGGAACGGCTTCCAAAAGACATCCCTGATGTTATTGTATCGACATGCTCCAGAAATAACAAGCAAGGAAAACATAAGGACAATTTATAGATTTTCCTTTGCTGGCAGACAGTGGAATCTGCTGTGTAATACTAAACAGAATAAATATTACATTATGCTCTGTATATGTGTCTGACATATAGAATCACTTCTGGAAACAGTGGGCTATATCTTCTAAGATCTCTTTCAGATGTCAAATTTTAGAACATCTGCCCTGCAGCATAACATGAATAACAGGAACACATAGGATTTCCAAGGCAACACTTCAGCCTTTAGTACATATGGCCCTATGCTTTATCATGTTATTGTCTCATATCTCCCTATATAATAGAACTTAGTAACTATCACTGCACAGTTCAAGCTAAATTTGTATTTTATGATTGGAGTAACTAAAGTTACATAGTAATAATGGGAGGCATTGCATGAAGGAAAATTACACATATAAATAAATATAATTACAGTTAAAAAATTGCTGGTGCTTGGAGGTTTTGTTAATACAAACATCATAGACCCCTGTATTATTATATCATTAATGATTATATTTATATTTATTTATTTTTTTGGCACATGTCCATTCTGGTGAAGACAGCCTTAATTTATGACACTTGTGTCCCCAGGCAGCCGTTTCTGTGCTGTGTGCTTGGGAGGAAGTCTCCTCCGCTCTGGTTGGCAGTGATCCATAGAACAAATAGAAGAGCACTTCTCAGAGACAGGCTTTGGATATGTCAGACCTAATGTATGGCGGAGATCTAGAAACGCTCTAAACTCACCAGGGAGTAGGACAGATTGTAACTCCACAAATCAAATATTGATATACATCTGAGAGTCAGTGTTATTCCTAGGAAGGCTTAATAGCCAGTCACACAATGGTTAAATACACAGTTTATAACCTAGTTGTATTAACCAAGAAATATATTTTTGAGTGAATATATTAGAGTATATGTACTTGTATGTGTTTATATAAGTGTATACACGTGTGTATATCTACATGTCAGTGTGTGTGCCTTTTTTTGTTTGTGTGGGCTCGTATGTATTTTTTCTAATTAATGTGTGTAGCATTGTGTCTATAGGGTTGGAGCAGTGTGCATGTGTATATGTGTATTTATATATTTGTATCTGTTTGTGTCTGTGTATGTATTAATAAATATAAGATTTAGAAGAAAAAAAACACCACTTTACTTTTTGGTCCTACAATCCCAATTTAGGAGTCTTTCATTTGTATTTAATCCAACTTGTTATATTACACATTATTTCTCCATTATAGAGAACCATCAGCCCTATTAAATTAGCTCAACGTTGAAAACCGTAGCCCGTAACGTAGCCTGCAAAACTTATTAAATTGGCTCGTAAAGCAACCTGCCGAAGACTTACGGGGTAAGGGCGAGAAAAGGCTTTGGGACGTGGAAATTTGAACCACAAATCCATTGATCTGTCAAGCCCGTAACTGTTACGTTTCCAATCACGCTTTTAAATTGCAATAAATTCACTGGCGTTCAAGCCCGTAAGCCGCAAATGGAGCCAATAAGCCAACGGGTACCCGAGAGGACCTGCTAGAGGGGTAAAGTCCAATCCGTAGCACTGTAAATATATACACACTACTGTACGTATATTAAAAGGGAAAGTGATGTGAGGTATTGAAATAAATAGCATAACATTCTGAGGCTTGCAAATCGCCAATATAAAATATTTTTTTGTATGTTTAATTTCCGTGTTATATTGATCCCGACAATCAATGTGTTAATAATGGAGCTTGTGTGGACTAGAATATCATATTCATGGCTTTATCAATATTGCACTATATCTGGAATGTGGGTCCGATTATAACTCGTAATTGAAGCCCGTAATCCAACCTCCATTTTTCAGTGACGTAATGATGACGATCTCTGTTGCCATTGACTCCATCTAAACCCGTAACTAATTGATCACATAATGGCCGCGCAGCCAACATACGAAAAGTTTGCGCCTCAAGCCCGTAACTCTCGGCATGTTCTAATTTAATAGCTCTGTAATGCAGCCGAAATTCAAGCTCGCAGCCCTTGCGGGTTTGCCGATGCCGCTGCGGGCTTCAAATTTAATAGGGCTGCATGTTTCTGTTTATGTGCAGGCAGGTCACTGCAATATAGTAACGAGTTTCTGAAAAACAATTTAAACCTTTTATTTTTGCTATATTTATTAATTATTATTTTTTAACAAATGAATTAACATTTGAAAAAGTTTGAGATAGATAGATAGATAGATAGATAGATAGATAGATAGATAGATAGATGGATGGATAGATAGATAGATAGATAGATAGATGGACATATTGATAGATAGATAGATAGATAGATAGATAGATAGATAGATAGATAGATAGATAGATAGATAGACATATTGATAGATAGATAGATAGATAGATAGATAGATAGACAGATAGATTTGAATGTATATAAGTATGTATGTGACTGTATATATTTGTTCACAGGTGTGCATGTGCATATGCATATTTGTATAGGCATGTTTGTGTGTGTGTGTGCAATACAATGTGTATTTATATGTATTGTATCTTTATCGGTGTATATGTTTGTAGGTGTGTGTGTACAGTTATGTGTGTATGTCTGTATTTAAATG
Organism: Discoglossus pictus; assembly: GCA_027410445.1. Classification (NCBI taxonomy): domain Eukaryota; kingdom Metazoa; phylum Chordata; class Amphibia; order Anura; family Alytidae; genus Discoglossus; species Discoglossus pictus. The sequence continues at coordinate 242,830,948 of CM050168.1, read as the reverse complement.
TGTCTGTGTGTATTAGGGTTTGTGTATATTTGTGGTTGTGTATTTGTGTGTAGGTATTTCTATGAATGTGTGTAAAGGAATGCATGTGTGTATTAAATACAATGTGTAGGTGCATGTCTGTGATTATATGTGTGTGTGTGTACAGGTATGCGTGGGGTTATGTTTATAGGTATGTGTGTGTAATACAATGTGTGCTTGTATCTCAGCTCAAATAATGAATGGAAACCACAGAATGTCCTCCAGGCTCCGGATTCCCAGCTGGGATATCCCCATATTAGCAATTGCAGTGCAAAGATATCACAGCTGGCAATGTAGGGGTCATATAGAGAGTCAACCAGCGGTGCTAAGGATAAGAGTTTAACTTAGTTATGTGATAAAAAAATGAATTAAATGTGTATTACTGATTCTGTTTTGAATCCTTCTGGTTGTATACCACTTGGATCAGCATGAGTATGTGTGAGTGTGTCTGTGTTGTGTGTGATTAAGTCAAACAAGTGTGTGTGTGATGTGTGTTTCAGTGTATATATATGTGTCTGTTGGATGTTTGTGTCTGTGAGTGTCACTGTGTGTGTATTTGTAGGGTTAACCTCTTGTACTGATCCAAGAAAGAGGGAATGGCTGCCCCTACAATATGGGTAATCATTGTTACTGACATCAACTCATTGAATCTGAGATGTGGAATTATTGACAATCACCTCCAAATCCTGACAGTCGTCCAAGATCAGCAGATATAATAAAAAATCAATGAGAATGATCCAAAATCATATAGCCACCTTAAATTTGAAGCTCGCATGTGCAACGCGAGACCCCGCAACGGCTGCAAGCTTGAAAAATTGCGGATTTACGGTGCTATTTAATTAGAACTTGCTGAGAGTTACGGGCTTGAGAGGCAAGCACGTAAACCATTGTTACAATTAGTCAAACTCGTAGTTACGGGTTTAGATGGAGCCAATGGAAACTGAGATCATCAGAATTACATCACTGAAAAATGGAGGTTGGATTTCAAAGCCTTTCGGGGTTAAATTACGAGTTACGATCGTACCCACATTCCAGATATAATGCAATATTAATAAAGCCGTAAATGTGATATTCTATCACATGCGAGTTACAGTATATGTATTAACTCTACGACTTTATCCCCCTTGCTTGTCCTCTTTAGCACTCGTTGTCTTCTTGGCTCCATTTGCGTGTTACGTGGTTGAACGCCAGTGATTTTGCTGCAATTTAACAGCGTAATTGTAACGTAGCGGGCTTGACAGATCGAAGGATTTGCGAGCTTGCAAGTTGAATTCTCACATCCCATAGGGTTTTCTCGCTGCTACCCCGCAAGTCATTGGTGGGCTGGTTTAAGAGGCTAATTTAGTAGCCGCAAATCTTGCGAGCTACGTTACAAGCTACGATTTTACACGTTAGGGGAATTTAATGTGGCTGTTTGAGTAATGGCCTTAGAAAGTAACAAAATCTGAACCTAAACAACATTGATCAACCATATTTAAAATGTACATAGACACTGAGAGAGAGATCACTGGGATACATAGGACACTGTGTAACGGATTATAGGGCACTAGCTTTCGGAGAGGACCTTGTTTTACAGAGAAGGATTCCATTGCTGCATCCTGTGATAAAGGAGATAGAAAAATAGGTTATTGTTTGTTGATTCTGCGAGAACATACGGCTTTCATGCATAGCATAGGTGGTGTAACGGAATCCATCACTGTTTTACCCTGTTTTATGGTTAATTAATTCTTGGTTAAAAAATGATCACATTGCTATACTGTAGATATGTTGGTTTATGTTCTACAGAATATATTGGCTCAGAATAGTACAGCTACTAGGCTAATAGATAATCCTATTACAGAGACTCTTCCTAAGATAAGGAAGTCTATTCTATAAAGTGTTTTTATTATGAGACCTAAGAACAAAGGGAAGGATGATCTAATCAATGTCTGATTGTATCAAAGTAGCCAGGTAGCCTCAGGGAGGTGTGACCACACCTATTGTCCCTCTATGTGTATTGTGTGGCCAACTATGGGGGGTGTGTATTGCCTGTGGTAAGAGATGTGTATATATATTTCTGCACAACAAAATAAAGACAGTATTATTTGACTCCCAATTGAGTGTCGTCCAATATGGGAGGTTGGGGATGGTGAGACTGTAGTGCTTCTTGGATATTTTACCGTATACCAGCTGAGATTTTGGATTCGTGTTCCAACTCCGTTACAGGTGGGATTTAAATGATTTAGGTATTAGCTCCACATTGAAGAGATCCGATAAGATCGGAACAGTGACTGTCTGTGGGTAGGTTTCTTTTTGCTCCCTCTTCTATAATGACTGTTGATTGGAATCACATTTTGACCATTATTTTATTAGCTAGACCTGCACCCTGGTTCGTAGGCTGTTTTTTATCTGTCTAGAGGGTCCATCTGGGTGCACATCGGTCAGATCGGATATGTCTCCCTGCTCCACTGTTCTCTACCTTAATTTGTGTCTCGAGTGATTAGTTTTCCTCAGTAGGTATCTCCTACTGCTCTGATGTCGCTCTACTTATTTCTGTGCTTCATATATTTCCAGTGGCTCCTCCTTTGACCAAACTTCTCCAGTAGATCTGATACATTCCCCTCCTTCTTCTCTACCTGTAACTCTTCCTCCAGCATTTCCAAAGGATCCTTTTCTGACCAGCTTCTCAAATACATTTGTCCTACTACACTGCTTTACCTCTTTCTCTAGCTTTTCCATACAGTTCTTTTATGTCCAGCCTTATCCTGTAGGCCAGTCCCATTATTCTTCTGCTCATCTTCTCTGGCTCCAGGGCACTCTTGTGATAATCCTTCTCCACATGTATCTCAGTATCTGGTATTTCCAGAGTATCTTCTTGTGATCATCCTTCTCCAGTCGTTCTGTCCTCCATCTCTCCTGTCTATCTGCCTGATCTTCTATCTCTAGCATTTCAAAAGAATGATCTTTTCACCAACCTTTTCCAGAAGCTCTGTCCAATCACTCTTCTGCTCCTCTCTCTCTATCTCAGTAGCTAGTATTTCTAGATGACCTTGTTGTGCCCAGCATTCTCAATCGCTCTGCTGTTTTATCCTCTCATATCTCATTTCTAACATTTCTAGAAAACAGCCTTGTTATCAGCCTTCTCCAGCTGGCCTGTTCAATCTTTTTCCAGCACCTCCAGTTGTATCTCACTCTCCAGTAGACACAAAGGATGTATTTTCATCATCCCTCTCCAATAGGTTTGTCCCAACATGCCAGCATTTCCAGAGGATCCTCTTGTGACCAGCATCTCTAGCTTCTGTCCCTCCGTACCTCTTTTTGTATATACGTTTTCAGTATTTATAGAGCACCTTCTGTGATCAGTCTTCACCAGTCTGCTTTCTTTCTGAGTCTTTAACATTATCTCACCAATATTTCTAGAGGTCCGTCTTCTCCACCTACGTCTTAGTCTCTAGATGTTCATCTTGAGCCCAGCTTTCTCCAGTCAGTTTATGTTCTATCTCTGTAGGCAGAATTGTTGCAACAACCTCTTGTCCTTTGGTTTACAAGAGTTTGTTTGAGTTACCATAATTGGAAGTTAATCACCTGGAAGATTCTATCATCCAGCATCTTCAACAACAAATAGCAGAGTTTATTTTAATAAATCTCAAAGTCAATGTTGTAACAAGAATTAGAAAAACACAAGGTTAGTTTAAAGGAAGATTACAATATCAGAAGAATCTAGAGCCAAACCTATGAGCAAAAAATAACTCTGAATACAGACAGAATTTGTCTTCTATTCGGATATTACTTTTAAATCTCTCTTTGAAGCCGTGTGATGCTATCACAGACTGTTATTAGTGACCTCAGCTCTTATTGGAACTACAAATGTTGTAATAGGTTTGTCCTTCAAACTTGGGACAAGGTCTGAGTCTGTAATTTTATAAACTTTCGGGGAAAGAGCCTCAGCTCCTAGAAATTAAATACATTTGAATATAATAAACCTATATTATACATTTTACAAATGTTTTGTGAATTTCAGTGGAGGCACCCACTCACCCGTGCTTTATCTTCGTGTACATCATTTCTCATCATCTCCGTGTACAGACCACAGTGTGATAACATTTTTTTTTGTGTGAGATTTTGACAACAGTCTCATTCTGAACTTAAAGTAATCAAATGTAACAATTCCAATGCAAAAAAATAACATAATCAGAGTTTCCAGTGATCAACTTCCTGATATATGGTTTGGAACCAATATTTTGGTTTGGAACCAGTATGTTAAATGATGGGGAGTGAATTAACAGTAATAGAGTGAGTAATAATGCTGAGGTGGTGCCAATTGAGCCAGATGTATTTTGATAAGGAAAGATAGATAAACAAGCATGGGGTCCATTGGTATTATGTCCTAAATAGGTGAATTTTGGGGTGTTTAAATAATTTGTAGGCTTGGAGAGAACACAATGAAGCTTGGAATTGAGTTCTAAGGTAGTGATGCAGATTCGGACAAATCTTGTATGTGAGAGTAAGAGGAGTGACCAAGCTAAAGCCTTTGGAGGAGCAGAGGGAACATGCGGGAAAGTATTTGGAAATGAGCATGGAGATATAGGGTGGTGCAGTAACATGGACGCCTTGTACATGAGAACTAGCAGTTTGAATATGATTCTGCAGGAGAGTGGGAGCCAGTGTAGGGATTTGCAGATAAAGATTGGAAAGGGGCATTATAGTAATCCAATTGGCAGATGAATAGTGAGTGATTATTATTATTATTATTATTATTATTATCTTTTATTTGTATCACACCAACATATTCCGTAGCGCTGTACAGGGGAAAAGAACAAGGAAATATACAATATGTAATATTGACAACGGCAGAAAATGGAGAGCCCGGTTTTGAGCTTCATGTCTTGTACAAGGTGCTTTTTTCCCAAAGCACCCCACAGGATTAGAAACTCGCCACTATAGTGAGTGATTAAGGGATTTGCTTTATTGTTAGTGAGAAATGACAAATTCTGGTAATTTAGTTCAACTCTAGTCGACAGGATTGCGTGAGATTTGGATGTGAGAGTATAGAGTCGGCTCTTCTTCAGGCAGCTGTTTGTCTCGTTCATTTATCATTACACATTTGCGTCACTGCAATTCCTTCCACATATTATGTTTTAGGACAGTCATTTTCAAGTTATTTTGGGTGGGCAACTATTTCAACTTGCTTTACTGCCTCTAAGAACACGAATGCGAATTTCGCACTTACCGGCTATAAAACATTTTGATAAATTGCTGACGAATCACCTAATACTGACTGTTTGTGCCGCCCTTGAGTGACATCATCAATATATCTACCCCATCCAGCTTGCTGTGACTGGAGCTTTTGAGCATATACAGATGTGCTCTGAGGCCCATAAAGACATTAGTGTAAGCTGGTGTTACTAAGCCATGCCACATAGTTTAGGAACTAAAAGCTAATCTAAACTGAGGAGCATTTACACAAGTTATATACTGGATATATACACAGCGCTAAGCTGACTTACTGTATATGATGTCTTACAAAATGTCTATTAAGTGGAGCTATCCAGGAACTGGATGACTTAACAAGAGATAATAAAGAAGAATATGCAGATGGAACTGAAGAAACTATTTGTTAGATAACTGAGCTTGAAAGTTGGGAATTTTAAACATATATTATCCATGCAGTACCTCCCCTCTCTATCTCTCTTTATTGATGTTATTAATTATCTCTCACATTGGGGACGAAGGAGAATAGGCAATACCCAGTTGGATAAATAATAAAAATCACAAAGACTTTATCACAAAGTCTTATCAGTGTTCTAATATACTAGCGAATTGCCCTTCAAAAAATGACGGTCATAAAATTGTAAGGCAGGTAATGCTGTTTGGCACACAATGTAAGGCTTTTGGTCCTCTGAGTACCTTCGGCGCTCATTGCGAGCCTCTCCCCTCGTGTACTTTTGCTCCTCTGAGCACCCTCGGCGCTCGTTGTGAGCCCGCACCTCTCCCCCCCATTTTTTTTATTTTTTATATAAATATCTTTTTAATACTAATTAATTATTAATTAATTAATTAAATAATTCAATAATAAATTAATATACTTTACCTATTTGTAATTAATATATCCAGCAATCAATATCCTACAGAGCTAACAATCTCTTTAGATTTTCCTGCAGCATCCAATGTACATTTGGACTGTTGTGTAAGTGTCAGCAATGTGGCAAGTGTGCAGCATAAATAAGCTGCATGCCTGAGGTCAAACAGTTTTTTTAGTTGTGTAAATCGCCATTTTCGAATGGTAATGTTATTAGTTGCAAGTTAGTAGAATGGCGGCAATTGTGTATGTGTTACCCGGGTCTGGAGAATTTTCTTTCAAATTGTGTTTAAATTGTTGTGCAACCTCACTCCCAGACGTCCTGGCTGTCCCCGCATGCTGTGTGATGTTTATTATTTTATTATTTATTTATTTTTGGTTGTTTTGGATGTGCGCGGTTCGGATGTTAAATTCGTATTTTTTTGACCTTGTATTTTTTTTTCTAAGTCCTGCGGCTTGTATTTGTTTTTTTCTAAGTCCTGCTTTTCATTCTTATGTGCCTGGCGGTGTTTTGCATGGTTAGGGGTCGTGTAGCCTTGTTTTCTTTTTTTTCAGCCACCATTTTTCTTGTCGCTTAGGCGATTTTCGAGTGCCGAAACTGGGTGGTGTGTAATGTTTTGTTTATGTTTTTTTTCTTCTTTGTTTTTTTGTTGTTTTTTGTATTGTGCACCGTTTGGCCGATAGCTTCGTATTTTTTTGGACCTCGTATTTTTTTTTATAAGTGCCGTGGGTTGTATTTTTTTTTCAAAGTTCCGCTTTCCTTTTTTCAAAGTGTTACGGGCCGTAATTTTTTCACTTGATTTTTTCAAAATGCTATGGGTCTCGCATTTTGAATTGTGTACAAAATGCGTATTGATCTGTAGTCCCGCGGGCCGTTGGGATGGCGCTCACTGCCTAAGTCGTACGGTGTTGTAGGGATGAGCGCCTACGGTGCTCATCTCCACCAGGGCAAGGATCGCCTTCTGCTTTATTGTATCACGTTAAGAAATATATTATTATTATTACATTGATATTGTTACATTCAGTTTATTTTGTGTTTTCTTGTTTGCATACATAAAACACAAAGTGGATCCAATAAATGTGTATAATTCATTGCTGTGCGTAGAGCTTTGGAAAATATGCTTTTAATCCAGAGTGGTTTTAGTAACTCCAGTACATTTCATAAGAGACCACAATAAGGGGATGCGTGAGGAGGGGCCGTGGTAGTACCCTACTGAGCCGCGTGGAAATAATAACTGCGCAGCCTGAATTCTGTGGCCAGTCATACTCTCTCCTGCTCTCATTTCCACTCTTTCTGTAGCCTTTCATGTTGTATGTCTGTCATGTTCTTCATTGGGTTTTTCTCTTTGTCTTTTATGATTTTACTATCCCCTCCTGTTTTTATCCTTTTGATGATTTGTCTCATGCTTTTCGTTCTTGTTTCTTAAAAAGTGAATATATAAATGTGAATTCTTAGCACTAAAGCCACACAGAGTGACATAAGAATGAATCGGTTCTCTAAGAGATCTCTCACTCATTTTCTCTTTTTAGTCATGTCTCTAACAACTGTATCTACTACTGTTTTTAACCTCATTTATCCTCTTACCCTGTCTCTCTCGTTATCTTTCTCTCCCTTTCCCTATTGCACCTCGCTCCTACTTGTCTGAGATCTGTGCATGTATCCCTTTATCTTGTAGTTCTCCTTCTCTTGTCTCCTCTTTCTTTGTTTCTTTGTGTATCCCTCTCTTGACGCATCTCTCTTTCCTGCACTGTTTGTCTCCATCTTCTTTCCTATCTCTATTATTTTGTAACTGTATATGTTTCTCTTTTTTGACCCCTCTCTATGTCTTACACTCTATATGTCTTCCTCTCTTTTCCTTTCTCTCTATCTTGCACTGGTTGTGTCTCTCTCTTGTCCTTTCTCTCTTTCTTGCACTGTTTGTGTCTCTCTCTTGTCCTTTCTCTCTATCTTGCACTGTTTGTGTCTCTCTCTTGTCCTTTCTCTCTATCTTGCACTGTTTGTGTCTCTCTTGTCCTTTCTCTCTATCTTGCACTGTGTGTGTCTCTTGTCCTTTCTCTCTTTCTTGCACTGTTTGTGTCTCTTGTCCTTTCTCTCTTTCTTGCACTGTTTGTGTCTCTCTCTTGTCCTTTCTCTCTATCTTGCACTGTTTGTGTCTCTCTCTTGTCCTTTCTCTCTTTCTTGCACTGGTTGTGTCTCTCTCTTGTCCTTTCTCTCTATCTTGCACTGGTTGTGTCTCTCTCTTGTCCTTTCTCTCTTTCTTGCACTGTTTGTGTCTCTCTCTTGTCCTTTCTCTCTTTCTTGCACTGGTTGTGTCTCTCTCTTGTCCTTTCTCTCTATCTTGCACTGGTTGTGTCTCTCTCTTGTCCTTTCTCTCTATCTTGCACTGTTTGTGTCTCTCTCTTGTCCTTTCTCTCTTTCTTGCACTGTTTGTGTCTCTTGTCCTTTCTCTCTTTCTTGCACTGGTTGTGTCTCTCTCTTGTCCTTTCTCTCTTTCTTGCACTGTTTGTGTCTCTCTCTTGTCCTTTCTCTCTATCTTGCACTGGTTGTGTCTCTCTCTTGTCCTTTCTCTCTTTCTTGCACTGTTTGTGTCTCTCTCTTGTCCTTTCTCTCTTTCTTGCACTGTTTGTGTCTCTTGTCCTTTCTCTCTTTCTTGCACTGGTTGTGTCTCTCTCTTGTCCTTTCTCTCTATCTTGCACTGGTTGTGTCTCTCTCTTGTCCTTTCTCTCTATCTTGCACTGTTTGTGTCTCTCTCTTGTCCTTTCTTTCTATCTTGCACTGTTTGTGTCTCTCTCTTGTCCTTTCTCTCTTTCTTGCACTGTTTGTGTCTCTTGTCCTTTCTCTCTTTCTTGCACTGTTTGTGTCTCTCTCTTGTGCTTTCTCTCTTTCTTGCACTGTTTGTGTCTCTCTCTTGTCCTTTCTCTCTTTCTTGCACTGTTTGTGTCTCTCTCTTGTCCTTTCTCTCTATCTTGCACTGTTTGTGTCTCTCTCTTGTCCTTTCTCTCTTTCTTGCACTGTTTGTGTCTCTCTCTTGTCCTTTCTCTCTATCTTGCACTGTTTGTGTCTCTCTCTTGTCCTTTCTCTCTTTCTTGCACTGTTTGTGTCTCTCTCTTGTTCGTTCTCTCTTTCTTGCACTGTTTGTGTTTCTCTCTTGACCTTTCTCTCTTTCTTGCACTGTTTGTGTCTCTCTCTTGTCCTTTCTCTCTATCTTGCACTGTTTGTGTCTCTCTCTTGTCCTTTCTCTCTTTCTTGCACTGTTTGTGTCTCTCTCTTTTCCTTTCTCTCTATCTTGCACTGGTTGTGTCTCTATCTTGTCCTTTCTCTCTTTCTTGCACTGTTTGTGTCTCTCACTTGTCCTTTCTCTCTATCTTGCACTGTTTGTGTCTCTCTCTTGTCCTTTCTCTCTTTCTTGCACTGTTTGTGTCTCTCTCTTGTCCTTTCTCTCTTTCTTGCACTGGTTGTGTCTCTCTCTTGTCCTTTCTCTCTATCTTGCACTGTTTGTGTCTCTCTCTTGTCCTTTCTCTCTATCTTGCACTGTTTGTGTCTCTCTCTTGTCCTTTCTCTCTATGTCTTACACTCTATATGTCTTCCTCTCTTTTCCTTTCTCTCTATCTTGCACTGTTTGTGTCTCTCTCTTGTCCTTTCTCTCTTTCTTGCACTGTTTGTGTCTCTCTCTTGTCCTTTCTCTCTTTCTTGCACTGTTTGTGTCTCTCTCTTGTCCTTTCTCTCCTTCTTGCACTGTTTGTGTCTCTTGTCCTTTCTCTCTTTCTTGCACTGTTTGTGTCTCTTGTCCTTTCTCTCTTTCTTGCACTGTTTGTGTCTCTCTCTTGTCCTTTCTCTCTATCTTGCACTGTTTGTGTCTCTCTCTTGTCCTTTCTCTCTATCTTGCACTGTTTGTTTGTGTCTCTCTCTTGTCCTTTCTCTCTATCTTGCACTGTTTGTGTCTCTCTCTTGTCCTTTCTCTCTTTCTTGCACTGTTTGTGTCTCTCTCTTGTCCTTTCTCTCTTTCTTGCACTGTTTGTGTCTCTCTTGTCCTTTCTCTCTTTCTTGCACTGTTTGTGTCTCTCTCTTGTCCTTTCTCTCTTTCTTGCACTGTTTGTGTCTCTCTTGTCCTTTTCTCTTTTTCTTGCACTGTTTGTGTCTCTCTCTTGTCCTTTCTCTCTTTCTTGCACTGGTTGTGTCTCTCTCTTGTCCTTTCTCTCTATCTTGCACTGGTTGTGTCTCTCTCTTGTCCTTTCTCTCTTTCTTGCACTGTGTGTGTCTCTTGTCCTTTCTCTCTTTCTTGCACTGTTTGTGTCTCTTGTCCTTTCTCTCTTTCTTGCACTGTTTGTGTCTCTTGTCCTTTCTCTCTTTCTTGCACTGTTTGTGTCTCTCTCTTGTCCTTTCTCTCTATCTTGCACTGTTTGTGTCTCTCTCTTGTCCTTTCTCTCTTTCTTGCACTGTTTGTGTCTCTCTCTTGTCCTTTCTCTCTATCTGGCACTGTTTGTGTCTCTCTCTTGTCCTTTCTCTCTTTCTTGCACTGTTTGTGTCTCTTGTCCTTTCTCTCTTTCTTGCACTGTTTGTGTCTCTCTCTTGTGCTTTCTCTCTTTCTTGCACTGTTTGTGTCTCTCTCTTGTCCTTTCTCTCTTTCTTGCACTGTTTGTGTCTCTCTCTTGTCCTTTCTCTCTATCTTGCACTGTTTGTGTCTCTCTCTTGTCCTTTCTCTCTTTCTTGCACTGTTTGTGTCTCTCTCTTGTCCTTTCTCTCTATCTTGCACTGTTTGTGTCTCTCTCTTGTCCTTTCTCTCTTTCTTGCACTGTTTGTGTCTCTCTCTTGTTCGTTCTCTCTTTCTTGCACTGTTTGTGTTTCTCTCTTGACCTTTCTCTCTTTCTTGCACTGTTTGTGTCTCTCTCTTGTCCTTTCTCTCTATCTTGCACTGTTTGTATCTCTCTCTTGTCCTTTCTCTCTATCTTGCACTGGTTGTGTCTCTCTCTTGTCCTTTCTCTCTATCTTGCACTGTTTGTGTCTCTCTCTTGTCCTTTCTTTCTATCTTGCACTGTTTGTGTCTCTCTCTTGTCCTTTCTCTCTTTCTTGCACTGTTTGTGTCTCTCTCTTGTCCTTTCTCTCTATCTTGCACTGTTTGTGTCTCTCTCTTGTCCTTTCTCTCTTTCTTGCACTGTTTGTGTCTCTCTCTTGTCCTTTCTCTCTTTCTTGCACTGGTTGTGTCTCTCTCTTGTCCTTTCTCTCTTTCTTGCACTGGTTGTGTCTCTCTCTTGTCCTTTCTCTCTTTCTTGCACTGTTTGTGTCTCTTGTCCTTTCTCTCTATCTTGCACTGTTTGTGTCTCTCTCTTGTTCTTTCTCTCTTTCTTGCACTGTTTGTGTCTCTCTCTTGTCCTTTCTCTCTATCTTGCACTGGTTGTGTCTCTCTCTTGTCCTTTCTCTCTTTCTTGCACTGTTTGTGTCTCTTGTCCTTTCTCTCTATCTTGCACTGTTTGTGTCTCTCTCTTGTCCTTTCTCTCTTTCTTGCACTGTTTGTGTCTCTCTCTTTTCCTTTCTCTCTATCTTGCACTGGTTGTGTCTCTATCTTGTCCTTTCTCTCTTTCTTGCACTGTTTGTGTCTCTCACTTGTCCTTTCTCTCTATCTTGCACTGTTTGTGTCTCTCTCTTGTCCTTTCTCTCTTTCTTGCACTGTTTGTGTCTCTCTCTTGTCCTTTCTCTCTTTCTTGCACTGGTTGTGTCTCTCTCTTGTCCTTTCTCTCTATCTTGCACTGTTTGTGTCTCTCTCTTGTCCTTTCTCTCTATCTTGCACTGTTTGTGTCTCTCTCTTGTCCTTTCTCTCTATGTCTTACACTCTATATGTCTTCCTCTCTTTTCCTTTCTCTCTATCTTGCACTGTTTGTGTCTCTCTCTTGTCCTTTCTCTCTTTCTTGCACTGTTTGTGTCTCTCTCTTGTCCTTTCTCTCTATCTTGCACTGTTTGTGTCTCTCTCTTGTCCTTTCTCTCCTTCTTGCACTGTTTGTGTCTCTTGTCCTTTCTCTCTTTCTTGCACTGTTTGTGTCTCTTGTCCTTTCTCTCTTTCTTGCACTGTTTGTGTCTCTCTCTTGTCCTTTCTCTCTATTTTGCACTGTTTGTGTCTCTCTCTTGTCCTTTCTCTCTATCTTGCACTGTTTGTTTGTGTCTCTCTCTTGTCCTTTCTCTCTATCTTGCACTGTTTGTGTCTCTCTCTTGTCCTTTCTCTCTTTCTTGCACTGTTTGTGTCTCTCTCTTGTCCTTTCTCTCTTTCTTGCACTGTTTGTGTCTCTCTTGTCCTTTCTCTCTTTCTTGCACTGTTTGTGTCTCTCTCTTGTCCTTTCTCTCTTTCTTGCACTGTTTGTGTCTCTCTTGTCCTTTTCTCTCTTTCTTGCACTGTTTGTGTCTCTCTCTTGTCCTTTCTCTCTTTCTTGCACTGGTTGTGTCTCTCTCTTGTCCTTTCTCTCTATCTTGCACTGGTTGTGTCTCTCTCTTGTCCTTTCTCTCTTTCTTGCACTGTGTGTGTCTCTTGTCCTTTCTCTCTTTCTTGCACTGTTTGTGTCTCTTGTCCTTTCTCTCTTTCTTGCACTGTTTGTGTCTCTTGTCCTTTCTCTCTTTCTTGCACTGTTTGTGTCTCTCTCTTGTCCTTTCTCTCTATCTTGCACTGTTTGTGTCTCTCTCTTGTCCTTTCTCTCTTTCTTGCACTGTTTGTGTCTCTCTCTTGTCCTTTCTCTCTATCTGGCACTGTTTGTGTCTCTCTCTTGTCCTTTCTCTCTTTCTTGCACTGTTTGTGTCTCTTGTCCTTTCTCTCTTTCTTGCACTGTTTGTGTCTCTCTCTTGTGCTTTCTCTCTTTCTTGCACTGTTTGTGTCTCTCTCTTGTCCTTTCTCTCTTTCTTGCACTGTTTGTGTCTCTCTCTTGTCCTTTCTCTCTATCTTGCACTGTTTGTGTCTCTCTCTTGTCCTTTCTCTCTTTCTTGCACTGTTTGTGTCTCTCTCTTGTCCTTTCTCTCTATCTTGCACTGTTTGTGTCTCTCTCTTGTCCTTTCTCTCTTTCTTGCACTGTTTGTGTCTCTCTCTTGTTCGTTCTCTCTTTCTTGCACTGTTTGTGTTTCTCTCTTGACCTTTCTCTCTTTCTTGCACTGTTTGTGTCTCTCTCTTGTCCTTTCTCTCTATCTTGCACTGTTTGTATCTCTCTCTTGTCCTTTCTCTCTATCTTGCACTGGTTGTGTCTCTCTCTTGTCCTTTCTCTCTTTCTTGCACTGTTTGTGTCTCTCTCTTGTCCTTTCTCTCTTTCTTGCACTGTTTGTGTCTCTCTCTTGTCCTTTCTCTCTTTCTTGCACTGTTTGTGTCTCTCTCTTGTGCTTTCTCTCTTTCTTGCACTGTTTGTGTCTCTCTCTTGTTCTTTCTCTCTTTCTTGCACTGTTTGTGTCTCTCTTGTCCTTTCTCTCTTTCTTGCACTGTTTGTGTCTCTCTCTTGTCCTTTCTCTCTTTCTTGCACTGTTTGTGTCTCTCTCTTGTCCTTTCTTTCTTTCTTGCACTGTTTGTGTCTCTCTCTTGTCCTTTCTCTCTTTCTTGCACTGTTTGTGTCTCTCTTGTCCTTTCTCTCTTTCTTGCACTGTTTGTGTCTCTCTTGTCCTTTCTCTCTTTCTTGCACTTTTTTTGTCTCGCTCTTTTCCTTTTTCTCTTTCTTGCACTGTTTGTGTCTCTCTCTTGTCCTTTCTCTCTTTCTTGCACTGTTTGTGTCTCTCTCTTGTCCTTTCTCTCTTTCTTGCACTGTTTGTGTCTCTCTCTTGTCCTTTCTCTCTTTCTTGCACTGGTTGTGTCTCTCTCTTGTCCTTTCTCTCTATCTTGCACTGGTTGTGTCTCTCTCTTGTCCTTTCTCTCTTTCTTGCACTGTTTGTGTCTCTCTCTTGTCCTTTCTCTCTTTCTTGCACTGTTTGTGTCTCTCTCTCTTGTCCTTTCTCTCTTTCTTGCACTGTTTGTGTCTCTCTCTTGTCCTTTCTCTCTTTCTTGCACTGTTTGTGTCTCTCTCTCTTGTCCTTTCTCTCTTTCTTGCACTGTTTGTGTCTCTTGTCCTTTCTCTCTATCTTGCACTGTTTGTGTCTCTCTCTTGTTCTTTCTCTCTATCTTGCACTGTTTGTGTCTCTCTCTTGTCCTTTCTCTCTTTCTTGCACTGGTTGTGTCTCTCTCTTGTCCTTTCTCTCTATCTTGCACTGTTTGTGTCTCTCTTGTCCTTTCTCTCTTTCTTGCACTGTTTGTGTCTCTCTCTTGTCCTTTCTCTCTTTCTTGCACTGTTTGTGTCTCTCTCTTGTCCTTTCTCTCTTTCTTGCACTGGTTGTGTCTCTCTCTTGTCCTTTCTCTCTATCTTGCACTGGTTGTGTCTCTCTCTTGTCCTTTCTCTCTTTCTTGCACTGTTTGTGTCTCTCTCTTGTCCTTTCTCTCTTTCTTGCACTGTTTGTGTCTCTCTCTCTTGTCCTTTCTCTCTTTCTTGCACTGTTTGTGTCTCTCTCTTGTCCTTTCTCTCTTTCTTGCACTGTTTGTGTCTCTCTCTCTTGTCCTTTCTCTCTTTCTTGCACTGTTTGTGTCTCTTGTCCTTTCTCTCTATCTTGCACTGTTTGTGTCTCTCTCTTGTTCTTTCTCTCTATCTTGCACTGTTTGTGTCTCTCTTGTCCTTTCTCTCTATCTTGCACTGTTTGTGTCTCTCTTGTCCTTTCTCTCTTTCTTGCACTGTTTGTGTCTCTCTCTTGTCCTTTCTCTCTATCTTGCACTGGTTGTGTCTCTCTCTTGTCCTTTCTCTCTATCTTGCACTGTTTGTGTCTCTCTCTTGTCCTTTCTCTCTTTCTTGCACTGTTTGTGTCTCTTGTCCTTTCTCTCTTTCTTGCACTGTTTGTGTCTCTCTCTTGTCCTTTCTCTCTTTCTTGCACTGTTTGTGTCTCTCTCTTGTCCTTTCTCTCTTTCTTGCACTGTTTGTGTCTCTCTCTTGTCCTTTCTCTCTTTCTTGCACTGGTTGTGTCTCTCTCTTGTCCTTTCTCTCTTTCTTGCACTGTTTGTGTCTCTCTCTTGTCCTTTCTCTCTTTCTTGCACTGTTTGTGTCTCTCTCTTGTCCTTTCTCTCTATCTTGCACTGGTTGTGTCTCTCTCTTGTCCTTTCTCTCTATCTTGCACTGTTTGTGTCTCTCTCTTGTCCTTTCTCTCTTTCTTGCACTGTTTGTGTCTCTTGTCCTTTCTCTCTTTCTTGCACTGTTTGTGTCTCTCTCTTGTCCTTTCTCTCTTTCTTGCACTGTTTGTGTCTCTCTCTTGTCCTTTCTCTCTTTCTTGCACTGTTTGTGTCTCTCTCTTGTCCTTTCTCTCTTTCTTGCACTGTTTGTGTCTCTCTCTTGTCCTTTCTCTCTATCTTGCACTGGTTGTGTCTCTCTCTTGTCCTTTCTCTCTTTCTTGCACTGTTTGTGTCTCTCTCTTGTCCTTTCTCTCTTTCTTGCACTGTTTGTGTCTCTCTCTTGTCCTTTCTCTCTTTCTTGCACTGTTTGTGTCTCTCTCTTGTCCTTTCTCTCTTTCTTGCACTGTTTGTGTCTCTCTCTTGTCCTTTCTCTCTTTCTTGCACTGTTTGTGTCTCTCTCTTATCCTTTCTCTCTTTCTTGCAATGTTTGTGTCTCTCTCTTGTCCTTTCTCTCTATCTTGCACTGTTTGTGTCTCTCTCTTATCCTTTCTCTCTTTCTTGCACTGTTTGTGTCTCTCTCTTGTCCTTTCTCTCTTTCTTGCACTGTTTGTGTCTCTCTCTTGTCCTTTCTTTCTTTCTTGCACTGTTTGTGTCTCTCTCTTGTCCTTTCTCTCTTTCTTGCACTGTTTGTGTCTCTCTTGTCCTTTCTCTCTTTCTTGCACTGTTTGTGTCTCTCTTGTCCTTTCTCTCTTTCTTGCACTTTTTTTGTCTCGCTCTTTTCCTTTCTCTCTTTCTTGCACTGTTTGTGTCTCTCTCTTGTCCTTTCTCTCTTTCTTGCACTGTTTGTGTCTCTCTCTTGTCCTTTCTCTCTTTCTTGCACTGTTTGTGTCTCTCTCTTGTCCTTTCTCTCTTTCTTGCACTGGTTGTGTCTCTCTCTTGTCCTTTCTCTCTATCTTGCACTGGTTGTGTCTCTCTCTTGTCCTTTCTCTCTTTCTTGCACTGTTTGTGTCTCTCTCTTGTCCTTTCTCTCTTTCTTGCACTGTTTGTGTCTCTCTCTCTTGTCCTTTCTCTCTTTCTTGCACTGTTTGTGTCTCTCTCTTGTCCTTTCTCTCTTTCTTGCACTGTTTGTGTCTCTCTCTCTTGTCCTTTCTCTCTTTCTTGCACTGTTTGTGTCTCTTGTCCTTTCTCTCTATCTTGCACTGTTTGTGTCTCTCTCTTGTTCTTTCTCTCTATCTTGCACTGTTTGTGTCTCTCTCTTGTCCTTTCTCTCTTTCTTGCACTGTTTGTGTCTCTCTCTTGTCCTTTCTCTCTATCTTGCACTGTTTGTGTCTCTCTCTTGTCCTTTCTCTCTTTCTTGCACTGTTTGTGTCTCTCTCTTGTCCTTTCTCTCTTTCTTGCACTGTTTGTGTCTCTCTCTTGTCCTTTCTCTCTATCTTGCACTGTTTGTGTCTCTCTCTTGTCCTTTCTCTCTTTCTTGCACTGTTTGTGTCTCTTGTCCTTTCTCTCTTTCTTGCACTGTTTGTGTCTCTCTCTTGTCCTTTCTCTCTTTCTTGCACTGGTTGTGTCTCTCTCTTGTCCTTTCTCTCTATCTTGCACTGTTTGTGTCTCTCTCTTGTCCTTTCTCTCTTTCTTGCACTGTTTGTGTCTCTCTCTTGTCCTTTCTCTCTTTCTTGCACTGTTTGTGTCTCTCTCTTGTCCTTTCTCTCTATCTTGCACTGTTTGTGTCTCTCTCTTGTCCTTTCTCTCTATCTTGCACTGTTTGTGTCTCTCTCTTGTCCTTTCTCTCTTTCTTGCACTGTTTGTGTCTCTCTCTTGTCCTTTCTCTCTTTCTTGCACTGTTTGTGTCTCTCTCTTGTCCTTTCTCTCTTTCTTGCACTGTTTGTGTCTCTCTCTTGTCCTTTCTCTCTTTCTTGCACTGTTTGTGTCTCTCTCTTGTCCTTTCTCTCTATCTTGCACTGGTTGTGTCTCTCTCTTGTCCTTTCTCTCTTTCTTGCACTGTTTGTGTCTCTCTCTTGTCCTTTCTCTCTTTCTTGCACTGTTTGTGTCTCTCTCTTGTCCTTTCTCTCTTTCTTGCACTGTTTGTGTCTCTCTCTTGTCCTTTCTCTCTTTCTTGCACTGTTTGTGTCTCTCTCTTGTCCTTTCTCTCTTTCTTGCACTGTTTGTGTCTCTCTCTTATCCTTTCTCTCTTTCTTGCAATGTTTGTGTCTCTCTCTTGTCCTTTCTCTCTATCTTGCACTGTTTGTGTCTCTCTCTTATCCTTTCTCTCTTTCTTGCACTGTTTGTGTCTCTCTCTTGTCCTTTCTCTCTTTCTTGCACTGTTTGTGTCTCTCTCTTGTCCTTTCTCTCTATCTTGCACTGTTTGTGTCTCTCTCTTATCCTTTCTCTCTTTCTTGCACTGTTTGTGTCTCTCTCTTGTCCTTTCTCTCTATCTTGCACTGTTTGTGTCTCTCTTGTCCTTTCTCTCTATCTTGCACTGTTTGTGTCTCTCTTGTCCTTTCTCTCTTTCTTGCACTGTTTGTGTCTCTCTCTTGTCCTTTCTCTATATCTTGCTCTGGTTGTGTCTCTCTCTTGTCCTTTCTCTCTTTCTTGCACTGTTTGTGTCTCTCTCTTGTCCTTTCTCTCTATCTTGCACTGTTTGTGTCTCACTCTTGTCCTTTCTCTCTTTCTTGCACTGTTTGTGTCTCTCTCTTGTCCTTTCTCTCTATCTTGCACTGTTTGTGTCTCTCTCTTGTCCTTTCTCTCTATCTTGCACTGTTTGTGTCTCTCTTGTCCTTTCTCTCTTTCTTGCACTGTTTGTGTCTCTCTCTTGTCCTTTCTCTCTATCTTGCACTGTTTGTGTCTCTCTCTTGTCCTTTCTCTCTATCTTGCACTGTTTGTGTTTCTCTCTTGTCCTTTCTCTCTTTCTTGCACTGTTTGTGTCTCTCTCTTGTCCTTTCTCTCTTTCTTGCACTGGTTGTGTCTCTCTCTTGTCCTTTCTCTCTTTCTTGCACTGTTTGTGTTTCTCTCTTGTCCTTTCTCTCTTTCTTGCACTGTTTGTGTCTCTCTCTTGTCCTTTCTCTCTTTCTTGCACTGTTTGTGTCTCTCTCTTGTCCTTTCTCTCTTTCTTGCACTGTTTGTGTCTCTCTCTTGTCCTTTCTCTTTATCTTGCACTGTTTGTGTCTCTCTTGTCCTTTCTCTCTATCTTGCACTGTTTGTGTGTCTCTTGTCCTTTCTCTCTTTCTTGCACTGTTTGTGTCTCTTGTCCTTTCTCTCTATCTTGCACTGTTTGTGTCTCTCTTGTCCTTTCTCTCTATCTTGCACTGTTTGTCTCTCTCTTGTCCTTTCTCTCTTTCTTGCACTGTTTGTGTGTCTCTCTTGTCCTTTCTCTCTATCTTGCACTGGTTGTGTCTCTCTCTTGTCCTTTCTCTCTTTCTTGCACTGTTTGTGTCTCTCTCTTGTCCTTTCTCTCTTTCTTGCACTGTTTGTGTCTCTCTCTTGTCCTTTCTTTCTTTCTTGCACTGTTTGTGTCTCTCTCTTGTCCTTTCTCTCTTTCTTGCACTGTTTGTGTCTCTCTTGTCCTTTCTCTCTTTCTTGCACTGTTTGTGTCTCTCTTGTCCTTTCTCTCTTTCTTGCACTGGTTGTGTCTCTCTCTTGTCCTTTCTCTCTATCTTGCACTGGTTGTGTCTCTCTCTTGTCCTTTCTCTCTTTCTTGCACTGTTTGTGTCTCTCTCTTGTCCTTTCTCTCTTTCTTGCACTGTTTGTGTCTCTCTCTCTTGTCCTTTCTCTCTTTCTTGCACTGTTTGTGTCTCTCTCTTGTCCTTTCTCTCTTTCTTGCACTGTTTGTGTCTCTCTCTTGTCCTTTCTCTCTTTCTTGCACTTTTTGTCTGCATCTTATGTTTCTTTGCTCTCTCTGGCACTGTATGTGTTTCCCTTTGTTGTCCCCTCTCTATGACTTGCACTCTCTATGTCTTCCTCACTTGTATTTTCTCTCTCTTTATTGCACTATTTATACATCCGCTCTCTTTCTTGCTCAGTGTGTCTCCTTTTCTAGCCTCATTTCCTCATGCGTCTTCTGTGTTTCTAGTTTGTGTCCTCTTCTGTTGGCCTCTGTCTACTTCTCACACTCTCTTTCTATGTCCACCTCTCTTACTGTCTATCCGAGTCTCTCTGTATCTCTCTCTTGCCGCCTCTCTTATTGTCAGTCTGTCCCACTAATATCAGATGAACCATCAAGCAGTTCAGTAAAGACTGTGATGGTGACTCCCAGCTCTTTGTGGCTCTCTGCAGTCCTCATAAAGAGAAGCCACGCCACTGTTTCAATCTTTCTCTCTCTCTCTCTATCTCGTTTACTGTTCTTTTTGCTCCCCACACTCTGTCTCTCTCTGCTTCTTTGGTGTCCCCTCTCTGAATATCTCCGTCTGCCTTTCTGCCATCTTTGTCTCTCTCTATCTTGTCTCTCTTTATCTGTTTTTATGTCTCAAATCTCCCTCGCATTCTACTTTCCACACTGCCTCTATTTTCTTGTCCTCTCTGTCTCTTCTCTCTGCTCCGTCGCTCTATCTCCCTCCATCTCCCTCTTCCTCTGTCTATCTCTTTATATTGTTCCCCTCTCTCATTTTTGCTCTCCTCTCTCTCCCTCTCACTAAATCAAGGAGAGGTTAGTCATGATCTCAAACAATTTCTATTTCTAAATAAATGTGGATTTCTTAAAGACACATCTAAGAAGTTGATATCATGGCATATTATTTTAATATTCACACCTAACAGCGCAAGACATGATAACTGTAATTTAAAAATAGCTGCAAGGGTTCAAACAAAAGAGACAGGTACCGTATTGGTCCGAATATAAGCCGCACCTTTTTACGGGTGTGGCTTATATTCGTGACAATAAAAAGATTGCGAGTTACGGGTGCGGCTTTTATTCGAAAACGTCAAATGACTGCCGATTTGCGCGATTGCGATTAAGCATGCCGATTTGCGTACTTGAGACTGCGGTATTGTAGCAATTGAATAACGATTTACGGTTTTAGTGATTCTAACATCCTGCAAGGCCTGTAACCTTGAATTTTACAGGTGCGGCTTATATTCGGACCAATACGGTAACCAACTTCCTGTCAGGGTAACAGGGACCCTTTAAGAAAGAGAGAAAGAGGAGGCAGGGGTTAAGGAACAGAGAGACAGGAGAGAAGCAGTTAAAAGATAGTGAGAGAGAAGAAAAAGAGGGTAACATAGAGCTGCAGGAGTGAAGGAGTTAAAAGTAAAGGAGAGAAAAAGGAATGTGAGCAAGAGAGAGAGAGAAAGAAAGAAAGAAAGAAGGGGGAGAGAGAGAGGAGAAAGAAAGAAAGGAGAGAGAGAGGAGAAAGAAAGAAAGAAAGGAGAGAGAGAGGAGAAAGAAAGAAGAAAGAAAGAAGAGAGGGGCAGAGGGAGAAAGAGAGAGAGGAAAGAAAGAGAGAAAGCAAGAAAGAGAAAGGAGAGCGAACAAGCGAGAGAGAGAAGGACAGAGAGAGAGAGAGAGAAAGAAAGAAAGAAAGAAAGAAAGAAGAGGGAGCAAGTGAGAGAGAGAGAAAGGAGAGAGAGAGAGGACAGATAGAGAAATTAAGAAAGTAAAGAAAGAAAGAAAGGAGAGAGGGAGAGGGAGAAAGAGAGAGGAGAGTGAAAGAAAGAAAGAGAGAAATAAGAAAGAGAAAGGAGAGCGAGTAAGCGAGAGAGAGAGAGAAAGAACGAAGGAAAGAAAGAAAGAAAAAAGAAAGAAAGAAAGGAGAGAGAGGGAGAGAGAGAGGAGAAAGAAAGAAAGAAAGAAAGGGGAGAGAGAGAGGAGAAAGAAAGAAAGGAGAGAGAGAGGAGAAAGAAAGAAAGAAAGAAAGGAGAGAGAGAGGAGAAAGAAAGAAGAAAGAAAGAAAGAAAGAAGAGAGGGGCAGAGGGAGAAAGAGAGAGAGGAAAGAAGGAGAGAAAGCAAGAAAGAGAAAGGAGAGCGAACAAGCGAGCGAGAGAGAGAAGGACAGAGAGAGAGAGAAAGAAAGAAAGAAAGAAAGAAGAGGGAGCAAGTGAGAGAGAGAGAAAGGAGAGAGAGAGAGGACAGATAGAGAAATTAAGAAAGTAAAGAAAGAAAGAAAGGAGAGAGGGAGAGGGAGAAAGAGAGAGGAGAGTGAAAGAAAGAAAGAGAGAAATAAGAAAGAGAAAGGAGAGCGAGTAAGCGAGAGAGAGAGAGAGAAAGAACAAAGGAAAGAAAGAAAGAAAAAAGAAAGAAAGAAAGAAAGAAAGGAGAGAGAGGTAGAGAGAGAGCAGATAGAAAGAAAGAAAGAAAGAAAGGAGGGGCAGAGGGAGAAAGAGAGAGAGTAAAGCGAAAGAGAGAAAGGAGAGCGGGTAAGCGAGAGAGAAAGAAAGAAGGAAAGAAAGGAGAGAGAGGGAGAGAGAGAATAGAAAGAAAGAAGGAAAGAAAGGAGAGATAGGGAGAGAGAGGAGAAAGAAAGAGAACAAAAGAAAGGAAGAAAGAAAGAAAGAAAGAAAGAAAGGAGAGAGAGGGAGAGAGAGAGGAGAAAGAAAGAAAGAAAGAAAGAAAGGAGAGAGAGGGATGAGAGAGAGGAGAAAGAAAGAAAGAAGTGGCAGAGGAAGAAAGAGAGAAAGGAGAGCGAAAGAGAGAAAGAAAGAAAGAAAGAAAGAAAGAAGGGAGGGAGATGGAGAAAGAGAGAGAGGAGAGTGAGTGAAAGAAAGAAAGAGAGAAAGAAAGAAAGAAAGAAAGAAAGAAAGGAGAGAGAGGGAGAGAGAGAGTAGAAAGAAAGAAGGAAAGAAAGGAGAGAGAGGGAGAGAGAGGAGAAAGAAAGAGAACAAAAGAAAGGAAGAAAGAAAGAAAGAAAGAAAGAAAGAAAGGAGAGAGAGGGAGAGAGAGAGGAGAAAGAAAGAAAGAAAGGAGAGAGAGGGAGAGAGAGAGGAGAAAGAAAGAAAGAAGTGGCAGAGGAAGAAAGAGAGAAAGGAGAGCGAAAGAGAGAAAGAAAGAAAGAAGGGAGGGAGATGGAGAAAGAGAGAGAGGAGAGTGAGTGAAAGAAAGAAAGAGAGAAAGAAAGAAAGAAAGAAAGAAAGAAAGGAGAGAGAGGAGAAAGAAAGAAAGGAGAGAGAGAGAAGGAGAGAAAGAAAGAAAGGAGAGAGAGAGAGGGAGAGAGAGAGGAGAAAGAAAGAAAGAAATAAAGGAGAGAGGAGAAAGAAAGAAGAAAGAAAGAAGAGAGGGGCAGAGGGAGAAAGAGAGAGAGGAAAGAAAGAAAGAGAGAAAGCAAGAAAGCAAGAAAGAGAAAGGAGAGCGAGCAAGCGAGCAAGAGAGAGAAGGACAGAGAAAGAAAGAAAGAAAGAAAGAAAGAAAGAAAGGAGAGAGGGAGAAAGAGAGAAAGAAGGAAAGAGAAAGGAGAGCAAGTAAGCAAGAGAGAAAGAAAGAAAGAAAGGAGAGAGGGAGAGAGAGAGAAAGGAAGGAGAGAGAGAGAGAGAGAGAGAGGAGAAAGAAAGAGAACAAAAGAAAGGAAGAAAAAAAAAAAGGAAGGAGAGAGAGGGAGAGAGAGAGGAGAAAGAAAGAAAGAAAGAAAGGAGAGAGAGGGAGAGAGAGAGGATAAAGAAAGAAAGAAAGAAAGAAGTGGCAGAGGGAGAAAGAGAGAAAGGAGAGCGAAAGAGAGAAATAAAGAAAGAAAGAAGGGAGGGAGATGGAGAAATAGAGAGAGGAGAGTGAGTGAAAGAAAGAAAGAGAGAAAGAAAGAAAGAAAGAAAGAAAAGAGAGAGGAGAAAGAAAGAAAGAAAGGAGAGAGAGAGAGAGAAGGAGAGAAAGAAAGAAAGAAAGAAAGAAAGGAGAGAGAGAGAGGGAGAGAGAGAGGAGAAAGAAAGAAAAGAAAGAAAGAAAGAAAGAAAGAAGAGAAAGAGGAGAAAGAAAGAAATAGAGGAGAGAGAGAGGAGAAAGAAAGAAAGAAAGAAAGAAAGGAGAGAGGAGAAAGAAAGAAGAAAGAAAGAAGAGAGGGGCAGAGGGAGAAAGAGAGAGAGGAAAGAAAGAAAGAGAGAAAGCAAGAAAGCAAGAAAGAGAAAGGAGAGCGAGCAAGAGAGAGAAGGACAGAGAAAGAAAGAAAGAAAGAAAGGAGAGAGGGAGAGGGAGAAAGAGAGAAAGGAGAGCGAAAGAGAGAAAGAAAGAAAGAAAGAAAGAAGGGAGGGAGATGGAGAAAGAGAGAGAGGAGAGTGAGTGAAAGAAAGAGAGAAAGAAAGAAAGAAAGAAAGAAAGGAGAGAGAGGAGAAAGAAAGAAAGGAGAGAGAGAGAGAAGAGAGAAAGAAAGAAAGGAGAGAGAGAGGGAGAGAGAGAGGAGAAAGAAAGAAAAGAAAGAAAGAAAGAAAGAAAGAACGAAAGTAGAGAAAGAGGAAAAAGAAAGAAATAGAGGAGAGAGAGAGGAGAAAGAAAGAAAGAAATAAAGGAGAGAGGAGAAAGAAAGAAGAAAGAAAGAAGAGAGGGGCAGAGGGAGAAAGAGAGAGAGGAAAGAAAGAAAGAAAGAGAGAAAGCAAGAAAGCAAGAAAGAGAAAGGAGAGCGAGCAAGAGAGAGAAGGACAGAGAAAGAAAGAAAGAAAGAAAGGAGAGAGGGAGAGGGAGAAAGAGAGAAAGGAGAGCGAAAGAGAGAAAGAAAGAAAGAAAGAAGGGAGGGAGATGGAGAAAGAGAGAGGAGAGTGAGTGAAAGAAAGAAAGAGAGAAAGAAAGAAAGAAAGAAAGAAAGAAAGAAAGAAAGAAAGAAAGAAAGAAAGAAAGAAAGAAAAAAAGAAAGGAGAGAGAGGAGAAAGAAAGAAAGGAGAGAGAGAGAGAAGGAGAGAAAGAAAGAAAGGAGAGAGAGAGGGAGAGAGAGAGGAGAAAGAAAGAAAAGAAAGAAAGAAAGAAAGAAAGAAAGAAAGTAGAGAAAGAGGAGAAAGAAAGAAATAGAGGAGAGAGAGAGGAGAAAGAAAGAAAGAAAGGAGAGAGGAGAAAGAAAGAAGAAAGAAAGAAGAGAGGGCAGAGGGAGAAAGAGAGAGAGGAAAGAAAGAAAGAGAGAAAGCAAGAAAGCAAGAAAGAGAAAGGAGAGCGAGCAAGCGAGCAAGAGAGAGAAGGACAGAGAAAGAAAGAAAGAAAGGAGAGAGGGAGAGGGAGAAAGAGAGAAAGAAGGAAAGAGAAAGGAGAGCAAGTAAGCGAGAGAGAAAGAAAGAAAGAAAGGAGAGAGGGAGAGAGAGAGAAAGGAAGGAGAGAGAGAGAAAGGGACGGGAGAGCAGAGGTTCAGAGAGAGAATGAGATGAGAGAGCACAGTGAGTATTAGACAGAGACAAGAGAGCAGAGATTCGAAATGAGAAGAGATAGAAGGAGAAGAGAGAGGAGTAGAGTAGAGTAGAGTAGGTATTAGAGAGAGACAGGAGAGAAGAGGTTGAGAGAAGGATAGAGAAGGAGAAGATAGATTAGAGTAGGTATTAAAGAGATACAGTGAAGCAGAGTTTAAGGTTAAAAGAGAGAGAAATAAAGGAGTGTAAGAAATCTTAACAAGTAATAAAGTTTTCATGAGAGCTTCATTCAGAATAAAATACATAGTGTTAGAACAAGAGGTCATACAACAGGATCTGTACAACAAAACTTCTATTGTACATAAATATGGGACACATGGAATCGCCTGCCAGCAGACTTTGCGGCCAGGTACTATACTTGGACATTTCCAGTTTTGTCTCCACCAGCGCACTGGCGTGCCAAGACTTTGTTCAATTTGTTCTTAGGGTTAGGGTTTATGTTTAGGGTTTGGGTTTATGTTTATGTTTAGGGTAAGGGTTTATGTTTAGGGTGAGGGTTAGGGGGTTAGGGTTAGGTTTTAGGGTTCGGGTTTATGTTTAGGATTAGAGTTTAGGGTTAGTGTTTATGTTTAGGATTAGGGTTTATGTTTAGGGTTAGGCTTTAGGGTTATGGTTTATGTTTAGTATTAGGGTTTATGTTTACGGTTATAGTTTAGGGTTAGGGTAGTGGCAGATGATATACTTACATAGTAAAGTAGAGTGTGCGCCACTGTTTTGCTATGTAAATCGGCCACTATCCTAACCCTAAACCCTAACACTAGCCAACACTCTAAGAACAAATTAAACATATTCTCTGTGCGCCACCACCTACTGGCTGTTGCACACCATTGAGTTGGCGAGGACGAAACAGGAAAAGTCCCTACCCTTGATTGCCAGTCTGTGTGTTCCCTTTGTAGCCAGTGATGGCTCCCACTCTTTATATTAAACACACAATACAGGGCTGTGGGTGGAGGGAGCGCAGCACGCGGCGGAGAGCTGTGTTTTTTGTGTTTTCTTTACAATGAAGTCTCTCTGGAAAGACTGCACCTCCCGCCGGTCCTGGGTAATGTCACTGTCCGGCCGTATTTATTTTTACTGAAATATGTTTTTTATGGCACGTGCGGCTCTGACACTTACACCGTGCTGATGGGAAGAGAGGGCTGCGCTGCCCCCAAGTGGTCAATTTAAATATATTTAAAATGTATTTAATCAAAAGCATTTGTTTTAAATGCAGCACTAAACTAAAAAAGTAGAGCGCATAGACCTGAACATGGTGAGGTATATCTAAAAACAAGTATTTTATTTAACACTTTAAAATTATACTCAGAGAATATTTTGGAGCTTTTTTATCAATCATATCCCTTTCCTGGGGCTTGTGAATGAAGCTGTGAGCTTTAGCATGTAGGCAGTGGCAGAGCTAGTGAATGGAGGGCCCCATTGCAAAATAATTTGGGGTCCCTCTTGCAACTTTTTATGCTTGGGGTCAATAAAATGCACAATTATATGTAAATGATCACCTTTTGGTGATCAGATAACATTTCTATAGAGTAATTATCTGCTATTCTATTCTAATAAATTGTGATTTCTCCTTTATTTCCCTTTCCTGTTGGGGGCCCCGGCGCTTTGCATCTGCTGTACCAGCAGTAATCCTGCCACTGCATGTAGGGTCACCCAAGATGGGCAGATCATAGTAGAGAGGTCAGGCAAACCGTGATCCACTGGAGAAGGAACTGGCTTTTCCCAAGAAAACCTCTTAGACAAGCACAACCAGAGACATAACAATTGTGCCTGGCGTGCTGCGGTCCGTAGGGTGTCGGAGAGTTGGACATGACTGAACAACAACAAATCAATCATATCTCAATTTATCAGATGGCTAGCTGGTATTTTAGTTACATTGATGATTAAATCTGGGTAATATCACCTCAAGGGTTTTCACATTAAGGTGGATAAACCATAAGAGTTGCCTTTTTCAGGCCATATAATAACTTTAGATATTAACCAGAATAATTTTTAGTATTTTTTATCAGGATCCCTCAAACCATATGGTGAAATTGATCTAATTTTGTCATCAATATAAAGCTCCTCTGCACACTTGGAAGTGTATAACCTTGATATGTGATTGATACAAAGTGTTAGTGTGTCACCTTTAAGCTTCACATATGAGTGATACAAAGCCCCAATTATTCTGTGAGTATAACTTTAAAAGTGTCAAATAAAATAATTTTTAGGTATATGTCACCATGCGCTCTCCTTTTTTCTTTTTTAGTTCCATTGTGATCCTTTTTGGATGCAGTGGATGGTGGCACAAGAAGAAGCTCTGGTTTCACTTTCTATCTTTGTCTTCAATCAAGTTTTCTAAAAAAATAAGGATCTATCCTGTTATGTGCACGCACAGCATAAGAAGCCTCCTGGTGCCGGGCGCGCTCGTGTCCCCCATCCCTATGTACTCCCTAAGCCCCTAACCCCCTACACCCTTGCTGGCCCTAACCCTAATCCCCTACAGCAGTTACCAGCCCTAACCCTAAACCTAACCCCCTAATCCTAACCCTAAGCCCCTAACCCCCTACACCCCTTGCCACTACACCACTTACTGGCCCTAACCCTAAACCCCTAACCCCCTACACCCCCTGCGGCCCTAACCTTAACCTCCTAACCCTCTTAGTATAACCCTAACCGCCTAAAAGTAACTTCCTAACCCTAACCCTAAGCCCCTAACCCTAACCCCCTACACCACTAACCGGCCATAACCCTAACCCCTAACCCTCTTAACCTAACCCGAAAACCCCTAACCACTTACCGGCCACTTAGAGACAGCTACATCGGGACGTCGGCGGCATGCTTCCCGTGTGTGCACATAAATTTTAATTAATCTTATGCATATCACAGACATGCCGGAATTCCTTTACCACCCATCCCACCATGTTCCCACATATCTACTTCCTTTTCTGTTAACTAGAACGTTCACATATTATCCCCAAGTGTTCCAGCTTCCAATCTCAAATCATACCCTCTTGTTCTTGCTCTACTTTTTTTCTGCAAGATATTTCCCTCTTGAACTTTATTAACACCTTTGATATATTTGCAGGTCTCTCTCATATCCCTCCCCTCTAATCTCTACATATTAATGTTATGGGGGTCTCCCTATAAGTTGTGTCTATTAGACCCTTCACCATTTTAGTCGCCCTCTGTTGAACTGTCTCTAATGTATTAATATTCTTTTGAAGATCCACTCTCTATCTAGATGAGGTCTGACTGGGGGTCTGTAGAGAGAAATTAGTAGAAGGAAATTAGTAGCAACCTTTATCTGCTTCTAGTTCCCTGGTTCTCCAATGGTTAGGATTTGGTGTGACCTGGGTTCGATTCCAAGTCAGGGAACCAAGAGGTCATACCACCTTGAAGCCAAGCAAGATTCGAACTGGTCAGTACTTTGATGGGAGACCACCAGAAAGATGTTCTGGTGTGTTACAGTCCATGAGGTCACAGAGAGTTGGGAACAACGCCCAAAAAACAATTATCCTATTGGCTTTTCTTGCAGCTTTGTTGCACGGTATATAAAAATTCCCCAATCACCTTCCTTTTCTATTCTTGTCAACACATTCCCATTACATATATTTTAACTTTAGTTTTTTGTGCCCCGGTTTGCATAATTTCGCATTTATCAGCATTCAATTTTAGATCAATATAATATTTTAAAATATGAAATATAATATATGAAATTATCTCATAGAAAATTTTAAATTATTTAGTATATTATTAAATTACACAATAAAATATTGGAAAACACCCCAGAGGCAGTAGTGTAGTGCATAGGCACGCAGCAAACATCATGGCGCTGTTATAAGAATTGGTGTTTGTGATGGACTAAAGAATAAATGAAAGATTAGTACCCCAATCTATGATTATTTAACTAGTGCATCCAGACATCTGCTACCTTTAACCAGACAATAACCATAACAAATAGACCCCGGGGTTGAGGCTTTGCTGGATTACACTTTATTAGAGGATTTCTATGTTAAACATATACATTTTACTTAGTTGTAAATTACTGTATGAAGCAGAACCGGGGTCATTGGCTGCTCATAGTTGAAGTGGTGGAGGTGCAGGGCACTAATTTCATGCCAGCCGTAGCTGTGCCCTCTGGAGACTTTCCACATATATCAGTCTCAGCATCTACCATTCAGCAGAATGATATAAAACGCAGGAAATATATCATTTTATATAACAAAATCAGGTCTGACTGTAACCGATTCATTGCACTGAATGAAGCATAAGATATTGCACCCCACATAAGCTCCAAGCACAGGAACACGGGTCCCTACAAGACACAGAGATACTCATATCATAAAACCACAATACTGTGCTACTATATATCAGTAACACAATACAGAGATTGGCTAGATTATATATAAGAGAATCAGTAGTGTCTGAAAACATTTGTTTGCATGACAAAAATATGAAAATAAACATTTACAAACTCACCCTGTTGCTTAAAATTAGCATAACATTCATAATTTGTTTTGGCTAATCACAGCCATCTATACATTTTAATACACTGTAACAATCAATGATGGCAGTTTGTGCAGGAAGGAATCATGGGATGTGTAGTACCCATGTGTAGGAGACATTAGACACTGATCTGTAGATATCTGCATTGAGCTGCTGCTGGCTTGAAGTTTAGTAAAGTGTTAAAATCCGCATTTGAATGCAGTGTTTCTATTGGTAGGTACCAGGTGCATATGTAAGCAGCTCTGGGGGTGTGGAAAACAAGCTTTATTTTTAAATATAATAAATCTGTATGTGTATAGAATGACTCCATGTAATGTGTGTGTCTGATATAAGCAGCAGGTGTTATATTAGAAAAAGGTAAAGACAGGGAAACTTAGATTTACCTTTAAGCTCAAATACAGGGCTCTCTATTCTTTTTCAATGTGTTAATATTGCTTTTGCCTGGAACTTAACCCATGTATAGTGCTAAGCAAGGGGACAAGGGGGATATATCCCCCCCCCCCCACACACATTTTATTCAACCTCTCACTCCCCAGTAGTCTCCCCTTCACCTCTTGTGCCTTTAGCTGCTGAATTCCCCTGAAAACAAGTCCTCAGTCAAATAACAACTATGACGGGACAGATGACCCTTAGAGGGACCCTGAAAGGCACCTTCGGCACTCATTGCAGCAGTATTGTGCGAGCCTCGCCTTCAGCATGCGCAAGCCCGTATCATTTAACATTGCGTGACCAACATTCGTATGTTACTACAACTATTATATGTGCTATATATATATTACTAGCGACTTGCCTGTCAAAAATGACGGCAATAAAATTTGGAGCCTCGCAATGCTGTTTGCCACACAATGCAAGGCTCTCCCCCCTCTAACCTGCCTGCCTTGCGATGAGCGCCTTCGGCGCCTATCGCAAGCCTCTCAATGAGCACCTTCAGCGCTCACTGCGTGCCTCTCCCCCCCTCTACCTCTCCCACAATCTACTTGATGGGAGGGGCTCATTGTGAGCCTGCCCCCCCCCCCCACATCTCCCACTCTCTACTTCTCCCCCTCTACTTGACGGAAGACGCTCATTGCCTCTCTCCCCTTTACTACCTCCCCCTCCCCTGTGTCTCTTTCCCCCCTCTCCCTCCCCTGTGTCTCTTTCCCCCTTTCTCCCTCCCATGTGTCTTTCCCCCTCTAATTCCCCTGTGTCTCTTCCCCCCTCTCCCTCCCCTGTGTCTCTTTCCCCCTTTCTCCCTCCCCTGTGTTTTTTCCCCTCTCTCTCCCCTGTGTCTCTTCCCCCTCTCCCTCCCCTTTGTCTCTTTCTCCCCTCTCCCTTATCCTGTGTCTCTTTTCCCCACTCCCTCCCCCTGAGTATGTTTCCTCCTCTCCTCTCTCCCCTGTGTCTCTTCCCACCTTCTCCCTCCCCTGTGTCTCTCCCCCTTCACCCTCCCCTGTGTCTCTCCCCCCCTCCTCTGTGTCTCTTCCCCCCATTTCCCTCCCCTGTTTCTCTCTCCCCTCTGTGTCACTTCCCCCTCTACCTGTGCCTTATCCTCCTCCCTCCTTATCCTCCTCCCTCCTTCCTTCCCCCCTTATCATCCTCCTCCTTCCCCCATAACCTTCTCCTCACTTTCCCCCTCTTCAATCCCTATCCCCCTCTCTGCTTACTTCTTCCTATGATGCAGAAGCTGCTGATGCTCATCTATCCCCCGCAGCATGTCTTACCGGCTGTGTCCGGACCGGCGTATGTTAATGATGTGACGCTCATGTAAATTTGTTGGTGCATTACAAATATCATAATCCAGAGATACTATAATCATAATGTAGCAGTGCTGAACAACTCTTTATATCAGTAACATAATACAGAGATT
This sequence comes from Discoglossus pictus, assembly GCA_027410445.1. NCBI lineage: Eukaryota > Metazoa > Chordata > Amphibia > Anura > Alytidae > Discoglossus > Discoglossus pictus. Next base: position 242,800,107 of record CM050168.1, on the reverse strand, counting down.
CTATAATCATAAGAGAGCAGTGATGCACTACTACATACAGTATATACTAGCGACTTGCCAGTCAAAAATGACGGGGCAATAACATTTTAAGCCAGGGCAATGCTGTTTGCCACACAATGTAAGGCTTTTGCTCCTCTGTGGACCTTTGGTGCTCATTGTGAACCTATCCCCTTGTGTACTTCAATTGTCCAGCTTTGCAACGATCACCTTTGGCGGTCATCGCGAAGACAGATATATAAGTAAATACAGTGTAAAATGCGAATAAAGGTGAGTACAGTGAATTAATAAAGTAATATGAATTAATAAATGAATATAATTTACCTATTTATATTTAATATGCAGCAATCAATATCCTGAAGAGCTAACAATCTATTTGGATTTTCCTGCGTCTGAAAATGTACAGTTGTGAGGAGAAAGTGTCAGCAATGTAGCAAGTGTGCAGTGTAAACAGGCTTTGTAAGTTGTGAGTTGTAAATGTTGTAAAATTGTGGGGGGTTTTCTATGTGTTACTTGGCTCGCAAGCATTTTCCATCCGTTGTAATGGTATATTTTCTATGTGCTATGTTCCTGGCTAACTCGTACGTGCCTGGTGGGGATTTTCACGGCTCTGTGTCCTTTAGCCTCCTTTTTATTTTTTTCGGCCACCATTTTTCTTCTCTCTTAGCTGATTTTCAAGTGGCGAAACTTCTTAAATGAGACTTAAGTTTGCGTGCAACCTCACTCCCAGAAGTTCTGGCTGTCCCCCGTGCTGTGTGTGATGTTTGTTTTATGTGGTATTTTTTTGTTATTGTGGTTTTGGTGTTTGCGGATGTGCGCGGTTCGGCCGTTAACTTCGTATTTTTGCGACCTCCGCGGGTCGTAATTGTTGTTTGTAAAAGTCGTACGCCCATATCTGTATTTTCTGCGATTCAGGGTCGTGTAGCCTCGTTTAAATTTTTTTCGGCCGCCATTTTTTTTCTTGCTTAGCCGATTTTCAAGTGGCGAAACTCCTTAAATTAGACTTTAATTCGCGTGCAACCTCACCCCAGACGTCCTGGCTGTCCCGCGGGATTAAGTCCGTATTTCCTCATTGCATGTTATTGGTTTTTTTCTAAGTCCCCCAGCGCGGTTGTTGTTTTCCCGCTTTTCTGGGTTGTTTTTAACCGCAGGTGAGGGGCCGTAGAGCCTCCACTTCCGCAAATGCGGACACTCGCTTCCCAAGGTCCGTACTTGCGGCCTGCAATGAGCCTTTGACTCATTGTAGTTTATTTCCCCCTCCGCAAATGCGCCGCCTCGCTTCGTGAGGGACTTGCTTTGCGAGCTTGCAAACCATGACGACGACTCACAGTTTGACAATTATAATATGGGATATCCATGACATAGGGTACCTGAAGTGTAGGTCATCTGTACAGATAGAATATGAGTATTTTTATTATGTGAAAACTATTTATTTGGTGCAAAGGCACAAATATATATTTTTAAAACAAATAAATTACACTAATAGACTGAAACAAAAAAAAATGTACAATTGGACACAGTGCTCTGTTCTGAGGAGCAAATTCAGTGCAACATATTACATCCATGATAGGTTGGTACCCTGCCCTTGGTGGCTGCCCACTTTACCCATAGGATAGAACGGCCATGACTACAACTTGACTACAGATTCGCAATACTCAACCCTTTGATACACACACCCTGTGTGAGAAGGGATTTGTGGCAACCCAAGGTTTATTGTTATAGATAAAGCAGTTTTAACCCCAATTTTATTGCTTTTATAAAAAAAAACTAAATAATGGTAAAATATGTTTGAAAAAAGCGGATCTGATTAAGAGCATAATTAGAAAATGACTTAACGTTTGGAGGCATCCATTATACTTTGGGGAAGATTGTGTATGTTAAAGGAGCATTATATTTCTGCATGAGCAGGGCTTGTAGGTATCCCTGAAAGCTGTCTGAGCATGTGCAGGGTTAGAGATAGATGTCAAATAATATAATCTCCAATAATATAACAAATATCCATTCTTCTCCCACCCATCCATCTATCCAGAATATCAGAAGTGCTGAAGAAAGACAAGGTGGAACATTCTATATAGAAGATTAAATACAGCATACATAGGTGTTACTATTTCTTATTTGTTACATACTACACAAATATGTGAAGTGTTTCTCAAACTACAAACTAGGGTCTTTTTAGAACTATAGCAGAAATAAGTAGTAATTTAAAAGACAGATACTAAGTTATATTAGACTAAGCTGCCAAGATATTAATCTTAAAACAAGGAGCTGTGTCTGATAAGATCTATGTTATTTTCCAGGCTCCACAGACTAAAATAGGAACTATTAAGATCTCAGAAAGCTCTTGTTCTAGTAGATTGTGCTTGTGATTATCTGAATTGAAAGGTACTGGCCCTTATATTCCAATATAAATCTCCCTGGCAGGTTATACTTTTTTTCGGCACTTATTATAAACCCTCCATATGTGTTCAATTAGTTGTGTCTCCAATTGAAGAATGACTCTGAATGAAAATAAAAGACCCAATCATAGGATTCGAGGACGCTTTCGCCTATTAAATGTGGCGCTGGATATTAACCCTTTCTCTGTCTACAACACATTGTTTTGCATTGTATTAATCAGAATGGCCCTCTGTGAGCAGTTCCTAAAAGTTATTTTATAGGGTGTTTTTTATGGATCTGATGCCATATTCTATTTATCCAGTTCTTTACCACATTACAGAGGTATTCAGACCCCTGGTAATAGGGGAGGATCACATGGATCTTATAAGAACACAAATAAATGAGACCCCAAGTTACATACAAGTTACTGGAAATCAGTCATTTGATATATTTCCACATGTACTGCATAAGAGGGCAATTGGATCTCATATTTATATTGAATTGTTATTTAAAACTCTTTGGCTTTATCTTAAAGCTGATGTGTCCTGGTGCTTGAGCCTGCCTTTCCCTGTACCTGGAGACCTTTGGTTTCAGCAAAATTCCCCACAGATTTTACCCAATCAGAAACAAGTGGATTGTCTACAGACCCTGAATGCAAACTACAGTTAAGGGGGGTTTAGTTCTGGCGCTGTCCAAATCAGGAAATGATTTAGTAATTTTGGCTGCAAAATTAAGTTTTGTGATGTGAGACTCATTTTAACCCTTGGAGAACCCTTATGAACTTGTTGTGGTGAAAAATTGGCTTCTACCAAGTTAACTGATGAAAGGGAGAAGGAGAGAAAAAGAATAAGAGAGGGAGAGAGAGAGAAAGGGAAATGTGGGGAGAGAAAGAGATGAAGAGAAAAAGAGAGAGAGAGGGTGAGAAATAGAATAAGAGAGTGATGGAGAGAGATGGCGAGAGAAATAATGAGAGAGGCAGAGATAAAATGTGAGAGGTAGAGAAAGATTGACGGGGAGAGAGAAAGAATGAGATGGAGAGAGAAAGAGAGAGAGAGGGGGAGAGAAAAAGAATAAGGGAGAGATGGCAAGAGAAATAATGAGAGAGGCTGAGAGAAAATGTGAGAGTTAGAGAAAAAATGAGAGGGGAAGAGAAAGAGGGAGAGATAGAGGGGAGAGAGAAAAAAAAATACGAGAGTGATAGAGAGAGAAATAATGAAGGAGGCAGAGAGAAAATACAAGAGTGACAGAAAGAATGAGAGGGGGAGAGAAAAAGAATGAGGATAGAGAGATAAATAATGAGAGAGTGATAGAGATGAAGAGAGAAATAATTAGAGAGGGAGAGAGAAAGAATGAGCGAAAGAGATGGAGAGAAAAATAATGAGAGAGGGGGAGTAAAAGAATGAGGCGAAGAGAGGGAAATAATGAGAGAGAGAGCAATCCACAAGGGGACCAGGGGAACATACACCACACTAATGTAAATTGATGAATAGAAATACATAAAGGGAGGGTCACCAATTAGGAATGGCGATACATCTTGGCACATGGCCGCCATCAATGGCGTAGGACTCTCCAGGATGGGCGTAGCGGAGATGGAGGGGAGTTGGCTGTTGATCCCTGTGCCTCTGCACAGCCTCCATGTATTTTTGCGACCCCTCCTGATGGGTTAGAGTAGATTAGTGTGGTGTATGTTCCCCTGGTCCCCTTCGGGATTGCTAAGTGGTGGTGGTGAAGGGGCTTGGGTGCTTCAAGGAAGCTGCAAGCTATACCATGTAGGGTCACTCTAGGTGGGCAGGTCATAGCAGAGAGGTCAGACAAATCACAGTCCAATAGAGAAGGAACTGGTAACCCACTGCAGTATCACCTGTCATATTGTTATCAGGCCCTCTGGGGAATGTTGATACTCCACATTATCACAAATTGGACTTTGCATGTGTATTAACCCTTTATTATTATATATTATATATATTATTATATGATATCTCATAATATTATTACTATTATTATTGTTATTATATGTTTTAACCCATTGCATAGTAACAAGGGCTCATTAATTTACTGATATAGAAATGTGACACAAATGTGATGCATGGGGATGTCCCATAACCCCAACCATTGAAAATACACTGACGTGGTAAGAACGGTATAACAAAGCTTTATTTCATACACAGAGCACAATCAGAAATGGACAAGTCTGTGCATTAATATCATGGGTGTGGTGTGGATCCCGGGAGAGCAAGAGGCTTGTGGGAAAAAGGGGATACCTAAAGGGGGTAATGTCATAGTCTAGAATAAGCATGATGCATAACACCTACTAGGGTCACATGTGGTCACTACACCACTGCAACCGGAATCTGATGAAAAAACGTCATCACAAATCACTCCATTTAATTGAAGAAACCATTTATGTGCATAGCACTTACAACTTGTCTAGATCCACTCAATGAAACAGATGATTCAACCACGGAACTCTGTAATTCAATCCAGTTTTACATATACAGTGTGGCGACAAAACAAACATCTGAAAAAAGTGGTCAACTAAAAAAAGGTGGAGGAGGATAAAAAAAAAAAATTAATATGCATGCACAGTACAGTGCTAAATACCAATATACCAACTCACTTGATTCCCATCTGCAAGCATTACTAAACATTAGCTAGTTCTCATGGTAACTAAATGGTCATTACCATTAATAATGATATGTCATCTCACAACAAATGCTTAGCTGTGACACGCTTCAGTGGTCATGGTGTACTATCACCTTCTCCATATTAAACTGTTAATCAACATTGATATTACATCCATCAGCTATACAGCTGTTAACACTTGTAAAGGATAACCTTGATATCAGCAATACAGGAAAATACCAATGAATACGGAGTGGACACAAAGGTCAGCAGCCAGATCCAATGTCACTTACATCAGAGCCAAGGATCTGTTCTCAGACTGATATTGAGGTCAGGATCACATGCTTCACTAGGGAATATATTAATGCTGGCTGTCATTAACATGCCATTGTAAGACCTTGCAAGTCCACCGCCATAGCGGTATTAGTTCACATTTCAGCTAACAACAATAATTTCTTAGATATCTGGCTATATGATAGCTTTAATATTGTGGGAGCTACATGTTAAGGGGGGCTGTCATTGAAGGAATGTCTACCTGAGAGGGACTGGGAAAACCTTACACCGCCTACATTTCTTCCACAATGCTTGCAGATGCAGAAGATGCCTTCATAGATCTGAATTGTACCTAAAACAAAACAAAACACCTACAAAATATGGCCTTAAATAATATAGGAACTGCAGCATCTCTTCTCAACAGCATTACTCAGTGATCATCAATTGGTGACATGATCAACAGAACCCTAAATGTCCACAGAGAAGAGGATGGTGGACCATGTAATGGGAGGTAGCCATCTGCGTACAAAATATCACCATCACATAGGCCAAGATCCAGGACTCTGTAGCCAGGCTAAATTAGCTTAACATTGTGACCAATAGATTGTCACTTAATCCCCCGTGGCCGGCCGCTGTCTCCCTGGTGGTGGTGGTGGGGGGGGGGAGGGGGCAGGGGGAGGCAGCGACACCTGCGGTGGTGAAAGCATGTTGAGAGGAGAATAGGGGCCGGGCTGCGGGTGGCCGGGGGATGCCTCTGGGACAGAGGAGGCTGGGCACCAGATCGCGTTGCATGGCTTCTGCGGTTACCCCCTGGAATGCTCTTTGGTCTATTTGTCTCTGTTTGTGTTCTTTAAACTATGTGTATTGCAATTATGTGTAATCTGTAAATATGTGTAATCAAGGATTACGTGTAAAATAGTCAATAGTATAATAGAAATAAACAAAACCACAAATTACTGCTCTCAAAATACACCTACTCTCTCTCTCACTGAAGAACTCCGGGACCTGCTTGATACTTCGTCAGAAGATATAACACAGTCAACACATGGGCGAGTGGAACGCAACTTTATAATCTCCCTCTGTCAATCATCTGCTGCTAGACCACTTTCTATTGGCTGAGAGGCTTGTGTTGCACTACGTTATACTGCTGCTGGATCGTAACAGCTGATCGCATCTCGGCCAGCCCCTTAACAGTTTGCGTGTGCTGAAAGGGTTTACAGGCTTGCGGCTCCGGCCCGTTGGTTGCGGCATGGTTGAATGTAATAGCTCTGTAACTCCGCCGAATTTGAAGCCCGCAGGTTTTGCTGATGTACAGGTGCTGTTACCGGCTTGGAATTTAATTTGGTACTTGATGTTCACATCCCTCTACCTGTCAAGTTATTGGAGAAATGAAAAGTATACATATAAATAAATAGATTTATAACTGGTTGTTATTAAATATTTTTAGATGAAGTGTTAGATAAATGAGCTTGAAAGTGGTGTGTTTTAAGTATAAATTATATCTATACAGGACCTCCCTCTCTCTAAGTCTCTCTATCAAAGACCACAATAACGAGTTATAAGGTAGAGCAAACCCAATGGGATAATTAATCATAGTTACAGGCTCTTAATTGATAAAGTTCTATCCTTATTCTAATCTACCGTATATACTCGAGTATAAGCCGAGTTTTTCAGCCCTTTTTTTTAAGGCAAAAAAGGGCCCCCTCGGCTTATACTCGAGTCACTCCCCCCCCCCCCCCCCCCCCCGTGTCTTTCTAACCCCCCCGTGTCTCTCTAACCCCCTGTGTGTCTATAGCCCCCCGTGTGTCTATAGCCCCCCGTGTGTCTCTCTACCCCCGTGTCTCTTTCCCTCCCCCCTCCTTAACCTAAACCCCCCCTCCTCCACCTAAACCCCCCTAAATACCTCCCCCCTCTCCCCTCACTTACCTGCTTGTGCTCCGGCCTCCGCTCCTTGACCCGGCGATGGCGCATGTCAGTGACGTCACATGCGGCCGCGTATATGCTAATGATGCGGCACGCATGTGATGTCACATGCGCGCCGCCGCCTGGACAAGGAGCGGAGGCCAGAGCACAAGTAGGTAAGTGAGGGGAGAGGGGGGAGGTATTTAGGCTGGTTTAGGTGGAGGAGGGGGGTTGAGGGGGGTTTAGGTGGAGTAGGGGGGTTGAGGGATGTTTAGGTTGAGGAGGGGGGTTGAGGAGGGGGGTTGGGGATTGAGGGGGAGGTTGAGGTGGGTTGGGGTTGAGGGGGGGTTGAGGTTGAGAAGGGGGGTTGAGGAGGGGGTGTTGAGGATGAAGGTTGAGGATGGGGGGGTTGAGGATGGGGGGGTTGAGGAGGGAGGTTGAGGATGAGGAGGGAAGTTGAGGATGAGGAGGGAGGTTGAGGATGAGGAGGAGGGGTTGAGGAGGGGGGTTGAGGATGGTGGGTTGAGGAGGGGGGTTGGGGTTGAGGGGGATTGAGGGGGGAGGTTGAGGAGGTGGGTTGGGGTTGAGGGGGGTTGAGGTTGAGGAGGGGGGTTGAGGGTGGTTGAGGTTGAGGAGGGAAGTTGAGGATGGGGGGTTGAGGATGAGGATAGCGGGGTTGAGGAGGGTGTTGAGGATGGGGGGTTGAGGAAGGTTGAGGAAGGTTGAGGAGGGGGTTGAGGATGGGGGGATTGAGGAGGGAGGTTGAGGAGGGGGTTGAGGAGGGAGGTTGAGGATGAGGAGGGAGGTTGAGGATGAGGAGGGAGGTTGAGGATGAGGAGGAGGGGTTGAGGAGGGGGGTTGAGGATAGGGGGTTGGAGGGAGGTTGAGGATGAGGAGGGAGGTTGAGGATGAGGAGGGAGGTTGAGGATGGGGGGTTGAGGATGAGGATGGGGGGGTTGTGGAGGGGGTTGAGGATGGGGGGTTGAGAAGGGAGGTTGAGGAGGGGGTTGAGGAGGGAGGTTGAAGATGAGGAGGGAGGTTGAGGATGAGGAGGAGGGGTTGAGGATAGGGGGTTGAGGAGAGAGGATGAGGATGGGGGGTTGAGGATGGGGGGGTTGAGGAGGGAGGTTGAGGAGGGGGGGTTGAGGTTGAGGAGGGGTTGAGGTTGAGGAGGGGGTTGAGGATGAGGATGGGGGGTTGAGGGGGGAGGATGAGGATGGGGGGCTTGAGGTGGGGGTTGAGGATGGGGGGGTTGAGGAGGGAGGTTGAGGAAGGGGTTGAGGATGGGGGGGTTGAGGATCGGGGGGTTTAGGATGGGGGGTTGAGGAGGGAGGTTGAGGAAGGGGTTGAGGATGGAGGGGTTGAGGAGGAAGGTTGAGGATGAGGAGGGATGTTGAGGATGAGGGGTTGAGGAGGGGGGTTGAGGTTGAGGAGGGGGGTTGAGGATGGGGGGTTGAGGAGAGAGGATGAGGATGGGGGGTTGAGGAGGGGGGTTGAGGAAGGGGGGTTGAGGAGGGAGGTTGAGGAGGGGGTTGAGGATGAGGAGGGAGGTTGAGGAGGGAGTTGAGGATGAGGAGGGAGGTTGAGGATGAGGAGGGAGGTTGAGGAGGGTGATAAGGGAGGGGGGAAGAGACACAGGGAAGGGAGAGGTTGGAAGAGACACAGGGAATGGAGAGGTTGGAAGAGACACAAGGAAGGGAGAGGGGAGAAGAGACACAGGGAAGGGATAGGGGAGAAGAGACACAGGGAAGGGAGAGGGGAGAAGAGACATGGAGAGAGAGGTGGACCCAGAGGGCACAAGAGGGACAGAGGGGACAGCACATTTCCCACCCTCGGCTTATACTCGAGTCACTCATTTTACCCAGTATTTTGTGGTAAAATGGGTGCCTCGGCTTATACTCGGTCGGCTTATACTCGAGTATATACGGTATCTAATACCCTTCTGTGAGAGATAAATAATGGATCTAGGTGAGTTGCAGAGAGGTAGATAATATAGATTATATATACTATAAATCCAAGTTTATCTAACATTTCCATTCAAATTTTCACTATAAAATACATTCACTGCAGACCCAGTAATATCTGATAGTGTCGCCGTTCCCCTCTCTATAATAAAAGCTGTATTTTTGCACCCACCTCCTCTCTACCTGTGACCCAGTGGGACTTGGCAGCACAAAGCAGCGCTTGGTTCCAAATTAAACTTTAGTGTTTATAAACAGAGGGAAGTCTATAATTTATGGATCTATCCTTTAATGAACTCATAAAAAATCACCAGCTTTTTCATGCTTTTTAATAAAAGTGGGAATCTGTATAATACAGACTCAAATATGAATGTTTATTATTTCAAAGTAGGATATAAACTTAATTATACATTTTGTGTGCTTGGCAAAGAATCCCTGCCCTGTGTACATACAGAGAGATTCCTGATATATACTATGTTATATTTTATTTGAAATGTTCCCTGATACCTATATGTAAAATATGTAACATTAATTTACTCCTATCAGGAGGTGCATCTAGGACATTTTGTATAGTATAATAAACTACTTCTGAACTTTCCTTCACTCTCTCTTGGGGTCAGTTTCCCTCCTCTGTCTCCCAAATCTCCCTCTTTTGGGGTCAGTCTCTCCCTTCTCTCTTACTCCCCTGAATTTCTCTATTTTGTGGTCAGTCTCCCATCACTCTAGAATAATCCTTCTTTCAGGATCAGTTACCCTCCCCCGTCTCCCAAATCTCCCCCTTTTAGGGCCAGTCTCCCTCTTCTCTCTCACTCCCTGAATTTGTATATTTTGGGGTCAGTTTCTCATCTCACTCTCCCAATCATGGGTGGAGGAACTGGGTGGATGAGGGAGACAAATCCCCCCAGATTTTTCAATGTATGTGTTTATATGTAGAGAAGCAGCTGTGGGGTATTTTTTATACAATATGCAGTATCCCCCCCCCCCCCCCACACACCCCCTTTGGCTCCTACACCCATGCCCAAGACTCCATCTTGTGGAGTTAGTCTCCCTCCTCCTTCTTGCTTTTGGAGCTAACATTGATTTCTGTGCAGAGTGAATTTACACCCCTTAGAATATGAACTGCCATGGTGATTACCTCTGCATAGACATCAATAACTCACCAGGTGCATTCAGGAAGTGACATCACATATATAGTTGTCATAACTGCGGGTTGTCAAAAGTTGTTGCTAATGCTGCGGCCCTCGCGAAGCGAAGGACTCAGTTGCTGGCATGGAGCGCCGAAGGAGCTCCTTGACAGTAACTGCGGACCTCGCAACATTTACGGACTTACGACACACAAATACAAGACGCAGGACTTAGAAAAAAAAACATTACGACCTCGCAAAAATACGACTTTAACGGCCGACCCGCGCAAACCTCAAAACATTAAAAACACAATAAATACACACAACAAACACAAAACACAACATGAAAACAGATTGTCAGCTCTTCAGCATAATGCTTCCTGCATTTATTACTTCCAAATAGGTAAAGTATATTCCTTTATTAATGTATTATTTAGTTCATTACCATACACCAAACAGCATTAGCTCACTTACAATTTCATTCCAGTCATTTTTTGACGGGCAATATTCTAGTAAACAATAATGGTGATGCTGTTTTTAAGCTTTTCTGTAACACTTAAAAAAAACTCACATATTTAGATGTAACTGAGTAAGATGCCTTATACTATCCACACACAAAAGATATTATGTATTGTTTTAAATACAGATGAATATCTCCATGCTCCGATAAATCAGTGCCATGTTTTGTATTTATTTAATATCCAAGAGGAATGGTCGTTACCAATTAATTATGCTGTATTTATAATCAAAGCAGATTTGATATAAACGGATCTCCATTAATTGAGCTGCACCACGCGCAGTAGCTGCCGACCTTCAGACCTGCATTGTATCAGGAAGTTGGTTTGATTCCATGCCGTGGTTTGTATATACAGGAGGGGGCTCTATGGGCAGAGGATGGCCAGAGTCACTGCCAAACAATGTAAATATTTAAAAGAACTTAAACTGTCAATTTATTGGGCAGTGCTAACCTTTTCCAGTCGCTGTGCTTCTACCTCATGTAGGTATATAGTGGATGTGTTAGAGTTATTGCCAGGTTTTTTGGGAGGTGGTGGGGTTGTGGATACAGGGCTTATATCCCACCCACAGTGTGCCAGATGCCTTATACTATCCACACGTATAGAGAGTGATGCAGCATGATGGGATATGATGATTGGTCTTAGCTCAGTGTGATAGGATATGGTTCCTGATGCTGTGTGAGAGCAATATGGTTTTTGAGGCAGCATGGTAGAATATGGAGCTTAACACAGTGTGAGTGGGATATGAAGTTTGATGGGTTGTAGTTGGGATATGGGATATGGTGGGAATGGGATATGGTGAGAATGGGATATAGAGCCTGGCGCAGTGTTCATGAGATATGGAGCTTGATTCAAACTGATTATAGTATAGTATAGTATAGTGCTTCATGTGTGTGAGTAGAATGATGCATTGGGAGGAGAAAATAGTGCTTGACTCAGTGGTGTTGGATATGGTGCTTGACTCAGTGGTGTTGGATATGGTGCTTGACTCCGTATTATTGGATATATCGCTTTACACAGCGTGACTGAATGTGGCCCTTTGACATACGTGAGATATGGTGTATAATGTAGTGTGGCGCTTGATACAATTTGAGGGAATATTGAGCTTAACGCATTGTGAGTTGCATATGGTGTATGACTCAGTGTGAGTGATATGAAGCTTGATACAATGCGAGTGGGATATAGCTCTCGACACAATATGAGGGGAATATGACCATTGATGTTTCAGTGTGAGTGGGATATAGAATGTGACGCAGTGTGATGGGATATGATGTGTAAAAAACACTTTATTTTAGATATGGATCTTTACTATGGCATATAGAGCTTGAAATTGTGTGTAAGGATATGCCATATGACAAGTGGTGGAATATGGGGCTTGAAGCAGTGTGTTGGTGTCAAGATCTACTTTTTGGGGGCAAGTTAACCTCTCCCTGAATGAACTTTCTCCCTGATCACCGTTCCAGTACCTGCTAATTCCATCACCAGATCACATGGAGTCACCACTGAAGCTGTTCACTACCACCGGTCCAGCAGTGGTCACCAACGGAGCTGCTCCCCATTGCATGGTGATGACGTGCCTGGAGATTGTGGGGGCGGGGAGTCGCCACAGACCCCCATTGGGGCTGCTCCACCAATCGATTTGGCCCCACTAGATTATATTTCCCTATCCCAAAGACAAGCAATTATTCTAGGACTGAGTACGACAGCATGTTGACGATCATCAGGGATTTGCAAAAATTAAAGAAATCGGTATCTAAATGGCAGATGAGAATTAATACGAATAAATGTAAAGTTATGCATTTGGGAAGGAAAAATCGCCATGCAGTTTTATAATCTAAATGGAACAAATCTAGGGGTATCAGATATTGAAAGGGATTTGGGAGGCTTCTGGACAACCACCTAGGTAACAGTGCTCAAAGCCAAGCAGTAGCTGCAAAGGCAAATAAAATATTAGCATGTATTAAGAAGGATATAGAAGCCAGGGAAGCAAATATAATTCTGCCACTATACAAATCTCTAGTACACCCTAATTTGGTATAGGGAGTACAATTTTGGGCACCACTTCATAAAAAGGCCATTTAAGAACTGGAAAAAGTACAGATAAGGGCAACAAAACTAATAAGTTATAATGAAAGACTAACCAAAAATAAAAAAAGGTGTCTAAGAGGGGATATGATTACATTATATAAATACATCCAGGGTCAATATAAGGCTTTGTCAAGTGAACTGTTTCTGCCAAGAGGTTTTCAACTGACAAGAGGACATCCCTTGAGGTTAGAAGAAAAAAGATTCCAGCATAAAGAAAGAAAAGGGTTCTTCACAGTTAGGGCAGTTAAACTGTGGAATTATCTACCAAAAGAGGTAGTGACAGCAGATTCAATAGATAACTTTAGAGAGGGAGTATTGATCCAGGGAGGAATCCTGTCACCAGTATCTGGGGTCAGAAAGGAATTTATGTTTTCCCCTTTTTTAGACATTGGCAATGTTTCAATGTTTTTTTTTCTGTTTGCATTCATCTAGATCAATTATCAACTAATCTGCATATTGCAGATCAGAGGAGATCTAAAAAGGTTGAACTTGATATTTTTCAACCCCAATTACTATGTAACATCTTGTTAACAACCTGCCTGAAGTGATTATCTAGCCGTGGACTTGACATTAAAATAGTTCAAGTGAAATAATTAGTTTAGAAGGAAACTCTGAATGTGTTTACCTTTGTGATGTAATTATCAGCTCACTCTGTGATGGGATTAACTCCAACACCCCCCAGATTTGCCAGTAAGGTAATACAGTGGGCTGATTACTGATTAAGGACAGGTAATTTAATCATGTTTGTGTGGAACCAAAATGTTCCACCTTTTCCCAAGAAATGGTTCTAGGGAGCATAATCATAGTGTTCTGGCTTTAATTTAGAGGTTATAACCTCAATTTTGTTATTTTTATCCCCTTGATTCCAGTTCTGCATTCTGATGGTCCTGGAATAAAAGCCGTTCACAGAGAAGTCTATGCACTCCATGGTGTAAGGGAGGATTCCTGTAACCAAAGCAGGAAGATTTGAGGGAAGAATCAGACCCCCTCTCCTGGTTTGTGACAGTTGGGATATGCAATGTGATGAGTGTGATAGAATATGGGGCTTGACACCCCTTTATATTATACTAGCGAATTGCCCGTCAAAAAATTACGGCAATAAATTGTAAGTGAGCTAATGCTGTTTGGTGTATAATAATCAAATAAATAATACATTAATAAATTAATATACTTTACATATTTTCAAGTAATATATGCAAGAAGCATTCTGTTGAAGAGCTGGCAATCTGTGTTGATGTTGCTGCAGCATTAGTGCTGTGGAGCTGCTGTGTAAGCGTGATGAATGTGTGCAGTGTAATCGTGTGCGTTCGCGAGGCAAATCCGTTAGCGTAGCTGTGTACTTCCGCATTGTATAACTTATTGTTCTCAAACGGTGGCTAATGTGTGCTATGCAGCTGTGGCGGAATATCCGTAGGTGTTTAGAGTCCTGTAGCCTCGTTTTCGTTTTGTCCGGCGGCCATTTTTTCTCTTGCTTAGGTGAGTTTCGGGTGTTTAAACTCTGAAATTTAGACTTAAATCGAGGTGTAACTTTACTTGCAGGTCCTGGGTGCACCACCTTGCTGTGGGTAAACTTTGTATATGTTTGTTGTGTGTATTTATTGTGTTTGTAGTGTGTTTGGGGTCGCGCGGGTTGCGTCCTTGTTTTTGAATCTCGTATGTGTTTTTCGGCAATTCCGTAGGTGTTTGGTGGTGCTTTGCGTCTTTAGACTGCTGTAGCCTCGTTTTCGTTTGTTTCGGCGGCCATTTTTTTTCTCGCTTATAGAATTTTTTAGTGTCCAAACTCTTTTATTTTGAGTTAAATTGAGGTGTAACTTCAGTTTGTGAGGTCTTGAATGCTCCCTCTTGCTGTAGGTAAGCTTTTATGTATGTGTTGTGTGTATTTATTGTGTTTTTCATTTTTTCATGTCCGAGGGCTGCAGACGATTTTTGCAAGGCCGCAGACTTGTTGAGCGATCCTGCAAGCGTTAGCAATGGCTAGCATGCTCACAACTATATATGTGATGGCTTTCTATGTAGAGTGAATGGATAGTGTGTGAGACAACGTGGAGAGCATTACTTTGTGCCCATCTTATAAATATCCATACCATTCAAGAATTGGAGCATCCTTTAATCTGAGTCCACCTATCATCCATCCCTGTGTATTCTATATTGTTATCTGATTTATGCAGTGCTATTCCATCTTGTTGTCGGCCTTGTGTAGTGCTATTCCATCTTATTTTCTGACTCGTGTAGTGCTATTACATTGTGCACTCCTATTCCATCTTCTCATCTGACTCATCCATTGTTATTCCATCTTGTAATCTACCATGTGCACTACTATCGGTCTTGTGTAGTGCTATTCCATCTTGAAATCTACCTTGTGCGCTGCTGTGCCATCTTGTTTTCTACTCGTGCAGTGTTATTCCATCTTCTCATCTGAATCGTGCAGTTTTATTTGATCTTGTTATCGGCCTCGTGCCACGCTATTCCATCTTGTTTTTTGGCTCTGCGTCCCTGAGTCCTGCTGTATTCCATCACTGGCGAATCCACCAGTGACACAGTACAGAGGCAGCACAGTTTACAAGCGTTTACTCGTCCCTGACACACGAGCAGCTGAGATTAGTATTTCCAGCAGAAAGATCAAACTGTTATTTTTGCGACATTTTCCTCGCTGTTGTTTACACCAGACGTCCAAACCCAAGAGCCTCTTTAAAATAAATTTATATACTGTAAGAGCTCAGAGCGTTCTGCGAGGAATCCTCACAAAACAGAGGTGAAAAGTTGAAATTGTCTCCTGCAGAACATTTCTTAAAGGTGAAGTCACCCAATTTATATCATGCGATTAAACGTGCAGATTTTCCACTACACTGTCTTGAAGAAATTGAAAAAACAGTGAGCAAAATAAAAAAAAATAAAAGAATAAAAAAATCTGTCATTGACCACCATGTGCCAATCATGGCTGCGTGAAGTTTTATCTTGGCACTGAACTTCTACACTAGGGGATTCACTGTACTGGTGATACCATGTTCAGTTCTGGGTATATTCACTGTACTATTCAGGTGGTTTATTCAATGTACTGTAAAAGTTGGTGCAATATATGTCTGTGGCAGTGATTTTTTAATGTTTAACATGTCTAATACTTGTAGGTTTTGTTTTATAAATAGGTGTGTGCTTATTCATGGTATACTGTGAGACCTGGTCTATGGAGGTGTAATCAAAATATTGTTTGCAAAGGCAGATCTAAGAGATCCTTTGTGCAGCTGACACAATACTTTAAATGGGACATTTTATCATTGAAGGACACTTGTGGAGAGATGTAAACAACCAGCTTATTAACCAGTCACCCATTAATCAACAGTTCTGAGTAATTAGGTTAATTTGGGCCTCTAATCTAGTGATCTTAATTATGTTACCAAGTGGTAATTTTTAGTTGTACCACTGTTTAATTACTTTTTGGCAATATGTTTAGTTACCAATGTATGTTCACTATAGATATGTTGTACCCTGTTCAATAAAAGATCTTCTGGTTAAGATATAGGCGGTAGAACTATGTTCTTTTGCTGTATGCTGGCATTTCCATGCACTTTTTGCGGCTGTCTGATCTGATGAAAGGCTATTAAATGGTTTATAACAGCTACATTCAATATTAAAAGAATCCAGTTGAGCTGATTGTCTCCACCCTGATAAGGCCAACAAGAGGTAAGTAAATGGTTTGATTGAGACACAGGTCTAAATGGTTTTAGGAATATCTCATTAAATAAGACACCAAACAATTATGTATACAGCTTGTTTCAAGAGAAACCGCATTGACCCAGCAAGTCTCCAGCCAATTGAGAGCACTGTGCTCATATAACATTATATATTGTACATATTTTTTTACAGAAGTTTTTACTTAGTGAACTTTTATCCAAAAGCAAGGTCTTCACTAACTAAAAACTTCTGCAAATGCAGTTAGTTTGTTATATAGTTCAAACACAAGAAGCTTTTCCTAAACCAAGGATATCCTTTAAGACCTCCTCTATCTGTTAAATGACAATGTAGTTTGGTAAAAACCTCTCATGCTTATCCTAATAAGATCAATTTAGTTTGGTAAAAACCTCTCATGCTTATCCTAATAAGATCACTGTCAGTAATTACTATTGTGTTCCTATTGTGCAGATAGAAGCTTCCTCTACATGTAAAGTCTCTTCCAACTTAAGCGAGAAGGTCAGTGGTAGATTCCACAGCAGCATAATTGCATAAAAAGGTAATAAATTAGCGGCTATATTATTATTTATTATTCTAAAAACATATTACTATTTTCTAGTTAAGGGGATATATTAGATGTCTGACCACTGTGGTCTTCTAAATAGTAAACTGACAGACAATTTAGGATGTCATTGTCTTTTAAAAAGAAAACCTGGAGTTTTTTGTAATTTTTTCACTTGTTTTAATTTACATGGAATGAAATTGGCCGCCACCCGGAGCACATACCTATCTGTATAAACATCCTCCTGCTTGTCCAGTAAATACAGTAAATTACAGCGCAGCGCGTCACGGGAGAGGAGATGCAGAGACTTCTGTGGAATTGATAAGGGGTCCGGGGCTCCTGGATGGTCCAGTGGTTCTGCAAATCCTCTCTTTAAAGGACATGAATATTTACTATCAGGCATATAAAAGATTGAGTTTTGCAAGTGAATAAATAGCTTTTTGCGTGGAACAAAATCAACACTGCTGCTCTATATAATTACAGAACATAGAAAACTGATTGCAAAAAAATATTTTCAAAATTATGCATATTTCAGTGATTTGTAAGATTTTTTCTATAACTTAATTACTCCTTAAGCCACCCTCCATCACTACAGCATGGGGAGTTTGCATCTCTCCAAAGGCACAAAAATCACAAGCTGCCCTAACATACAATTTACAAATAACAAAATCAGATTTTCATTTGGTTTGCCCAGACATACTTACCCCAAAGAGAAGACAATGAAATTGTTATTGCAGCGAAGAAAGTATGTAAGCATTTATAGGCAGTTTGTAATTTATAATCCCTAAGGACCTGGGAACTTATCCTCAAACCTCAGTATATCAGCTAGTAACACTAAACTACAGATAAAACTCAATATAAGTAAATGCTTTTAAGTATTTAAAATTCAATACTGCAGCATCTAAAATAATTAAAATAATTATAACCGGTGGAAATATCTTCAAATGAATGTGTTTTACACATTGTCCTCTTGGTTCTGACTGCTCTACATGATGGAGCTGTGTCCATGACTATGGAGTATATTTAAGTTATGAAAATTAACACTATAGCAGTGCATTTGAGAGTTATCAGACCTGACTAGGGGACTTTGAAGGAAGTGTTATCTAATGTTCCAGAGAACCCACTAGGTGTGTTTGTTCAGCTAGTTTTAGATTCTGAGATATTAATATATATATATATAAGCTTGTGGATGTACAATAAACTCTGGGGCTTCCTATCACACAAGTCATGCCTCAGTTTCTACTAATGTATGTTTACTACACTACAGACCAGTCATTTTTTATACAAAATCTTGTATAATGGATTAAATATATGAATTAATTCAAATATAAATTCATTAATTATCTTTTAATTATATTATGTCAACTTAGGAACTGAAGTATATCTTTAAACAATTTCTTTTGTCTTTCCCTTCCTCATCCCCCAAACAGAATTTTTTATACAGACCCAAGGATGAAATATTTTAGGTTATCCTAGACCAGGAATGATTTTGATCCAATCTAAACAAGTGTTTTTGCCGTGTGCTGCCCCTTATAGACAGACATTTCAGCACAAACTGCAGATCTTATGGCGAAACGCGTTGTTTACAGGAAGCTTTATGTCTATAATAGAAAGCATGTAAAGAAAATATGTGGGCTTGATGAATAGTTTTTCTTTAAAAATAAAAAACTATTTTGTTTTAATTTATATTTTACTATTTTTTTATACAAACAGATAATAAACATAAACAAATAAAAGTACAAAATGTTTGCATCACATGACAATATTGTATTAACTTATAAAGTCACTCCTCAATCTCTATATCTTATTTTTACCCTTATATATAAGGGGAAGATTATTATTAATCTAAATTATTATATTCTGCCCATGGTTTCCAAATACTGTAAAATGAGTCTTCCTGCTCCGATATAACATAAAACATTTTGCCATGCTTTTTCTTTTTTCTATTCGGTTGATGCCTGGTGTTTGCATTTGTCGTCAATCAGCCACTATAACAGTATTAAAATATGTAGCAGGTAATGAAGGATGAGCTTTGATTCCCACCAATTGTGGGACAAAATTCCAGAGGTGGGAACAACATCTGCTGGGGTCAATCAGTTTGGGTGACCGCACAGCCTATAAAAATACCCAAAACACTCTCAGTAAATGTTGTATAAGCAAGTCATTGCTGGTCCTCCATGAAATTTGTTGTTGGCTATAGTGGGTAGAGCCACACACTCCCCCCCCCCCCCCCCATCCTTACTACACTTTTTAAAAGTTGTCAATGAATATTTTTTTTAAAAACATGCAGTTTACCTTATCCAGTTAAGTATATACTATAAGAACAAATATTTAGACTGACGGCATATTTTGAATAGGTAGTGAGGAGGATAAGTCTTGACCCAAGCATGGTCCAGGTGATATGTTAACCCATAATAACAAAACCCAAACAACTTGTTGGATGAAAACAGATGACCGATAACCATAAACAATAATTATAAATGAATAAAATATTTGGGTGGAGGAGTCAGGCCAGCAACAATCCTCGCTACAGCCTAAATCCGACACTAGTTCTACATTATAATAAATAAAAAAAACTTAGGAAATATCCTTTATAAGAGATTTCCAGAAAGTCAGAAAAACATTTACAAAGCTGTTGTGAATCTTAATAACATTGTGAAATAATAAATGCAACCACATTTTCAATCAAATATGTTTTATTTTTAATTCTAGTTGAATAAAATAAATCTTATTAAAAAATTCCTGGAGAGTACAAATTATCTGGTAAACCGCACAACATCAGGACCTGTCTGGATCTTGATAATAAAGGATATATATTTATTTAGTTTTTATTTCATCGTTAAGTTAGCTTTACTGCCTCATTACCTATAACGACTCTTGCGTGGGTCCTGATGTCGCACTTTGGATGCAGAGTTTATGCAGATTTTATATATGTTTTTTGGAACCGTAAAAGTATTTACAAAAGCTTTATGTATAGGGGCAGTTTCAATGCTGTAATATTTCTTACCTTGCTGGCTGTGTGTTCTGTTTAATCAGAGCAAATGTGGAAAATACCAGTTATTCTGGAGTTAAAGGAACATATGGACAGTGTAGCTTTGATGGATTTTGGATTCCTTACTGTTGGCGTATATGCAAAAAGTATTCTAAGCTTTGATCCTGACAATCGGACCTAAGCGACTAAATCTACAGTGCAAGATTCAAGAGCTGATATTGCTAGACAGCAAAACTATTTTAAAACATATCGCAAATGTCTTTAACGTTAGAAATCATAGATTCAGATAACATCTCTATTCAGTTCCATTGACTGAATCTCACCAGACAACAGAACTAAATAAAAGAGCTGCACCTAGTAGTATAAACTTCCCACTCAGGCTCCAGGCCAAATAGCAATCCAAGATGGAACCCATGACACAAGCAAAGTCAGCTAAATGTAACATTTTCTATGAAAATGTTTTAATGCTCATGCCTTGTTTATCTGCTAATGTTGTGTTACATACTTTCCAAAAAAGTGACATTTTACCTTAACAACATTTAAATACTGTTACAAGAGGTGTTGAGATCTCTGCAGCATAGAATTTACAATCTATTGGAAATGAAAGGGCAAAAAGTAATTGCAAATGCTACTGCTGGTGCAGCAGGTGCAAATCACCACGGGGCCCTCCGTTACCTGGAGTAAAGGGGATCTCTTAATTTATTATGGGAGAGTGACATTTATTTATTTTTTGCAGAAAGGTGATCTGATCTCCTTTTGGTGATCTGACCACCTACATATATATTTTGCTTTTTAATTGCCCCTAAAAGCATCTACCTTAAAGCTGCAAGGGGGGTTCCAAATTGTTTTGCCCTCCATTTAATAGCTCTGATACTGATCTGGTCAACAGTCTACTTACTGGAAGACGAAACTGTATGATGGGCATGAGCCAATTGATCTCTGTGAGATGCATGCTCTTAAATGTTATTTTATTATTAGTAGTATTAATAATAATAACAACAATAATAATAATAATAATATGTCTTCACTCCCAAAAGGGACTCTGGGCGCTGATCTGGTCAACAGTCTAGATCTACTGGATGATGAAACTGGATGATGGGCATGAGCCAATTGGACAGATGGTCTCTGTGAGATGCATGCTCTTAAATGTTATTTTTATTATTATTAGTAGTAGTATTAACAACAACAACTACAATAATAATAATAATAATGTGTCTTCTTTCCCAAAAGGGAGTCTGAGCGCTGGCTAAGAGAGTGATTTACGTATTATTCAAAATTTGGGTAGAAGAGGCACGTATTTAGTTCCCTTTTTGAAAATGTCCAGGTTAGGGGCCTTTCTATTTGAGTGTGATAAAAAGATCTGTATTCTTGGTGTTGTACATAAATGCTCAGGAGGACCCAAAGCTTTGTGTCGGGATTCTTGGAATAGTTATAATTTTTACCACTCAGGAAGCTGGGACATTCATCATGCAGAACTTTGGAATTGAGGACTTAAATATATGTTGTTTTTCACATAGAACCAGTGTAGAGCACAGAGGACAAGCAGTATTAGTGTAGGTCAGTGTTATCAAACATGAAGCCTGTGTGCCGGAATGTGGCCCACCAGCTATGTTCTGTGGCCCCATGACTGTAAGGGAGAGTCTCCTCAGACATATCTTAATATTATTAAAATAAAACACTTGTGACAGTTTAAACACTTGGAATATCATATATAAATCTAAAAAAAATGTAGTTAAAATATATATATTTTTTATATTTACATATATTTCTGTATTATTTTAAATCCAGCTCCCTAGCCAATATAACTTTGTCCCACCATTTATGGACCAATTAAAATCGGGTCCCCACACTACCGAAGTTGGACAGCACTGGTGTAGATAATTAATGTTCTTCAATATATGAGTTTCGGGGAGAGAAAGGACACAATCAGTGAAGAGAAAATTAGATCTATATTAATATGTGAAATGTGATGTTACTATTTAAAGTACTCCTGAAGTGTCATGTTTATAATATACTCTTTTGAAGAACTTGACTTGATAATATGCAAACTATTGTATTCAGTTTTACTTTAATGACGACAGGCATGGATTAGAACCTGGTAGGAATGGGAGAAACTATGCATTCTAAAATATGTTTACCATACTAAAGAAGTTGGACATTACTGGTGTAGATCATTAATATACTAAATTGTTATATAGCAAGGTATGGGAAAAAATACATGTTTCTACAATTTATTAGGTACTTATACCTCACAACGACGATTAAAAAGTTAAAACCAAGGATAAGAAGGGTAAACTAAAAAAAATGCCTTCCATGTGGCCTAAATAATAATTGACTGCAAAGGATTTGCAACCAAGTATTACAAAGTGAAAGTTTGTTTTATGACAGTTAATCTGTCCCATTACTTTTGGTCCCTTAAAAAGTGGGAGGCACATATACAAACTGTTGTAATTCCTACACCGTTCACCTGATTTGGATGTAAATACCCTCAAATTAAAGCTGAAAGTCTGCAGTTAAAGCACATCTTGTTAGTTTCATTTCAAATACATTGTGGTGGTGTATAGAGCCAAAAAGGTTAGAATTGTGTCGATGTCCCAATATTTATGGACCTGACTGTAGTTATCAAAGCTCTATGACTGATCCAAGAAAATAGCCTTAATGCTAATGTTCGTGTAGGATAGAGCGGGATAATCTAGGGGGTCTTATTTGGAGATGGCATTAGGAGGGCGCGAAGAACAGAGCACCATGCATCTATATGCATGCCACTATGGACCGCATATGACGCTCTGCCTACGCCTGACGTGTTTCGACGGCACAGAGGACGTCTTTCTCAAAGGGTAAAAACCTTATTAATATACTAGAAAATATAAGGTTTGGGGAGCGGATCTATCCTGTTATGTTGTCGTAAGAGGTCCACCGCTGCAGTGTGGCCTCCAACCGCTAGATGGCGCTGCCAATATTTAGCAGTGCTGCCAATATGCGAGAGAAGCTCTAAGTTTATAATGTTAGCCTAACCCTTGAACTAACCCTAACAGTTTACCTAAGCCTTGACTCTATGATATGGCACCGGAATACCGGCAGCGCCATCTAGTGGATGCTCACTGCCACTGCCTTGTGCTGCGCTACCATAAGAGGATAGGACCGGGGAGTGTACAGTATAAATCGATGCAAACAAGGAGCAGAAAAGTCTTGTAGATGGGAGAGATGGCAGACAATGAGAGAAAAGTAGATCCTGAACACAGTGCCGGAAGTAGTTAGGGAATTATTTGGAGATATTTGTGTATCTATCTATCTATCTATCTCAAAAATCATCTGAATACATCAAAGTCATATGAATGTAGCCTTTTCTCTAAAAATGTTTTATGTTCTTGTATTACATATTTCACATTCATAAACTAGGAACAAATGGAGAACTTGCCAGCCACAATATGGCAGACTGGTTGGCACTGGTATAATATTACAACATTTGGCGGGAAGTCTTGTATGTTTGTGGAGACAACTGTGTGCTATAGGTGGTGAAAGAGCAGAAACTGGGCAGCAATTCGTTGGTAAATAAAAAGGTCTGCAGGTGATTGGGCAAACGGTTGTCAATTAAAAGTTGACGATTGGTTTGCACTTATACAGTGTCACAGGATTTCAGAGGAAGCGAAGGAGGTGCTGATTGGTTGTGTGGTTGAGTAGCAACACAGTAGCTACACCGTGATTGGTTTAATAATGACAGACGCTGAAATGTATTGGACGTTCAATAAAAGCAAAGCAATTCATGCTGGTGATTGGCGCTGATACAGTGTGACAGCAATAGAGGGATAGTGAAGGAGATGCAGAAATGATATATGGTTCTGTAACAACGCAGAAGCTGAGAGTTGATTTGTGTTCTTGTATAGCAGGATGCGAAGTTGATTGGCGGCAAAAAACTGCCACTGAGCGCAGGCTCTCCAGTGACTGGTTACGGTGATAAGACTTGAGCAAAAGTGAAGGAGAATGCTGTGTAGAGATTGGTCCTGGGATGACAGGAGCTAGTGTTGATTGGCCGGTTAGCTGCCACTCTGTGCAAGGCTCTCCAGTGGTTGGTTAGTAATCTTTCCAGCACCGCCCTGTTTCTCATGCTGCCTGGATGTGGTGCCTTGGCTCGGTGTGGAGACGGTTGTCCGGCTTAGTCACTATGTCCGAAATCAGGGCCCTCTCCAACAGCGCCCCGCGTCGGGCCCGACCGCCCAAGGATACTCTTAGACACATCAAGAGCCGAGAGAAGCGGCGGGGCGTAGAGCAGCACGGGCCGGCCACGGTGTATCTGCAGGTGGTGGGAGCGGGCAGTAGGGACACGAGAGCGGCTGTGTATGTGTTCTCAGAGTACAACAGGTGAGAGAAGCCGAGGGATGACGGGAATTAAACCGTATGTGTCTACTCAGTCAGCGTGAGGGGAGCATGGGCGCCGCCATATTGATATATGACGTCATCAGGACATTGGCCTGACACGGGGAACAGGGAGTGCGACATTAAAGTGACGCTGGGACGGTCGTAGTTACATTAAGATGAAAGTACTCATAAATATACACATTCATACAATTGTTAGTAATTAAAAGGTCTAAATGTAAGTTCCTTCAAATAATATAGGAGTTAGATCTCTGTTCTCAATAAAGATTATAACTAACATTGTAAGCATGTCCAATGATCAATATAGCAGTGCCAGAGATGATTAACAATTCATTTGGATTGGTCTTTGTCAGGATTGCTGTTTTATTTCAATGGGGCATTCATATCACCTACATAGTTGTCGTCGCGCTTTGCGAGATGTAGACCACGTGGCGCGCAAGACCTAGGCTGCAATGAGCGTCTTTGGCGCTCATTGCAGCCTGTGTCCCGTGCAGAAGGCGCTCATTGCATTGGTCTGCAAAGAGCGCCAGGGGTGGAGACATGCTGGACTTAGCTGGCGCTCATCCCGAGACACACAGGACTTGGCTGCAATGAGGCCTCATCACAAGGCCCTTGGACTTAGCGACGGACGCCAAATTATGGCCCGTATGACTTCGGACCCGAAGCACGTAGATAGACTGCGGGGCTCGCAAAAATACGACTTTAACGGCCGAACCACTGAACTGGAGGAACCTGCAAAAAACCCTAAATATGCCTCAAATTAACTTGCACACTCACCCTCAGCACAGGGGGAAGCCTGGGAGTGAGGTTGTAAGCGAATTTGAGCCATATTTGCCGTTTTTCGGCAATTGAAAATCGGCTAAGCGAGGGAAAAAAAATCTGAAACCGGATGAAAACGAGGCTCACCAATGCCAGGCACGCAGAACTTATAAAATACACGACGGCAAAGACAGTAACACACCAACAACTCCAGGCACGCAGGACTTTGAATATACAACAAATGGCAGTCCGCACGCGCCACGCAAACACAAATCGGCAGACACACAGAAGAGAAACACACACGGAAGGGACGGGGTGGGGAGATGGTGGAAAGAGACACATGGCATTCCCAAGCACAAAACTTGCAGGTTAACAAAACCTGGAATGAGCGGACCGTACAGTAGGCGGGAGGAAAAGGTGCTCATCGCGGGGCTCACAATGAGCAGCGGGAGAGGCTTGCAATGAGCACTGTGAGCGGGAGAGGCTTGCAATGAGCGCCGAAGGTGATCATTGCAAGGCAGGAAAGTTGAAGGACATGAGGTGAGGCGCTCATTGCAAGCCACACAATGCGTGTCAAAGGCGCTCAGCGCGGGGCTCACGATGAGCGCCAAAGGTGCTCAG
This sequence comes from Discoglossus pictus, assembly GCA_027410445.1. NCBI lineage: Eukaryota > Metazoa > Chordata > Amphibia > Anura > Alytidae > Discoglossus > Discoglossus pictus. The sequence goes on along the minus strand of CM050168.1, from coordinate 242,774,275 downwards.
AGGAGCAAAAGCCTCACATTGTGTGGCAAACCGCATTGCCAGCCTTACAATTTTATTCCTGTCATTTTTGACGGGCAATTTCCTAGTCACTTATAATAGTTGTGGTAATTGCGTGTTGTTGTCACACAATGTTTAAAACTTATGTGCAGGTGCTCATCGCGAGGCTAGAAAGTTACTGGTTTTATGGGGGCTGTAATGAGCGCCAAACGGCTACCATTTTTTTTCAAGCTCGTAACTCGGAAATCGTTGGGAGACCGCCAAAAGATGCCAATTAATTAGAAAATTTACTTACAACCTCACACACACCACATGGGAAGTGGCTGGGTGCGTGTAAGTGAGGTTGCAAGCTAATTTGCTATTTAATTGGCATTTTCGCGAGGTCTCAGAACGGCTAAACAAGGATAAAAATGGAGGCCGCCATTTTTTTTCAAACCCGTAACACATTTCGGGCTTTGGGAAAATTATAAATTTTGCAAGTCCGCAAATGGTTTCACACCAATGAATGCAAACAGGAGTACAGAGGGGGGAGAGGGGGCAAAGAAACACGGGAGGGAAAGGGCTGAAAGAGACACAAGATTAGAGGCTCGTGATGAGCGCCAAAGGTTCTCATTGCAGGACACGAAAGTTGCAGGCCTTTGGCGCTCTTTAGGAGGCTTGCAAGAGGCCTGCAAGTCAGAGAGGGGAGAACCTCACATTGTGTGGCAAACAGCATTGCCAGGCTTCAAATTTTATTGCCGTCATTGACGTGCAAGTTGCTATTCTTCTATATCACCCATAGATAATAGACCTGGATAAAGAGACTTATTAGAGTGAGGGAGGCCCTGTATAAATAGCTTATATTTATGTAATAAAGAATTGTATCTGTCAGTAGTCATCTGAATAAAGTTAGTGAGGGCGTCCATGCCAATCTAATCACTAAACCTATATGTCAGAAATATTTACGTATCAAGTACAAATCCTATTGTTGACGTATGTTTGTTTTTTTCTGAAACTGTACCTGTACCAATTCCAGTTGGTGATGTAAATAGCTGTTAATGTACCAGATACAGAATCTATTTTAAGCTCAGATATAGGGATTTCCCCTGCCATTATTTTGTCAAGGATATTAATAATAGAAAAACTGTTACAGTTTTCATATACCAGTACAAATCTCATTGTTGTCATCCAATAAGTCAAGGGTGTGCAAGTTTGGTCCTGGAGAGCCCCACACAGGCCAGGATTTGCGCACAGGTGAGTCAATAGCTTCTTCTTGATTTACTCGCCTGTGCACAGAAAGTATATCCTCAAATGCTGGACTATGTGGGGCCCACCCCTGCCATAAGTAATATCCCCTACATGCCGTGGAGATCCATTGATCACTGCCATCCTGCAACTGCTCCCATATTGCTCCGCAAACATACACTTTAAATTCCCCCTAAAGTAGGGACCTCAACTGTTGCACCAAGTTTTCTGTTGCTTTTTGTGTTGTACTGTCCTTGTTTTTATGCATACCTTATTGCAGGATTAACACATTTACGATATCAGAATACCATGAGCACAATACAGATGTGTAATTATATTATCTTGAATATAAAGTCTTTTTAAACACTTCTTTTCCACCCTTAGTTTCCCAGACTGTTTAGATAACTTCCTTAAGTCCAGTCAAGGATATGGCTCTTGGACATTTTTTGTAAGAAGAAAAACTATTTATCTTTTTACACACATTCCTTCTCTGCTTCTGCTTGGGGAAAACTACACTTTGTACTGGAAACCATAGCAGAAAACTACAAGAGGAAAATTAGAGAGCACATAGAGCAGAACATTTTGAAGACCGGTATTAAAGACAGTGTTTTCAAAGAATATAAAAATTACACCCGCAAAGCTTATCCTTTTTGTGCAACAACGTATTCAGGTCATCCACATTGCACCTAAAGTTATATAAAAAAGAATCGTATCTGACAATAGAATAATTTTCTTTAACATTGAGTTATTTCTTATCTCACATTATCGTGATAAAGGAAAAACTACAGGCCGATTCTCTTATCATACCTTTTGAGGGTACAGCATATCTAAAAAAAAAAATAGTATAAAAAGTTGCCTTAATCTTTTAAAAACATTTTTGAGCCAATAAAAGATCGAATAAATATGTAACCTCAATTTTGCCCCCACTTTTAAAAGGTTGTGAAAAAATAAATAAAAGCAATGCTGCTTTGCAATCTAAATGAGCTAAGACATTCTCCTAACCTATGCATTTCATTTTTCTGCTTCCTTAGGGTATGGATTCTATAGGGCATGGGGTTTTTATATAAATCACTTTAAATAAGTCCTTTCCATTTAGTTTATATCATATAGCTTATATTTTAATAGATCCCTTGCATTTCTCTATAGAACCCCCAAATTAAGTTACCTATGTTTGATAATTGCATTCTGTATTTTTTGTTATCTTGGTCACCTGACCTCAGTTTGCAGCAAGTAAGTATGTAACTTAGGGGCATATGACCTTGTAATTGCAGCATCCGTGAGCGGAGCTCTCCAACTGGTTACCTAGACAACTCCCCTGCTGTGTTATTATAATAAAACACTGCTCTTAATACTTCACCATGTTCGGGTCTTTGATCTCTCTCTTTTTTTTAATTGGATTAACAAATGTGTCTGAAACGTAGGAGCCAGTCAAGTTTGTTAGGAGCCAGGTCAGGTCATATGTTTTATTTATATAAAATATTTGCAGCCATGGCTCTCCAGCTCCAGGGATATGTGAAGCCATTCCTTCTAGTTTGATGTACCTTTTGCTTCATGCTTTTTGTACCCACCTGTTTTACTGTATCATCCTTTATTTCAGATACTTATTTAATTGCGGCGAGGGAACACAGAGACTAATGCAAGAGCACAAGTAAGTAAAACCGTTTGAAAAATAACTTGCTACCTTTTTCAGAAGAAGTTAAACTGTGTTTAATTTATATATCTTTATTAAAGGCTAAAGGTGGCACGTCTAGACAATATATTTGTGACCCGAATGAACTGGGCTAATGTTGGAGGATTATCAGGTGAGTTAAAGAGATCTGTAATAATTCTATGTAATATTTGGCAATTGTAGAATATATTCTTGGAAAACACTAAAGGCTGAATATGTCCTGTGTGTCTGTGTCAGCGTATCATGCATTACTCCTAGTGGGCATTGTTACATATTGTAAAATATCTGTTGCCAAGGAAATGCATTGTTTTTGATGTTTAAGGAATTAAATCTACAAATACTTGTTTTGTATATCGAAAGCAAAATATAAGCAATGCACGTTTGTTGTTCTCAATTTCCTTATATTCTGATAGACTGAACCCATTTAGTGTCAGATCTGATATAAAACATGTTTTCCTTTTGCCTTGGAAGGCATCAGTCAGCCAAGGTCTTAAAAATACTGTAATGCCATGATAAGACTAGCTAATTGTTTCAATTACACATAAATCATTCATAAAACTCAACACTTTATATTAGTAATATTAAATTCACTGTCAAATATTAAAGTAACAATCTCCAATTGAGCTGATTGTCTCGACCCAGATGAGATCATCATAGGGAAGATGTGGAGATTTCGCTGAGCCGGGTATAACATTTTTTAATAGCAATCTGATTAGGTAAGAGGCAAAACAATCATTCATAAGCTGCCCACCAATTATATGTTTGTTTGCTAAGGGAAACCTCATTAATGTAGCCTGTGCCTGGAAATGTAGCACTTTGGATCTGTATTTTATTGATGCTCCATGCCTAATTAAAACAACTAATCATATGTTGTTAGGACACTTCTGTGCTCCTTTAATGGTTTTGGTATACAGATCATAATGATATTTTTTAGCCTCCCAATGTCTGGTACATAACAACTCTTTGACATTAAACAGTATATATGATATAGAAAACGAATGTTTCTTAAATTGCTTATCCATTGCTTTGTTTTAACTCTTTTTAGGAATGATTCTCACACTTAGAGATACAGGGCTTCCTAAATGTGTCCTTTCTGGCCCTCCTCAAATGGTATGTAACACAAAGCATTTATTTCTTATAGTTTAAGAGAAGCAACTGATTTCTGTTAAATGACTCCATATGTTTACAAATACTACACAATACTTATTTTTCTATGGGTGAGTGAGATTAAGGAATTAAAGTGACACAGTAGGAGTTACAGTTAAGGTAGGACATTAAAGTACTGATAACAATATGAATATTTGTACTTGGAAGTTACTTTCACATATCCTTTAGTAACAAGAACCAGTAGCTTTGGATTTACTACATTTTGGTCGCTAGGATCTCTTGAATTGAGTAACAGACTGGTCTTGTTATCAATAACAAATTCATTATTGTTGACTGGCTCCTTGGATTGGTAGTTTAGTTTTGCATATGACTTCTAAGTTGCCAAGTTGTGGACAGCCAGTCTCTATTGATATCTTAAAAGCCATAACCAAAAGGCAGCCATTATCCAATATTGAGGTAAAATTAGACCATTCTAATAGGAGCCAAAATATAGTAAGTCCAAAGCATTTTTTTCTGTTAATAAATTATTTCTTTTTTGAATTGTTTTTAATTGCATCTCTATTGATATAGCCCCAACATATTCCATAGAGCAGAAGCACATTAAAACATGGATATATCACAATATATAAGCATAATTTAATGATGCATAGTTTGGGGCCCGGCATTGACGGCTGAACCCCTGTAGAAGTGGCTGCTATCATTACTGGGACTTCTGCTTTGACCATCTAAGATGTCGATGGAGGAATTTGTAGTGATGAGGAGTTACACACACACACACTTATTATTATTATTATTATTATATATATATATATATATATATATATATATATATATATATATATATATATATATATATATATATATATTTTTATAAAGTAGAGTGATTTGCTAATTGTGTAGGAGAAATTCATGATTTTTCAAACCAGCGAACAAGAAAGGACTGCATGGGATGCCATTGCAGTTAACCATAAACAGTATAAGATAGGGATAACTTGATACATCCATATAACTAGTGCATGTATAAAGACAAGATTTTAAGCAAATAAGATCAAAATGTATCATTGTTTATCTTAAATTTAATTGTTAATATGTTTGTATAGCATAACTTTTTTTTTTTTTTAATACATTCTTATTTATTCTACTTTTCCTTCAAGCAAAAATATATTGAGGCCATCAAAGTGTTTTCTGGCCCATTACACGGAATTGACCTTGGTAAGAAAAGTGACCATCTTTGTTTTTGGATATATGTTAAAGAACCATTCTAGTTTGGGGAAAAACGTACCTTTGTAAATTATGTAATAAACTAACAACATTAACAGCTATGTAAGCCATGAGCATAAAACAATGCGTAGATAATGTTACATCTAATTGGCTTTGCTGGTTTAATGAGAGCTTTCAGCTTGCGCTACTAGTCTTCTTATAGCAATGGAGTAGATTCATCCTACTACAGATTGCTTAAAAAAATTATATATATTTTACTTCATTGATTGTTTTTAAAAGTGGTATTTTTACTGATCAGAAAGTTATTCTGTTTTTTTTTTATTTTTCAGCTGTGCGTCCCTACTCTGATCCTGAATATTCAGATGATACCATGTCCGTCTGTCAAGTGCCCATTTTTTGTGAGTGCAAGTCTGATTTGTTTTGTGACAGCGACACATATACTATAGTTGATTATTTTTCTTGATGCATTTTGTCGTATTACTATTTGTTTAATCAAAAAGGGTCCCTGGAATTCTACACCTATAATTTACACTTAAATTCAGTTTTTTGCTTTCCTGTAACTTTTGGTTTCATATCAGAAAACACTCTCAAAGAAAGAAGACAATGGTCTTCAGCTATATAATGTTTCTTTATTGCTCAAATTTAAACTTTGTTGCCATATAGAATCACTCTCTTTCTTTTTTTTCTTTTTTTATTCCATAATCTATTTTTATCATAACAAGACTATATATATTCTTAAGTACCATCCCCTCAAACTCCTAATTGTATAGTAGTTTCAGAGACATGATTGGGTTGATTGGCCTTGGTTGAAAGCTGGAATGCAGTGCATGAATTATGAATGTACCTGGTGCCCCTGACAGTTGAAAACTGTTGTGGCTTTACTAAGAAGGCAGTGTTTTTGGTTAATTTCAACCTCTCTTTGTGTTTCTGTACCAGTTTGCATTTTTTTAAGACTTGGGAATCAAGGGTTTTCTTATATAAATCTTATTTATAGAATCAAATGATTAAAGGATGTAATTGTCATGTCTCGCTTGTTTATTAAGCCTTGATATGTCATAGGGGAACCATTCATTACAGGAATAAACTATCAAAAAGCTTTATGACCACAGCCGTGAATAGCACAATTCACATATTTATTTTTCTTTTATTCCATGTCAATAAAATTGCAATGTTCATAAAAGAAAATTAAATCTAGTTAAACTAGTCTGTTCTGTCAAATGTGTTTATTACCGAAGGTAAATGTGTTACCCAACTATTCTAAATGGTTAATCACCCTGGCAGTTTTTTTCTGATTGTCTATGAACAGGCGTTATGTTTTGTACAATAATGCCTAATATCATTGTGACTGGTCATGATGATTCCTTTGCTGTGTGTGCACAAATATGATTAATTTTTTTTTTTTTTTACAGGCAGTGAAATCTGTAACAATACCTCTGGGTCACAGAGTCCTGAGAAGTCTAAGACAGTGAGTCCTAAACAGAAATCTCCAACATCTGATGAGGAATGTCCCAAGCAAACAGATGGCAGAACATCACCAAAAACAGGTGGTTGCATGCAATCTGTAACATTGTGTGTGTGTACAAGATATATCATGAGTTTTTTGTTAATGTCTTCGCTAATTTCCTCCCAAGGATCAAAGGGGATGAATTTCAATCAAAATGGGTTTGTATAGTAAATCAATGTAATGTAACTTTTTGTAAATCCTTGAGCAGGATTTACAAAGCTACTGCATTATCCTCTCAATTTTCAGATGTCTTCAAGCAACACTAAGTGTACTTCTCTTTATGGAATAGCTAATGTATTTTTCACTTTTCTTTTTCAGGATATAACGACAGGATACCAACACGAGACCAATCACTGGTGGTATCATTTATTTGCAAGGTAAGATTGTACAGCTTTTCTAGTGTACTTTATCATGCAATTAGGATATGACAAAGTATTACGTCTAGAATACATTTTATGAGTTACCTTATCAATTTTTAAGCAAGTATACACTTTATGCAGAACTGTGTTTATTGAAACAATAGCAAAACCAAGAATAAACAATTGGATGTTATCAAAACTTGTGGACACAATCTATTCTAAGATAGATTACAATATAAAATGAGTGAGAGATTTATCAAAATATTTTTAAGTTATTGGATGAGAATCAAATATTTTTTTAAAACATTCTCTATTCTGTTAGATCAATATAGAAATCAATAAGAAGTGCATAAAATCAAACTTAGATAAACAATCAAATGTCTATTCCATAGAAAATATTTGGTATTCATATTTAGTGGCATATTCCTCTTTGAAAACTGTAAATGGCAAAATCTGGTATAAAACCATACCATTTTATAACAGAATTGATAAAACTTAATTTATCAAAGCAATCATTCTGGTTTTGATAGTGGCCCCATACAGAAACAAATGACTGATTGAGACTCAATTACCCTATTTCAGATTGTACCCACCTTATCAATTGTAACAGATCGTATCTGGACTATTTCAATTCTATTATAAAATGTAATAATAGAAACACGCCTATACCTTACTCAATGTGAAGCTAGCAAGGAGACCCTTGTCTGAATAGGACTCCTCCTTAATTTGGTTAGAAGTAATCCCTTTTGGTCTTCTTTTTAGGAATAATTTGTAGTAAAGATAGATTTAGAGGGTAATCACAGAGAAAATACAAAAGGGCAGAAGTTTATGCCAGAGCGCAACAGACTAAAAAATCCCAGAGCTTCCCCCTCTTAATAGATAAACCCTTTCCTTTTCACCTATTCCCTGTCACAGGGCTCATTTCAACCAATTGCAATAGACGCCCACCATGTTTGTATGTACATCCATAATTAAGTTGTGTCAATAAATTTATATGCAGCAGTTATTTAATGTACGCTCCATGGCCCAACTATGAGTTGAACTTCAAAGTAATGTTGTCATTTTAGGTTTGAATAAAAATGTTCTATCTGCATCTGTTTTGATAACACATGGTTAAATCAATGAGGAATTGAATAGGTGCATAGGTTTAAGCATTATCTTTCTCAAGGCCGTCTCAGCCATCTGCATTTATTTGGCCTAACTCTTAAATGCTTGTGTATGAGACCAAAATGATGAACTCTTTATAAAATGAACGGTCAGACAGGATGGATATATGTACTTACAGTGGTAAATATTAAACATCCATTAACAAACAAACTAGATGATGTATATGATCTTTTTATCTACAAATGTCACACTAACTTAGACACATAAATAGTGACTGAAAAGTGAGCTCTGGATATGAAGAATTGTTTTATCATTATTTAAACTTGTATGTCTGTTCATATTTGTTTTTTCCTGTTTTTTAGCTTCACCCAAAGAAAGGAAATTTCTTGGTTTTAAAAGCAAAAGAACTTGGTCTCCCAGTGTATGTATTGCAATATAAATAATTTCTTTAACCAGATTAGACTTATCACTGTGTTTTTTGCTGTCTATACATAGTTATATAAAAAGATTTGTGAAACCTTTCTTGTTATAGTGTGTAAATAATATTAAAATTAATCAAACCGTATATACGATTAAAGTAACTTTGAAATTGTAAATCCAGTCATGACTCTTTTAAAAATATAAAATGCATCTAGAGTAATGAAAGCTCGATTTAACCCTGTTAGATAAAGCTATTTTTCTCAGTTTCCCTTTCCTCACCACTAAGGGTCTGCTGTGTTTGCTTCTCCCTTTGTGTGTCACTGTGAGGTGGCTGAGCAGGAAGCTGTGACTCTCTATATTGCATCTTCTAATGCAAATGCAGTATGGGCAGCAGTGTCTGAATACATGAACCAGCACCAATAACCACATACATCAATAGGAAGCTCCAGACTTTACAATTTTCAACATGATTCAGTATTGTGCAGTTTTATTACATATTAGGGATTTTAAGTCCTAGCGTTTTATGTTAAATGTAATTCTGGAGACACTGTTTTTTACCCAAGCCTTTTTCTCTTAGTGGGACTGCGGCGATTGGCCCAATAATTGCAAAACTCAAGGCAGGAAACAGTGTCCTCTTTGAAGGAAAAGAGGTAAATAACTATCATGTAATAATGTGTGTGTGTGTAATACATTTTATATATATATATATATATATATATATATATATATTTATATATATATATATATATATATATATATATATATATATATAAATTTTACTTAAATAGGACTTGGATAGCCTGTAGTATTTGCAGTACTGTTAAGTGTCTAGGGTGTAGATGGCCTCTAGCAGATAAAGGCTTCTTCTTGTGTGGGACCAAGTCATTCACCCCATACAGGACACAATTATTGTTGAATACTGTTAAAGTACTGTGGTAATGGTCCAACTTTTCATTCTAAATCTATTTTTTAGTTCACCATTAATTAAGATTAAAAAATGCATGTGCAAACAGCAGTAAAGCAAATCTTTAGCCAGAAAATATAATTTTTAAAAACCCAGTTAATTTAAATGAATGGCCACTACTATACCCCTCCCATGTCTTCCACTACTTTTCAGTAGTGCTTAGGACAATGGACAATTTCAGTTGCGATTAATATTATTCAAGCACTAAACAGGACAGCCTAATCAATCAGCACCATTGATGTGCACAGGTCCAAAGTAATTACATGATCATATAAGTGCATTTTACATAAAACAACCAATGGGTTATATAGTTCTTGTCCCAAATAATTTACATTTTTTTTATTTATTTTTTTAAACTGTAGTACAACGAGGTTTGTGGTGTCCTGTGCTTTGATTACTGCAACTTTTTATGTTAATGTCTACTGTATCCATTCTGTTTCTTTATTTGAGGAAAATATCAGAATCTTCTCAATGTATGAATATTCCTGTACCATGCTGTCTTACTTTTTCCAATGATCACACCTCTCAGATTCGGCCTGAAGACGTTTGTACACCTACAGATCCTGGTCCTGCATTCATCGTGGTGGAATGTCCGAGCGAAGAATTTATAACTCCACTTACTGAGAATGAAACATTCAAATGGTAATGTACTCTGGTGCGTTCTTGACCATACAAACTATAACTGGTAGCTATGTAAAGTAGTAATCTGTTTGCTTTTACCTGAAATAGTCTGGTTTTAAACTGCTTTCCGTTTGTCAGTAAAAGCATCTGCTCTTTTAGATAAAAGTAAAGTTGTAATTACCCCAATAAATGATGAATCTCATTTACTTCCCTAGAGTTGCCAGGTGGGCATCAACTGAACAGTAACAACTAAAGAAACTTTTTTTTTTTTTTAATGGACCCTCCCTAAAGGTCTTTTTAATAAAATGTACTAGACACTATGGTACCCTAAAAGGCAGTGCACTGGTTACATTCTTATTGAATTGTAACAGAGAAAAATAATTAGTAGTGAAAAAGGTCAACTACTTTTTTTTTTTCAGGTATCAAGAGGGGAAGTCAGAAAGTCCTGTGGTGTTGATTGTTCACATGACTCCAGAGCACATCCTTCAGAGCAACAGCTATAGGCAATGGATGGAAAGGTATGTTACAGAAGTGAGTTGTACTGTGTAAATATGTGACTTTATGGATTAGATAGAACAAGAGCAGGATTTAGCTAACACTGTCCTGATTGTGCTTTTTGCCATTCACTAGTTCTAAGACCTCAAATTAATTGGATGGAATAGTACCATAGGCAATTGTTAAAATAAATGTGATTTTTCTTGTAACTAGTGTAATATAGAGGCTGGATCTTTGCATACTTGGCATCAAATGACAGAGTGTATTTGGTTTTAAAGTACCATGGTAGTTCTATATTTATAATATACTCTCTTGAATAACCACAATTGAAAACAGGCAAAGTATTTAGAATGTAAAACAAATACAGCTTTTAATTTATTACATATTACTGGTAATTATATTATAGTGTAAACTTCAACTTTGGTTTCTGTCCATAATCTTTTTTTGGTGTGAAGGGATTGCTGATTAAGTTTCTATCTGCACAATGGAAATGTGGGCAGCTAAAACTGAGAAAGTAGCAGACCTAATCAGCACTAAAAATAAAATGGATCCTTTTAGTAAATAATAATTACATATAAAAGTAAAAAATGTAATGGGTATGTTTTTTTCCCACTCCTGTTTTACTTTGGAAAATGTGTTTCCAATGATCTAATTTAGTTGTGTAGTCCTTTAAATTGCATTTACTGCCATGTTACAAGAAAATTATATTTTGGTCATTATTTTGGATTTTGTTAATGTACTTATGTATTATAAAACATATAAAAAAATAAACATCCCAAAAATAGACAGAAAAAAATACTAATACTGTATATGTTTGTAATAATGAAGTTTTAAAATATTAGGATGCATTTTCTAAGTATTTCTGCTTCATAATATCTATCATAACTTTAAGTTCTGTTTTCAAAGAGCAGTCGGCTCACAAATGTTTTCATAACTCAGATCTTTGAGGTGAAGCTAACCTATAGTATATAGACTGATTATAGTTTACCTTTCTCTTTCTATTTATTTATTTCTCTGCTCTCATCTCAGTCTACAGGTGATAAGGATTTTGTGCAATGTTCACCTTTTCAAGTTTTTAGAATATATGTCAAGAGCTAAATATTCTCTTAATATAAACAAAATATCTCAAAATCCTTTACAGCCTTATAGTCTTGGTAAAGTGAAAGGATTATAAATAAGAGTTAACCCAAGACTATAAGGCTGTAAAGGATTTTGAGAGATTTTGTTTATATTAATAGAATATTTAGCTCTTGACATATATTCTAAACTTGAATATTGGACATTGCACTAAATTCTCATTACCTGTCAGCTACTCATTTTGTTGTATTATTCCATGTTTCTAAAGGTTTGGTCCTAAAACAGAGCACCTGATTCTGAATGAAAATGCCAGCACTGTGCACAACCTGCGCAGTTACAAGATACAGACGCAGCTGAACCTCATTCATCCAGACATCTTCCCACCGCTCACTAATGTCCATCAGAAGGTCAGTGCTTGGTCTGCGGGGGTCACTAACTGTCCTTGACTTTTTTGTGTACTGTAAGTTTTTAAAAATGTCCTTTCGATTTAATTTCTAGGAGGAAGTGCAAGAACTTCTTGGTGTGCGAGGCCAATGTCTTCTCAAATACCAACTCAGACCCCAGCTCGAGTGGCAGAGGTTATTGACCATGTTATCGAATGTTGTATATAATAATATTTTGGAATTTGGTTTTCAACATTAAGACCTTTTTTATATATAGAATGACCTTATTTAATAAATAAGACACAGGATCAAAAGTAACATAGCAAAAATCCCAGTTATCGGTGAAATAAAATGTTCACATATAAATGAATATAAATTAAATTGGGAGGTGTTAAAAAAAAAAAAAAAAATGTGGAAATGTCAGAAAATTGAGTTTAAAAAGTTGGGTATATTATATTAAGCTTAAATTATCTATGAAAGACCTCCCTCTAAGTATCTTTATCTAGGGTCATTAATTATCTCTCTTAGCGTTGTGTGATTTAAAAATAAATAAATATATGCTACATGTTTTCTGTAGTAATTCACCCTTTGTCGGTTTTACAAAATGTGTACACCCAATCATTACCTACATTGAGGTATTGAGAGCATTGCTCGCAAAGGCCATGTCTTTTATAAATGAAGGGAGTAGCAGTGCTAGCTCATATAGGTCAAAGACATTGATGTGTGTAGTGGCATTGAAAAATAAGGTTACTATGCTTTGAATCATTTTTTTTTTTTTCTTAAATACGTTTGTACTATCAGAAATCTATAAAACGTCTTCTGTTTCTCTTACAATGACCTCTTGAAATGTGTCTGACATTGACATTTGCTGTTTCAGGGACACTGTTCCAGATAACAACACAGTGGAGTTTGTGAAGGAAGCCATGGAGTTGCCTGGGTTTGAGGAGACCCTGAAGGAATGCAAGCAGGTCCTGGAATCAGACACCATTGCATCAGGAGGTAATGGAAAATTAACGTGATCTGTAAGCTAAGAATGCAGTCAGGAGCAGCTGTGTGGACTTGAAATGGTCTGTTTACTGAATTTATTGCAAAATTACTTCAGGAATCCTGTGGCTTACTAAAGTCCTCAGACTAACACTCAGTGCATAAGACTGGCAGAAACAGAGATGCTTTTCTTCCATATCATATTATGCTTTCTCGAAAGAACCAGTGAATAATAACCATGCATGCAAAGGATGTGTGAGAGGAAAAAAAATAAGGAAGCAAAACCAGAAAGAATTGACATAGAGGCCAGCATTGACCCATATGTATTCAATACACAGATGTAAGGCAGTATTAATAAATTAAAATATACTTTTCTTTGTCCTCTTAGATATTACATTGTTCATCATCTTAAGCAGAAAATTATGGATTTTTTTTTAAAATAATGTATTCTAACAACCCAAATTGTGTGGTATCTAGTGTTTAAATAAGTTAAACTATGGCAATATAAAAAAAAAAATATATAATAAAAAAAAAAATTGTAACCACAGAGCATGTGACAATAAGTAGATCAAAATGCAGACAAAATATCAATGGGAAAGTGCATGATGAAATAAGTATGGATAAGACCTCCAAACTGTGGGTAAGAGTAGTAGAACCCTATGATTTCAAAGGATGCCTCCTACCTGGAAGGTACAACCTATGTTTATGCCCCACTTTCTGGATAATCACGCTACAACTCGGAGAGAAAGCGTGCTGCCACACACTACCCAACCTGGGAAATAGCAAGATTCCCAATTTGCAACTATAGTCCACAATGATCTCCTATAATACCGCCAACAGTGGACACTAACTATTAAAAAGTTAAAAATAATGACAATCATAAATGCATAGACCTAATTATTATCTCAGAGATACATTTTATGTTTAGGCATAAAATGCAATCCAAACAGTGAGGACACCTCATATGAGTGTAGGAGTGGAAAATATCAACTCAGAATCTCAAAAGTGTAACGCTCTAAATCATCCGGTATAATCTCTATGGTAGTGGTGGGCTGTAACCACTCCTTGTTCCTGTATGTGGCCCTAGGTAGGGATCCTCACAACACCTTACCGCAAGATCCAGCTGAGAAACGATAAGAACCGACCGCTGAATGCCTATTATTTATTATTGCGTGTATCTGTCCTAAGCATCTGGCGATGATTAGAGCACATTTAGCATGCTTCAGACAAGCGTGCCTGATTGGTAGTATGTATGAAAATACAATGAAAACAAATATAAAGCTACCACGATTGCCACAATAAAGCAAACTTACTGATCGGACAAAATAGTTAGCTCTTTGTATTTATGGTTGTCATTGTTTTTAACTTTTTATATTTAGTGTCCACTGTTGCCGGTGTCATATGAGAATCTCACTATTTCCCAGGTTGGGTAGTGTGTGGCAACATGCTTTCTCTCTATCGGAGTTGTAGGGCGATTAGCCAAAAAGTGGGGCATCAACATAGGTTGTGCCTTCCAGGTAGGAGGCATCCTGTGAGATCATAAGGTTCTACTACTCTGTGGAGGTTTTATCCTTACTTATTTCGTCACGCACTTTCCCATTGATATTTTATTTTTTTTGTCCGCACCAATAGGTAGGTCAAAATGCAATGTGGTTACCAATTTTTGAATATCCGCACAATTCTATCGTAATAAAGGTGTTTTCGCTTATTTTGTATCTAGTGTTTCACAACTCCTTTATCGTTGAATATCATCTTTGTAAAACTGTTTTATGAAACCAAGATCAGTCCTCCTAAGTTTTTGCCTATTTAGAGCCAAGTCTGTGACGTTAATTAGTGTGAACTTGGACCCATACCTCAATATTTGAATTGCTTGTTGTAGACAAATGTAGTTATTGTGATCTGAGAAGATCATGTTCTCTCTCCTTCATATTATGGATTACTTCTTTTGAATAAGTATAATTTCTTTATATTTGTAGATAAGTATCTATCATAGTTTCTTACAAAACTTTGTTAAACTGAATTTAAAAAAATATATATTTTTCTACAGAGAGTGTGTCTTGTTATCCAGAGGTTGTATTCTTAGGAACAGGATCTGCTGTTCCCATGAAAACCCGCAACGTCAGCTCCACCTTGGTAAATGTCAGGTAAGGTAACAAGTGTATAATCGGACACCTTCAGTCTAGGATAAACACTGTTTGTATGATTCTGTTACTATTGGCAGAGAGCTTAGTGTCCCAACTATTCAGAGTACACCCTTAGTAAGGCAGCAAGTTGAATCCTGCCTGCATTTGTGTATCTACAGCTCCTCCCAGTCTTTACTCCTGGATTGTGGAGAGGGGACTTTTGGGCAGTTGCACCGTCACTATGGGAGTCATTTGGATAAAGTCCTGGGACAGATTTCCGCTGTGTTTATTTCCCACATACATGCGGACCATCACACTGTGAGTACTGTATAGTGGGGCTTATACACGCTGAACCCCTTGTCACACATGAGATTACACTATTGACTTCACTCCAAATATTCTGGTCATATGCATTTTTGGCACAATTTTTCTAGAATACATTTAAAAGAGCATATTTAAAACATTGCAATAGTAACCATGTGTATGTGTGGGTTTTTTCTTTTTTTTTTTTTTTAAATGTACCTGTTTTTTCCATATTTTTAGGGCACTGTTTTAAAGACCTATGATTGATTGTAAGCATTTTTTTAGAATGTATACAAAAGACTACTTTTTTCATTTATTACATGTTATGCAATTATGTCGATTTTTATAATTTTAGAAAAGACTTCACGTAATCTTGTATGTCTCCGCTTCCAAGGTTCCCACCTGCTTGATAAAAATAATCACAAATAAGAGAATGTATAAAACAGTGTAGATAGCAAGAATTAAATTGCAGCAAAAATATAAAATATTGTCATAATAAACTAATTTTAACATACCGTGATCAATACGATTTCTTTAAATACGTTTTACTAAAAGGGACACTGTATCCCCATACCTCTATTACTCTATTTTTAAACTTCCTTGAAACTAACAGGGAATGCCTCTTTGCATGTAGAATATATAGCTATTTGACTAATGACTTATATTGGCAGACCCCCTGGCCATTCAGTGCACACTATTCTAACCTTCTTTATCTCCAAGGATCATTTACCAAGTATTATAGCCATGCTCATTAGGGTCTGCATTATCTTGGATCCCAAGGATACTGGGTTTTGCTGGCAGCTCCAGCAGGCTGGTGTAAGAGGAATTTTCTTGGCAATTCAGAGCCTAACTAGCAATATTTCAATGCTAGTCTGGCTGTTTCTCTTCTGTCCCAGGTTTGAATAAGTGAAGTTCCAAACTTTATCCTTATGCCATTTAGGTGAATTCATGTTTTCTGTTTCTTTGGATATTAAACAGACATATTAATAGTGATGTGCTAATCACAACGTTTATCTGTTTGTAGGGTTTACTTGCCATTCTGTTTGAAAGAGAGAAGGCTCTTGTAAGTATATTCATACAGCTGAACTAGATTACTGACTTACTGATTCTCTATCTGTCTCATTATGTCTTATGTTTTCTCTGCAGCGTGCTGCTGGGAAGCCATTCTCTCCTGTTCTAGTTGTAGGACCCACTCTGCTGATGACCTGGTTAAATCAGTATCACGACCATTGTCAAGAGATTCTCCATCATATCAAGTGAGTGTGTTGATATAGTGTCTAGCACTTGTGGGGCTGAATACACAAGGACCAACACTAGCAGAGGATAGGGAAAACAAAATATCACTGTATTCAATGTGGGCCTTCAGGTTCCACTGAATGCGCTAACTTTGTTTTGTAAAAGTAATTAGGAATTATCTTTGCTTTTTATTACTCCTTGTTAATAGTTCAGTTAGAATTCTAACACACAGCAGAGGTTCCAAATATACTTTAATGTAAAAATGTGAAATATAATGCCAAGCTTTTACTTGCCAGCTTTCTGATCCACTCATTCCAGACTATATATCTCTTGTTAATGGAAAATAATTGCCAATTACCCTCGGGGGCTCTGAATTTATTGTCTTCCATGGCAAATGTATGCAAAACAAGACTGGGCATGCTCAGACTTCAGGGAATAACTATGCTGAATTGATAAATCATATGTAAATCTTTTTCTGATGTACACATTATTGAAGAAAATGGCTTCAGAGACCCAGGGGTTATTTGCAATTAGTGGCAACGATCTCCTCATTAGCCAAATATAGTGTGTCCCTATTGCAGATAAAAAAAATCAAAAGCGCACAGGTAAAACTTACAACTTCAATGTAAGTTTTTATCATAAGAAGGTGCAATGATTTTCAAACAACATTCCATTGATAAAGTGCTTTCTATAACATATAGTTTTTAATGATGTCATATTTGGAACCTGTTCTTTGTCACTGTTAGGTATATGAAGTAGCATTCCGTTATATTTAGGACTGTCAGTAAATGTCTAACAGTTTGCCACAAGAAATGCTTTTGTATTTGTTTTTCTACCTTACTGATTTCTCTTGATTTTTTTTTTTTTTGTGTTGAAACTAGTCTGAACTGATATTTCTTCAGTTATAATTTTCCTGCTACTTTTTTTTTTGTGTGTGTGCTTAAGATCAGTAGTGTATCTGTAATGAGGGTCTACACTGCTGTATAAATGGTTCACATTTTGATCATCTAGAGAAGGCATTGAGGAGGCTGGCTTTTTCCAACTATATAGTATATAAACATTTTGATCCTCAACATGGAGCTCATTTATATGTGTTTTGTTCCTGCAGCTTGATTCCTGCAAAGAGTTTGGTGGATGGATCCGAAATCCCAAGTCCAAGGACTAAAGGTTTTATGATGTCTCTTCTGGACACATACAAACTGCAAAAGGTAAATCTAAATATGCATCATCCAGAAGCAGCAGAGACAATTGTCCCCCCAGGACCTATCTGCCTGTAATATTTTTTTTTGGGACCAGACCGCATTCTGTCCCAGAAGTGATGGGCCATGTGGGAATATTGCAGGATTTTTCTCTCTATTTCAGTTTGAGACGTGTTTGGTCCGGCACTGCAGGAACGCTTTTGCTTGTGCGATAGTTCACCAGTCAGGATGGAAGCTGGTGTATTCTGGGGACACCATGCCTTGTGAATCTCTTGTACAGATGGGTGAGTGCAGTTTGATTAGAAAAGTAGGAGTACAAACTGGGATGGAGTACATGAAATGAGATTAAAAAAAATCAGGTCTAGGAGAAAAAACATACCTTTTATGCCTTTGTCTTGTTTTTCACATTTGCTTTCTTTATCACTTTTTTTGCTCTCTCCCTTTACCCTCTCCTTCTTTATATTAGATAAACCTTTTCCCATTAAGCGCTCATTCTTCCTCTTCTTTTTTTTTTCTAGTCTATCTCTCCCTCTATCAATATTGTGGAAGTGGAATGTGTATCTCTTTGTAGTAAAGCAATGACTGTAATAGTTGTCTGTGTGGGGAACGCTTATGATGTTGGTCACACTTTGCGAGGCAAGCCGTTGTGGCCCGTAACCACGAGGGCCCTGGGACTTAGTACTTGGTTCCTGCCAGAGGAGGTCTCGCAGAGGCATTCATCACATTCAGGCTCGCAACACCCTATCCCAACCACATACGTGGATGCGACCCTTCCAGCAGTGCCGCACTGCGTCTTCTGCTCTGCGGCTCACGTCCTCTGGACGGAACTACTTTCTGGGTCAAGAAAGTAATTCCAGTCGGAGGATGGGAACAGCAGAGGAGGTGAGTGCGGTGCTACTGGCAGGATGCCATCCGGGAGGGAGGGGGGGGAAGGAGATATAGGGAAGGGGTGGTGGGAGAGAAAGAGGAGAGAGGGGGAAAGGCGATATAGGGAGCGGGGGGAAAGGCGATATAGGGAGCGGGGGGAAAGGCGATATAGGGAGCGGGGGGAAAGGCGATATAGGGAGCGGGGGGAAAGGCGATATTGGGAGGGGGGAAACAGGAGAGGAGAGAGGGGGAAAGGAGGGAGAGGGGGGAAATGAGACACAGGGTAGGGAGAGGGGGGGAAATGATACACAGGGGAGGGAGAGGGGGGGAAATGAGACACAGGGGAGGGAGAGGTGGGCAAAACGAGACATAGAGGAGGGAGAGGTGGGCAAAACGTATTCCCGGTAATGTGTGGCAAACAGCATTATCTGCTTTACAATTTGACTCGCGGGCAAGTAGCTAGTGTAGTCTTAAATATAAGTTGGTTACAAGAATATATTTTTGTTTGTATCATGCATGACTGTCCTTATTGGCATTCAGATACAGATTCCAAAGTGAGCCTTTCTAGATAGCTGATATATATATATATATATATATATATATATATATATATATATATATAGTTCTTATGGTGTAATCATTATTACTAGATCGTGTTCTGTTTTCTAAGTCTTAGAGCAGAATGTCATACATAGCTATAGCTGCTACAGTATGTCTGAGCGAGCCTGTGCTATTCTATAAAATTGCAATGTGTGTGTTTATTTTGACGGGTACAAACCAATGTGAGGTTTTAATGCCATTACAGAACATATAAAAACTCACTTTTCTCTTGAGAGATACAAATGTATCTGAGTTGTATGCTGCTTTTACTAAAGAGAGTCCCTTAGGAGATCTGCAAAACAAAATATTTTATGAGCTTTTTCCCTACAGGAAAAGATGCAACTCTACTTATCCACGAAGCAACTCTAGAAGATGGATTAGAAGAAGAAGCTATAGAAAAAACACACAGGTCAGAGGAATTTGTGTTTAGACCCATTGTAATTACTGGAGAAAAGTTGAAAAGCAACACCTGACCTGCCACCTACAAATTGTACAATCAGCCCTTCTCTCCATGTGCACCTCACTACTTTTCTGATAACTGCATAAAGATGCAGTGACATTTTTAGAGGTATCCGGTTTAACCAGAAATATATCCCTACTCCAGTGACAAACGCTACCCTATAGGCAAAGTGGCCATGGTGCCAGCCTATGAGGGGCACCTAATTTTGCACAGAACTTTACCTCAGCCCTGTCCTATATGCATATGAATAATTCCCATGTTTTTCTGCCCATGGTCTTTCTACCCATTGACTTTTTTTTTCTTCTTGTTATCCCTTTATGATACTGATACAGAGTTGCACAGTGCTGCTAATTATAATTTTAGTATATCTGTATTTTAACGTGTAAAAATCAAACTTGACCTCTGCTTTAACCACACTGAAATTTTATAAAGTTTTTCGGAGGATCTCAACCATGTCCATTTGTTTCTCCTTAATTTACAGCACAACCTCCCAGGCGATCGGAGTTGGAATGCAGATGAATGCAGAGTTTATTATGCTGAATCATTTCAGCCAGAGATATGCAAAGCTCCCCTTATTTAGCAGCGATTTCACTGACAAAGTTGGGATAGCATTTGATCACATGCGGGTGAGTGTTATCTCTGTGGTATGTTTTAAAACCTCTGTAATTTGCATTAAAAATCCATTGTAGTACCATACTTAAAATTTACTCTGAAGAACCACACATAGTAATGGTCAAGCTGTCACAAAAAGTAAAATAATACATCATTTAACTCTTTCATGCTGCTGTGTAATTTTGGTTTCTGCAGATCAATTTCCTGAGATGGGAGGAAAAGTGAGATGCAGGGAAGCAGCTTCCATCTATGCAGTGGAAAATGTGACATCTAAAACTGCCATTTTTTTCATTGTGTAATGGAAAGCTCAGTAGTTTACAAGAACACACCCTCCTGAGATATGAGCAGAAAGAAAATGTAACCCTGTACTAAAGATATAGTGTCCATGCAAGTTAAATATTTAATGTTGTATTTTATTGTTTTTATCTGTATTTTGGACACTCCTTTCCTGATTATCAAATTAACATAAAAAAGTTTGCCAGCAGTGGTCCTTTTTACTATAGTTATATTTATATGCATCAAAATAATTAAGTGTGTCTAATGTAGGATGGAAACTGCAGTTCAAGAAATAAAATGATTTGTCAAGTGTTCTAAGCTAACAATATTAGTACCTGTGTAAACCATGGATGTAAAAAAAATTGAATCTGAATTTTTTTAAAACCCTGTTTGAGAACAGGAATCCATTTTGTGTTATGTCACATCCTGAGAGTAAGATGATTGGGGGTGTTTGTAGTTATGGGTGTGGGAGGAGGGAATAAGCAGAAGGTCAGAGCCTTTGTTAGATAATAGGATAGGATTTAAATTGACTCTACACCAACCTATTATAAACACAATAAACTATAAAATGGTCTAAACTGATCTTTATTACTTAATGGACACCGTGGTCATATTTTTAAAACTTACGGTTTTATAGAACTACGCTTGAAAATGTGAAACCTGTTTTTAAAATATAAAAAGGAACACAGCCTCTAATTTATTCATTTTTATATAACATTATGCTGCTGTTGAATTATCAATGTTTGGCTGCAATAGATTAAGTTCCTGAGTTTTGGACAAGACTTGCAATAAATACACAGGAAGTTCATTAGATTAAAATGATGCACACTGCTTAGGCAGCAGCAGAAAGCCAGAGGATCCATGCAGTACATCATAAGTTGCAAAATATAAAAGTTATGTTTCTAAAAACATTTTGCCCATTATCATGTTTAGTAGTTATTCAATACGTAGTATAGAAAAAGATGACTAAAGTGTTACTTTAAATATTAATTTCAGAACTCTTGGAGAGGCAGCTCTTGATTTTAGGAATGCTTGAGACCTCTCAAATAGCAGACCATGGATTATACCATCGCATCATTTATGCTGAGGTTTTTAACTGATTTCTACTGTTTCTTTCTTTTTCTTCCTTTTAAAACACATTTTAGATCAGACTGGGTGACTTCAGAACAGTCCCCAAACTGTTCAGCCCTCTTAAAACTCTGTTTGCAGAAGAGTTGGAAGAAATGGAAGAGAGGAGAGAGAAACGAGAACTGCGCAAGGAAGCCCAGCTACATGCGAGTGACCAGCCAAACGATGTGAGCCCCGCGGCGAGCAACAAGCGCAACCTGGAAGATGGCTCTCAGAATGCAGGAGGGAAGAGGCTGAAAGCCAACTGAGTGCAGCTTGAACATTATGAATAGTCTTACATAGAAGAGGCCATGGACTGGCCACAGATCTCCTCCAATGGTGCAGAACAGACTACTGATCAGCTGTCTGTGCAGGGCTAGAAGCGAGCAAGCCACGACTCCTGTAGGCTGGAAAGCATTTTTTTGTGTGTTTTTTTATATTATTCTGATACATCTGGAATGTGACCTCTCGCGTGCCATTTTGCCTTTTGATTGATTTTATTTTATAAAGGATTGTGCCTCTTCAGTAGGAAAGACTTCTCAAAGCTGTCTTTATGATCTGATCCAACAGAACTGCTAAATACTACTTAAATCTAGACCATCGGTCTAAGTTACTGGTGCATATCTCCTGTATATATTAGTGGATACACACATTTTTAGTGTGTCATTAAAATATATTTTTACTGCAATCTAATCATTGCTATGTTATATTTATTTGATTTAAAATGTAATGACTGTAAATAAAATACAAAATATATAAAATATAAACAAATGTGTACATTGTGATCATTATTATTTTTGTTTTTCAAGTTCCATTTGTTGGGATAAACTTATAGGTTATTACATCATTGGTTTATACCCCCCCTACACTGCTTTTGAATATTAAAATTTGATAAGTTAACTATTTTGTGTCTTTCAAAGATGTGGAGGTAAAATAGCTTTATTATACAGTAGAGTTGTTGCACTTAATCTTTTCAGGTGCATGCACTAACTCCAGCTTTTAAAAAGTCTAAATATGCGATCTAGGTGATTATTATAATTAATTTTATAAATAGTCAACATATTTCATAGAGTTAAGTGCAGGGGACTTAAACACAACACAAGTTACATACTTTTACTGAAGCTAAAGAGCTTACAATCTAAACAGGCAAAATGCATTAGAGACAAAGGGAGAGGGGGTTGCTTGTTGGTGGCCTGGTGTGGCAACACAATCCACGCACAGAAGGCATTTATTGCCTTGTTTAAATGGTTGACATTAGGGAACAAGTTGATGGCTTTCTGACTATTCTTGAACTACAATAGTCCTTTACCGAAGCAATATAAATGTATACCTATATTTTGTACATGTTTGATTACATTAATGGCCTTATAAAGAGTTCTCTAAAGAATAGTTAGGTAGGAACCCCTCTTTATTAAACCATGAATTGTTATCTTGTAATTATGCTCCTGATCTCTCCATATCTAATTTTATGTATTGTCTTGAGTGGGAGCCGCCCAGAGTGGATTGCCCTGTAAACGGACATACCATACTTGCAGTAGGATAGTGGATGGTGGCTAGAAAGTGTATTTGTGTATATTGCTAGCAGCTTGTGTGATACACACATTAGTAGCAGGCAATAGTGTCTGCGAGTTTCAATCCTGCGCAGTGCTTTAGGGAAAGCGCTATGGACACTGGATTCCAAGCTCAAAGACAGGGAAAACCACTCTTTGCAATGTGTGAATCTTTAACTTGTCATTGCCTGTAACTTAACTTATGTATAGCGCTACGGAATATGTTGGCGCGTTACACTATTATTATTATTGTTTATTTGTATCAAAGGTTTTCAATCTGGTACTTCCCCCTGGGTGGCTCCCACTGTAGAGACAATACATTATTCATAGATTGGACAAGTCTGGAGCTTATACCACCAAGGGGCTAGGTGTAAAAAAGTTATTCATGATTTAAAATGCACAGTACAAAAAATAAAGGTTTTCTTTTGAGGATTTACCCTACTATTCTCTACAGAACACAGTGGCCCTTTAAGGCTTTTTAGATTGATCTTAGTTTATCACTTTCAGTCCTTGTAAAATGAGTCAGACTCTAATACAGATGTGGACTAATGACATGTTTACCGTCTAAAAGCATTTTCCCTATTAAGATTTCAGAAGAGATCCTGGATCCCACCTGCACCTGAATATTTCTTAAGATGTCTGTGGTAAGAGCAGTGTTTATAGTTTTGGTTACATCTGGAATTTGATGAAGGCCAATGGTAAAACAGAGCACTTTTGTAGGAAAACCCCAGATTTAAGATTTATGCTACAAAGTGTGTATATAATGATCTACCAAGTGACTTTATAAACTTTGTGTATACGTCCCTCTTCCTACACCTGTTTACCCTGGTTTCAAGTGATTTCCTGAGCAGAGATCTTTCTTAAAGAGAAATACAAAGTTAAAGTGGTTTCTTCTCTATAGGCTTATACGTCTGTGGTCAGTTTTATTCAATATGGTATTTTGAATACCAAAACATTGATAATGTACAAAAGTTGTTGGGGAAAAAAATAAACGCAGCTTTTACGTTTTTCACCTTTTACATGCAATTATCCATTTCCTTTGCTGGACCTGGTTCCTGCAACTTCTATTTCAACAGAAGCTTCTAATTATATTACCATTAAATTTAAAGAAGGCACTGGCAGTTGTAGATTTCAGATTACAATTATGCAGATACTAGATTTCTCTGGAGTGAAAGTCTCCTCCCACCTTAGGAAGTAGATCATTTGAAACTAAAATGGAAGCATACTTGTATAAAATAAAAAAATGAGAGGGGGTATATATATTTATAGATATCAGACTTATTGAGACATGACAGCGAGATCTTTATGACCATGAAGACGAGCAAGCCTACATCACATATAATAGTTGTAAACCGAGAATGTTGGTCACGTTGCGGTGTTGTCACGCTCGCAGTTAAGGCCCGCAACTGTGAGGCAAGCAGTTGAGGCATGTGGCTGCGAGGCCTGTGGGACTTAGGCTGTAATCGCGAGCCCCGTAGAACTTAGGACCAAACCATGTAAAATGTCCGAACCACGCAACTGGAAAGACCACCAAAAAAACACAATTATGTCTCACACTCAGCACAGGGGGAGAGCCAGGGAGCCTTTGAGTGAGGTTGAAAGTGAATTTGAGGCATATTTGCCGTTTTTTTTTCACGATCGAAAAATCGCAGAAGCGAGAGAAAAAATGGCTGCTGAAAAAACGTAACAGGATGAAAACGAGCCCAAAGGCAGTAACACTTAACGTAAGCCAGTAACATTTGACCCAAGGCAGTAATATTAATCACGAGGCCCCTAAACTACACATAAGTGGAAAAGCTCGCAATGAGCTTATTGCGGGGGCCCGTGATGATCGCTGAAGGTGCTCAAGCGCAAGGCCTATGCAGTACACCGAGAGAGAGGCTTGCAATGACCTCCAAAGGCGCTCATCGTTGGGGTTGCGATGTGCGCCAAAGGTGATCATTGCAAAGTTGAAGTACATGGGGGAGAGGCTCGCAATGAGCGCCAAAAGCATTGACAGATTTACAATTTTATTCCCGTCATTTTTGACAGGCAATTTCCTAGTATAACTTGTTTTTTTGTTCTATTTCGGTGACTTAAATGTCAGTCCTGTAGGTAGTGCTGACACTCCTGACACATTTACAGCTGTATATTACATGTGATTATTATATCTGTTTAGCTGGTGATGTACAAACACTGTGTAAATATACACACAATATTTACACACAGCTCTATATTTACACAATCAAAATAAATAAAGTCCCTCTCTTATCTTTGTGTCTGGTTGACCCATCATGTTTTCTTGGATCAATTTAGTAAGCAAAAACTACATACAAAGATCAATTTTGCATTTAAAAGATTTGTTAAACATTAAAACAAATGTATTTTTGTATGAAAAAATGTGTCTATAATGTATATAAATTACATTCATTTGTTTTGTCCTGATATGTTACAGAAAACAGATGGGCAGTGAGCCTTGTGGATTTCTGGACTGCAACTCATTATGCCTGTATTCCAACTCAATTAAATGTGATCAGATAAGAAAACACCATTTTATGAATGTTTACACTTCCTCTCAGTTCATTTGTAAGATAAATGTGGATCAGACACATTGTTTTTTTTGTTTTATTTCTGTGATGCTTTATTGGTAATTTTCTTTAATCAATATATTTTTTTCATTTAAAACAACATTTTAATAATGTATAAGACGTTTTCTTTTAAGTTCATCCTAGAAGGTGTTGGTTTTAAAGAACTAGAATTATGTGTAAGACCATAAAAAAAAAAAAAAAATTACAGTACCCCTTCTGAATCTCTACCTTGTCATTGTGAAGAGGCTTATGTGCTTCAAAGAAAGCTGTGAGCTATACCATGTAGGGTCACCCAAGATGGGCAGGTCATGACAGAGAGGTCAGACAAATCACGGGCCACTGGCGAAGAAACTGACAACCATTATCTTTGCCATGGACGGTGCCTGGTGTCCTGCCGTCTATAGGGTCACGGAAAGTTGGACACGATTGAACACCATACATATATTTATATGTAGTCTTATAAAGACTCTCTACCTGAGTGCCAATGAGCTGATCTCAGCCTCTAAGAAGCAGACCGGCAGAACCTGTTGGTTGTGTGTCACCTTTATGTCACTGGTTGTGAGGGAGCATTCAGTGAGAGTCGTCCACTCCCTCGTTTCCAGGAGCGTGTTGTCCGTAACGTTGTGTCTTTGTGTTTATGACACATCCTGGTGTGTGAGACAAATTACCTGAAAACAAGAACAGGATCCAGCACAAGGATCCCTTTTAGGGCTTTATTCTTTTTTGTTGGGCATTTAGGCCCAATTGTACTTGTAAAAATCATTTACCTGCTTTATTTGGACAGTGGGAATAATTATTAACTAATGCAATGTTTTGTGCGACAGTTTTTAATTTATACGCTTTTATTTATTTGATCTATATATTATTTTATTTATATACTTTGTGTTCTTTTTGTTTTCATTTACTTTTTTGTTTCTCTTGCTTACATGCTTTTTTATATAGTTTTATTCATATACCTTTATTTCATGTTCTTTTTATATATTTTTTACATCATTATAGTTTTTGTTTATACAGTAGACTCTCCGTTATCCGGCACCCACGGGGATTGGTAGATGCCAGATAAATGTAGTTTCTGGTTGCTTGAGAGCTACTATTACTATTAGGCCTAGATTAAGCTGCACATCGGATGCTCTGCTCGGTATATATTTGTCAGTGAGGGCTGTTCTAGCAGCAGGAAACAAGTTTTTTAACTTAATTTAGACATTCAAATGTGAACACAAATGTACTATATATATTTATATAGTCAATCAAAAGGGAAATTAAGTCTAAAAAGCATATAGACAATTTATATATATATATATATATATATATATATATATATATATATATATGAAAATGAGAAAATATTTGAAAGCTGTATAATTTGGAAAGGAATAGAGAGGCAGAGACAAATTTGAGATAGGGGCTTGCAAATAAGAGAGAGGGAAAGAGACATAGAGAAAACTAAGGTGAGAGCTGTGCCACTAATATGGTTAGATCTCTCCCAACACATATGTTATTCTACAGCACCTTTTCTCACACTTTAGTGTACAGGCTCCAATGAAGAACATATGAATGTGGGAGGTATCATCTTAACAGTGTAACAACTCTTACCTTAGTAGACATAGCCCAGAGAGACCAAGAGCAGCACATATCTATGTATTTGGTATTTAGGTCCTATACTCTTCTGGTAGCACAAGGCGGCAGCAGTGGCGGTGAGCATCCGCTAGATGGCCCTGCCGATATTCTGGTGCCATATCATGGTCAAGCCTTAAGCAAACTGTTAGGGTTGGGGTTAGGGTTAGGCTAACATAAGCTTAGAACTTCTCTCACATCTATCGGCAGTGCTGCAAAATATTGGCACCGCCATCTAGCGGTTGGAGGCCGCACTGCAACGGTGGACCTGTCCTGACACAGTAACAGGATAGATCCGGGGATCTATCCCTCTTCACCCCCGCAATTCTTCGGCAGCACTGACAGCTGCAGTTACAGGAGCCATCCGGCAGAGGGCACTGTCAATTTTTTGGGCGCCGTCATGTTTGATGTAAGGCAAAGAACTATTCTCCCCTCCGACGTATGTTCTCCCCTAAATCGCTATGCTCGGCGCGGGCACTTGGCCCCTCAGGGCCTCGGGCGCGCCTCTCATAGCTCAAGGCCTCTTCTGTCGGTGCGCCTTATATGAAAATCGGCAGTGCCATCTGTCTGTTGGCGGCGGGATTGCAGCGAGTAGATTTTGCGAAGGTGAAGAGGAAAAGGACCTAGATCCGGTATTTATGTGCCTAGTTATTTACCATTTATTTATGATACATTTGGGGATATTCGTGCACATCATAAATACCAGTAAGGAAACATACAATAAAAAATAAATTAGTTTAAAATATATTATGGATCTATCCCTCTTTGCCTGACAGCTGCAGTTACAGGTGCCATCCGCCAGAGGGCGCTGTGAGTTTTCGGGCACCATCAAGTTCCAAGCATGGCAAAGAAATATTCTCTACTCTGATGTGGCGCAACTAGACGGCGCTGAATCGACAGCAAGGCCATTGCTATGTGCGGCACGGGCACTCGGCCCCCCAGGGCCTCAGGCGCGCCTCTCATATCTCAAGGCTTCTTCTGTCGGCGCGCCTTATATGCTAAAGTCGGCAGCAACATCTGTCGGCCGGAGGCGGAACTGCAGCTGCCTGATTTTGCGATGGTGAAGAGGGAAAGGACCTATATTATTAAAGGGGTTTATTACTCTCCAAGTGAATTTATTCATCTAGATAACACACTTTTGAAATGCAGAAATACTTAGACATGACTGTGACTAGTGTGAGTGAATTTGTTATATAGAAATTATTTTATATGTGACCCCTGGGGAAAATCTAGCCATGGAATGACTTGACTAAACTGACCAGCTAAACTTATCTGAGTAAACTGAACCTCCCTTTTTCTTATAAAGAATTTGATCCCTGCAATCGGATCTGGGTGAACTGAACCCCATTATCCATAACAGAGAAATTGACGTCCACTCTGCTCTGAATAAATCATCACCCAGTATCACCATTATAATTTGCCATGCGTAAGCTCACCAGCACTTTTTTGGTTGAACCCTATTTATTCTGAATAAATAACCACTCACTCTGAGATACTAAACTTTATTTTTGTCTCCTTATATCTGCAGAGTAAACGTAATCACTTTGCAACACTGATGTGTGCTCTGAAGTCTCTGCCCCGCAGGTTAATCACAGCCTGTCTCTGGTTACACACAATAGTTACCACCTGAGGCTGCTCTCTCTCCCAGGGAGAGACCAATTGTCTCTCCAGCAGCAACAGCAACTCTCAGCAACTTGGAGAAAATGCAAACACAGTTACCATGGAAGCAACAAAAGAAAGCACCAACACAACTCAGCAATCCTCCCCTGGCTGTCACAGGGAGCAGGGATCACCAAGCAGACCTCCAAACAGGAGAGAGGTCCCAGATAGAGCCAGGACCCACAAACTTCAGAGAGGTCCCAGATAGAGCCAGGACCCACAAACTGGAGAGAGGTCCCAGATAAGAATCTGGACTGGCAAATTGGAGAGAGGTCCCAGATAAGAATCAGGACTGGCAAATTGGAGAGAGGTCCCAGATAAGAATCTGGACTGGCAAATTGGAGAGAGGTCCCAGATAAGAATCTGGACTGGCAAATTGGAGAGAGGTCCCAGATAATAATCAGGACTGGCAAATTGGAGAGAGGTCCTAGATAGAGCCAGGTCTCACAAACACTGGTCCAAACTGGATAAAAAAGGCCTCACACTGATGCGTTATCACCAGCCAGCCTGTTCAAGAAACACCTTACTTGACGATCAATCTGAGCGAGTGGTTACAGGGTAAATCAGCACCAAAATACTAAACAAGAACCACCATACTTGAGACGTAGCACCAAGACTACAAACTGAGGCCCAGATCGGAACCACCAGATGTCTGACCTCAAGACCCAAATTATGAAATCAGAATACCACATCTGCCAGTAGAACTAAAACAAAATAGGAGCTTTGTAGCAGATATTGGACCAGATCCCAAATTTAAACCCAAAGGACTCACCCTGGCATCCCAGTGACAGCACCATGGGGGAGTCATCTACCACAGACAAGAGGTTCCAGTTCTTGGAGGACTATGTACTAAAGACCCTCAAGTTGAAGCCAGACAGGTGGCAGAAATGTGTGACCACAGAGGAGCACAGGCAGGCCATCATGGACTTTGTGGAGAAGCCAGAGCTCATGGTCCTGGTGGTGTCGTTGAACCCAGCTGGACATCTTATCCCTAGCTTGGCGTTCCCAAATAGCAGCAAAAACAAAGCTGTGTTCTTCCTGAAAAGAAGCAGCACTTTCCTGAGTGCAGACTCCATGAAGAGCAGCCTCCTGTATGGGGACCTGTCCTACACCCCTCTGGAGCACTTCTCAGCCTTGGTGGAAGAGGTAAGACCCCAGCAGACCCCTGGAATATACATGCAGCTCTATGATTAACACTGTTTTAGGGTTACTGAGTGGGTGGTAGTTTGTGCCCCCAGCAGCCTACTAGTCTACAGATTAGGGACAGTTCCCTCACAAAGGTCTTTGAGTGATTGATATTTATGGGACGTACCTTGTGTATTGAATAGTCTGGTCAATGCATGCCACATAGAGATTCATTGTGGGTAATGTAAGTCAGGGACATAATGAGGAGGCCTTGGTGAACTTTTCAGACAATAAAGTGTCCTTATTTACCTAAACGGACCTGCAACAAGGGAATTTGTGACAAGAGGGTGTTTTTATTTTTTTAAATATTTTTAAATGCTATAGAGGGCTTGCTAATGTCAGCCAATGAGCAGTAATAAACCTCTAGGGGCCATACGTATCTGCCAATGAGGCCTTCATACTACAGTATGCTCTGTGTTTCCTCTGTATGTTTCAAAAACATTTAATAAGGGGGTATTAGAGAGACCTGCAAATATATTGAAAAGGGTTAACACAGTCCAGAACTGAAAAGTAAGAGCCAGGTGATGATTTCTAGTTGGAGAAATGTGAGAAAGTACTACTTTACAGAAAGAGTAGTAGATAAGGGGAAGAGCTTTCCAATTCAAGTATGGTCAAACACAGTTAAGACATTGAAGCATTCCTGGGATAAGGTTATAGAATGGGCAGAAGAGATGTCAGATCTATCTTTCTCTAGTACTTCTCATTCAAAAAGCAACTTTTTGTAATATTTAAAAGCCATTTTTACTGGAGATAAACAATGTCTATGTCTATAAACAAAACTGGAATCTAGCCTGTTATGGTGACAGGACAGGTCCGCTGCTGCAGTGTGGCCTCCAACCGCTAGATGGCGCTGCCGATATGTGAGAGAAGTTCTAAGCTTATAATGTTAGCCTAACCCTTGAACTAACCCTAACCATTTACCTAAGCGTTGACTCTATGATATGTCACCGGAATATCAGCAGCGCCATCTAGCAGATGCTCACCGCTACTGCTGCCAGCATGACAGGATAGGACCCAAAACTATAACTCCTGTAATGGGTGGAGCTTGTGGTCTATTGTGTAATGTAATGTGGCCTCTGATTATACTGAGTCTGTCACTGTCAGAACCCCATTCTTCTTATACTGGGACCCACAAGAGGGTCCTCAAACTGGCTGAGCGAAATACAGAAAAATATCAGGAAATGTATCTGTTAATCTGGTTTCAAAATAAAGCTTAACAAACAAAAAATGTAAAATAATAATATAACGGAGACATTGTCTGTAGTAATCAAGAACTCTTGTTCAGTTCTTCAGTCGTATCCGACTCTCGGTGACCATATAGACGCAGCCAGCCAGGCACATCTTGTATCTGGTCATGCTTATCTATATGGTTTTCTTGGCTAAGATACTGGAGTAAGTTGCCAGATCCTTCTCCAGTGGACCCAGATTTGTCTGAACTCTCTGCTATGACCTGCCCATCTTGTGTGACTCTACATGGTAAAGCTCACAGCTTCATTGAAATACACAAGGCCCTACACCATGGCAAAGTAGCGATCCAGAGAGGATCTAGCTTAATATAATATAAAAGTAGCTTAATATATAATATTAACTTAGATTGACACAACATAGGTCCCAGTATTCATATAAGTAATAATAATAGTTTCTCTCTCTCTCTCCTAATATTTGATCTCACATGATTAATTATAACATTATGGCTTGTGATATGCCACAAGAGCATGCCTGCTTGTTGTAGATCAGAATAACTGATAAGACGTTAACATTCTCTCTGATTATTGTAGCTGACCACCCCTCTCCCCACTGTGAGAGATAATCCGGTGAGAGAGTTAGTATAAGAAGTGTTAGATAACTGAGCATGAAAGCTAGATATTCTAAGCATAAATTACAGGAAATATCTTCAGTTTCTAAATTACTTTATCTCACATGACTATCTATCTGTTGTAGTAAGGTGAGATGAGGCGATAAGCTACAAGAGCATGCCCAGTTTGTATAGATTAGAAAAATTGGTAGACTTTAACATTTTATAGTCTCGGACTACTATTATTATTATCTGGACATTAAGGCCCTCATTCTATTATCGGC
The DNA here is from genome assembly GCA_027410445.1 of Discoglossus pictus. NCBI lineage: Eukaryota > Metazoa > Chordata > Amphibia > Anura > Alytidae > Discoglossus > Discoglossus pictus. Next base: position 242,741,706 of record CM050168.1, on the reverse strand, counting down.
CGTAAATCTGGCCGCAAAGCTGCGATTCCTTGCGGGGCTCCCGTTACCTTGCAATTCAATTATACGGCGCCGCAAGGCTATCCCCTTACGGCCGGCCGTATATCTTGCAACCGGCCGTAAGCTCTGCAAACTTTAAAAGCAAAAATAAATTCAAGACGGCACTGTAAAGCTCTGTAAATGCTAGGGATCATAATGGGGGACATGAGGATTAATAGCAACCCCCTCTCAAGCTTGCACACCAGCCCAAATTCGAGATTACATTAACTGTTTATTTTCCGGCCGCAGCGTGGGCGGGTCTGAGGTGCTCCAAGCCCTCTGGACTTTTTACATGGATATGTGACATAAATTTTAAAAAAAATTATTTACGGATTTGAGTGTAGGGGAATGTTGTGCTATGAATGCTAACACCTACAATCACTTTATAGTCTCCTCAGAGTGCAGGATGGCTTTATTTTGGCTTTATAATGTGCTTAATTGTGTGCCTGCGGGACCTTTTTGCTGCAAGTAAGCTGCGGCTCGGTTTTAGCCTTGCAGACAGGGTTCCCGGAGCAATTGAATAGCAACCAGGATTTTCTTGCGGCCGAAACTCTTGCAGCCGTTTAAGATCAAAGGCTTTCCTCCGGCGCGTGCGGCCGCAAGGGATAGCAAGGCGCCGGCCGCAAGCCTGCCGGAGTTCCCGGCCGGAAGGGAATAGAATAGCAGAATAGCTTGCGGCCGGTCCTTGCGGCCCCGCATCTCCTACGGCCGATAATAGAATAAGGGCCTAAGTCATTAAGAGTGCAGACAGGCTTTTTATATAATTTATGCTTAAAATACCCAACTGTCAAGCTCAGTTATCTAACACTTCCGCTCAATGACAAATGGTAATCATATTTATTTATATATTTCCATTTATGCTGTGTCACTGTGATTCGTTCACTAGATGTCGCTGTTGCTCTTCAGATTTAAAGCAATACCATCTACGCTGAGCATCCCAGACAGGATCCGCACTCTTCAGGGAACTGCTTTTCTAAACGCCTGGCTGCTCTTTCTTAATTGTACTGCTCAGTGAAGCAGGGGAGAGGTTCAGGATAAATCCATCACCGGTTCCTTGTTATTTCACGGGGGCGTCAGTAAATAAAGATTGCTCTGTGTTACTGTGGGGAGTTTATTAATTATAAGTGTGAACAAAGTCCATAAAATAACAAGAGCCATGTCCTATTGACTCAGTGTTATGTGTAATAAATGATTTATCAATATAAAATCTGACAAATAACATACCTCATTTCACTGGGCCTCGCAGTCCTATATTTAAAAAAAGAAAAAAAAAATATGATTTTGAAGAATTTCACTTAAAATAGGCTAAATGTCTTTTACAAATAATATTGCAATTTTTTTATGCAATTATACAATGCATTACAGGCAATTTCTAAATATAGGGGTAAGATTAAACTTCTTTAATAATTGCATTACCATTTAGATTATGTAACTGAAAAATAATAATCTTGAAAAACACACTTGCTTGCAAGAAGCTGACAGCCTGGTAAACTCTGGACTCAAGCCTAACTTATTTATATCCATGAGTGAAGCCAGTGTCACAGTGGCCTGAGAGATTGAGCTGAACTTGCTGGGAAGTAAGATCCAAAAGTCCCATCTGCCCTCCATGTAATTTTTTGGCTTCATTAAGCCTCAGAATAGCCTTATGCTTATTCCAGGCATGCTTAAATTCCTAAAGTCACACTTTCACAAATTAGACCTACATCTTCCACCTTCAAACGTACAATTCCTTTAATCTTACACTGACCACTTTCAATGTTATGGCCATGAATACCTCTTAGAGCATGGTGTCCTTCAAGGACCAGCAGTAATAAGGACCAGGATTTGAGAAACACTGTTTTAGAGAGAAATGGTGAAATATGTATAGTCCAGTGCCTTTTTTTCTCGGAGAGTCTTCTTGAAGAAATCTTTTTTTTCGTTTATCAACTTGTGCCTCATCCACAAGTAACTTTTTATTGGCCTCTAATTTGCCCCATGAAAACGGAAATGATGGTTACTTACAATCTATGCATTTCTCTAGAATTACCATATCTCCCACATTTGAAGAACATCTTCCAGATCCTTCCTCAGTCTCTATGGCTTTGACATCTTCCCTGATCTTATCTTTGCAGGTGGTGGTGCCGATTCTAGCCAATGAAAAGAACCACCAGCAGTGGCCTCACGTTGTGTCCCAAGATGTCATGCGTCATGTCAACAGCCTTAAGAGTAACATCTATGTGGTGGTTGGTCAAGTGCGTGGGAAGACGCTGCTTCCACTCCCTGCAGGCTCAGAGAAGGTGGAGTATATTGAATATGAAAGCGAGAAAAAGTGAGTGGGGCTCAGTTTTGATATCATGACAGACCATCAATATTTTAAAGATAATTTTGACTATAACCCAAATGGTGTTGATTTTTTAATGAATATGTCATTGTCCTTTCTTAGTAATGATTATCTTGATAAGACGATAGTGCACGCCATTGAGTCCGCGATCATACAATGGAGCCACCAGATCCGCGAAGTGTTAAAGAAAGAGTCATCTGAGCCTCTTCTTCAAGGGAAGAACCCAAATCCCAATGTGGAGCTGGAGTTTTGGAAGAACAGGTAACTCAGAGCCCAACTCTGTCCCCTCACTGAACCAATGCCACTTGCCTCCAGCCTGTTCTATCAGTTCTCAACAACTTTACTCATTAGTCAACCATGGAGTCTTTTCCCAACCAAAGTAACTGTCCAGCCATGGAAGAGCAGGTAATTCAACTCAAAAAAACGCTAAATCCTGGAACATGTTTAAGCCTATGCAGATTAGCTAAAATGGATTAGACTAGACAGTATCTGTAACTTTATCTGGGCAGATCTGCCTGGCATTCGTTCTTTTGGATAGGGCAGATTGATATACTAGGTGAGCCAAAGCCTTGTACAATGTTCCTAAACGTGTGTCATTAACTCCTGTGAATTTCTCTTATTCTAGGTACGCAGATCTGGAGTGCATATACAACCAGCTGAAGACCAGAAAAGTGAAAAAAATGGCTCAATTGCTGGAGGCAGTACAGAGCAGCTACTTCCCAGCATTCAAAGCACTCTTTAGAGATGTGGTTGCAGGTAATGGGTTAATGGTATCATTTATTTGGTATGTTTAAGTACAATATCCAACAAGATATCTTTGTGGTAACTTGGTTAGACAGTTTTTTCTCTGTATTTTGGTTATCTAATCCACATGCTTTCATTTTGGTTCTAGCGCTGTCTGAGGCACGGGATATTAATTTGCATTTGAAGCCTCTCCTGCGCCATTTTGAGGACATTGAAACCGTTGAGTTTAATGAGGTGAAGCCCCTGACTGCCCCTCTCCTCCACTTGCTCTGCATCGCCTGGTCTCGCTCTAAATATTACAACACACCAGCGAGGATCATTGTACTAATGCAAGAAATCTGTAACCTGTTCATCCAACAGGTAAGAGAGTGATGGTCTTGCGGATAGATCATCTAACATTACATACAAATCTTATGTTTATTAGAAGATGCCCTGTATATATTGATTTACAAAGGGATCTTAATCCTGTTTTTTTGTAAGATATACAAAAACAAAGGTGCTCAATCTGAGAATTAACAATATGGAAGAGAGCAGCTCACTTGTGCCCTTCATAACGAGAAATATGCTGTAGTATATCAGTCTGGTCTCACTCAATGTACGACCCCCAGACTTTGTCAGTGGGGTGTAGCTGAACTCCCCAAGGCACAGTGAGCAAGGAGCCCATGTCTGGAGCCCACTGTCACAATTAGGGAGACTAAACCCCAAGTATCATTTGCATCAGCAGGAAACAAAAACAGAGGTCCTACAAGATATTTCTCCCTGTGAAGAGCACAAGTGAGCTAAACGAGACTACCCTCGGAGTTGGTTACTGTACCCTACTACTTGGGTAACTTCATTCTTAAATTGGATACCTTCTATCTTCTTGTTCAGATTAACCTGCTCTATGCTATTTCTCTGTGGGGGAATAGAGAAGGAGAGGAAAAATGGGAGAACAAATTAAAAATGTGGATTTTTAAAACTGTTATTGTAAGAAGGGGGAATTATAAGAGGGAACAGCAGGAGGGAAATATGTGAATGGGAGGAGAGTGGAAAATTATAAAAATTTCAGTTAATTTTCTAACTATTTAAGTATTGGTAGCTGCAAAATAGCTACGAATAAAAAACTGGGAAAAACATTCTATCCCTTCATGGAATGAAGTGATTGAGATAGTTAATAGAAATTGACTGATTGAGACCTATATTTTAATATGTTATACAATAATAGAAATCTATTAAAATAGAAAATTGTAGGACAAATTCATGACTTGGCTTCATGTTTATATTTTATGAACATCCTTTTATCTTTTTTTATTAAGGATTGAATGTGTTTTTTAAAATAAAAAATAAAATGAATGGGGGAAGAGGAGGGGAAATATAAATGAGGAAGGAGGGCGGAAAATTTGTGGTAGAAGTACGAGGGAAATATAAATGAGAGGAGGAATTATGTTTACTGGACTTTACTTATTACTGAGCTAGATAATTTGTTCTGACCGTGAATAGATGTAAAATGCTGTGCTTGACCCCTCAGGCTCGTAGTTACCTGAACCCAGAAGACCTCCTGAAGGGTGAGACAGAGGAGAGCCTGAATAAGGTGCAGGAAGCCCTGGGGACCCTCAGATCTCTCCAACAAACATTTGAGGAGAAAAGAGAGACTCTGCAGAGTTATTTCAAGAACGGTGAGGAGATGAAGAGCTGGGACTTCCCATCAGTAATGGTTTTTGCAAGACTGGACACCTTCATAAAGAGGCTGGAGACTATTGAGGTGAGAACTACAAGAAATCACAATCAGAAAAGCCTACAGCATTGCTGCACAACTGGTGGCCCTAGGACTGGATGTTGGCTGCAGTCTGTCAGGAAAAATCTCTACTCAAACATAGAATTATTTAAAAAACAAACACTTTTGAAGCTAGATATTTAAATACACGTTTCTTTAAACAAGGTGGACAGTACTGTCTAGAGCAGTGGTAGACAACCTGGTCCCTAACGCCCACTAGTGGGCGATTCAAACTTTCATGGTGGGCGGCAGGGTAATAGCTACGTGGCGTCGCTGATGAGCAGCACCGCGCTTGGCTGGTTGGAGAACTGGGGAGAGAGCCTAGGGACAGCAGTTAGGACCAGATCACTATCTAGTAATTACAGTGTAATACATATCTAGGGTCATATGATTTATGTAACCAGAAATGAGATAGGGCATATTGAATTATTGCATCACGATGGGCATTAAGGACATTTTACCATCAAAAGTGGGTGGTAGTTATTAAAATATTGACAACCCCTGGTCTAGAGTAACATGACCAACCTGGTGTAATGAGACTAGGCTGGAAAATAAGAAGACAGGGCACCAGGGGTGGAAATAAAGAGACAGGCCACTGGTGGGGAGAAATAAGGAGACGGAACACCCTGGGGGAGAGCTGGGACACCAGCAGAGAATAAGGAGATGGGAGAGAAGATGAGATACCTGGGGGAATAAGGAGGTGGGGCACATGAGGGGAATAATGTGACTAGACTGATGAGAAATCATACTAGGCCAGAGTAATGACTAAGCCAGGAATAACTAGACCAGATCCATCAAAATTAAACCCACCTAAGTTCCAGGCTTCTAGGCCCTAATGAGATCAGGCTCGCTGCCAGCTAACCAGACCCAGTTAACCCATTCATTGTTGGAGTATGTGACTTCCAGCCTATAAATCTACTTTCCCCTCACAAGTAATTACATTCCTCGTCCTGCCACGCTCCGATCACTGCTTATGAAGAATCCCGCAGGGCGTTTTCTCACTTGAAGGAATTAGAAGCAGCTTCTGCACAAACCTGACAATTTTATGACATACTGTTTAGCTGTCATTTGTAATGATTAAATTAACCTGAGTGACCCGGCTGTCAGTCTGAAGAAGGAAAGCATGAGCACCATTAGCATATCAGACTGAAGAGGTTTATACGCTCCCTACCAGGAGGTGCAAGATCCCCTTAGATATACCAAGGGGTTTAATAAACTTCAAGCATCTCTCAGAAAAAGAGCAATCCAAAAACAAGGTCATAAACTGGGAGACGAAGGGACTCCGGAGTCCAATATTTTGTTTACACTATTTAAAAAAAAAAAAAAAAAAAGTACTGATAATGGGCAAAAACATTTTAGTAGAGTGAAACAATAAAAACAACATTTGGATGTATTACCTATTTGTACAATTGTATGCAGCCCTGGCCAGCTCCATTTTTGTCTTCTAATATCTCACCTCTCAATGAATATGTTTTTGTCAAGTCGGTAGAAACGTTGGAGCCAGAGATTAGCTCATTAACACTCCATGAATTACTATTTACACTTTTATACCATAGACAATTCACTTTGCTTATCTGCTCTTCAAGCAGTAACAGATTGGGGGTCTTTATAAGACAACAGTGGAGACTGTTGACACTATATAATTGCCTATAATAGTTGGTAAATTAAATGTTTTAATTGTGTTCATTGTTATATAAAATAACTTGGTACAATATTCTTTCCCTTTTGTATGACGTAGGATTGTGTGTCTGCTTGCAGTGTTCCCAGTCTGGCGTGTATAGTGAGCATGCTGCAGTTTCAGTTAAACTAATGGACATTACAGGAACACAGCGCTCTCGGTGCACACCTGCTGCATACCAAGCAGTATGGATCTCACGGTCTGGGCTGTGCGGGCCATTAAGGGGCACTTTGCTATTATAATAAGGTTAAAATGTCTCTGATATAACATGCTATCTGAGCATGTTACATGTTTCTCACGTGATACTCTCTAAATATGTAAATAGTATATCTTCTGTGGTTCCCTGGTGGTCCGGTCCAGTGGTTAGGATTCAGTGCTTTCACTGCTAAGTCCTGGGTTTGATTCCAGTCAGCGAACCAAGTGGTTACACTACCCTTAAGCCTGGTCAGTAGTTGGATGAGAGACCACCTAGGAATATGCTGTGGCCCACTGGAGAAGGAACTGGCGACCCACTCCAGTATCTCTGCCATATTACCTGAAGAGTTCCATTCCACTTCTGAGATACATTCTTAAAGCTTAAATGTCTTTTCTGTTACATTTTTCTGTTACTTTTCAGCAGGTTTGTGTCTCTTACTAATTACACTTTTCTCAAAGTGCTTCTTGTCTCATTTTCATTAAACTATTAACGCTTTCCACATCTACTTCATTACAGTATCTCAATACACTGTTCTTTATTACACAATCTCAATGAATTTTGTGCATTTTCTTTGTTACAATATTATCTCAGTGTAATGTAGCAGACATGAAATATCTCAACGTATTTCATTTTGCTTCTTCATTACAGTAACTCTACTTGTTTCATGCCTCTTTGTCACACTAGTTCAATACGTTTCATACCTCTCTTCCAGGACCTCCTGGTCACTGCAGTAGATATGATGAAACTTGAGAAGATTGAGTTTGGTGGAATTAAGGGTAAAGTCCTGAGCCAGATTGTGCTGGACATCTACCAGGAGTTCCAGGACACATACAAGATGTTCTCTGAGCGCACCTATGACTGTCTGGACACACAGAACATGGTAAGTAAGACAACAAATATGCGTGTGTGTTTGTCCTTGAAGAGAGTAAAGTAATAGAGCAAGAGGTTGTGCTCTGGAATTAGAAGCTGAAAGGATTATATATAGTGTTCTGCTATACTGACTTGGTAGTATGTACATGAATAGTCCACCAATTAAATGGTAACCACTAATACTGTAAAGGAAAGATCGAGGATGTAAACAAATTATGAGAATAAATGGGCCCATTGACACATATGATCTATCTATCTATCTCTCTATCTATCTACTTTTCACTGTGCAGTCCGGATATATCCTCTTGATGTCAGATCAGTCGGGGGGGAACGCCTCCCCCTTTCTTGGATTCAGATCAATCTCTTTGCCCTTGACTGGACAGACTTGTTAATATTCTGCAGCTTATCTGCAACATGAGCCTAATTAGAGAGCTAATCAGAGATTTCATGAGCTGATATATTCACATCTGAGCGGTTTCCTGCGATCTACGGTGACCTGGCGCATTTGTGTCCATCACTATTTATAGTGCTGAATATCTGCAGGGAGGAAGGTACCTGGGACACGGATCACCCGCATTTTTTATCATGTATTTAAATAACAGGTTTTATATATTAGAAAACTATTTCATGGACAATGAGTGATCTAATGTACTGCCGACTTACTTTTAACCAAACAGCCCACAGTTCCACCCTCATTCATTTCTTTAGAACTGTATGAAGCCATCAGCATCTGTACAGAGGACACTGTTGGTCAAGCCTTTTCCTAAAAAAAGATGTTGAGAATAGAGAAGGGAAGATCAGTGACTGCTCAACCCTCCAAAAGACATGTCTGTGTTACATTTTATCATGTTCAGATCACTCATGTATATTGGTGGGTGGGGTATTTTAGGACCATATGTGTCTTCTAGAACCATTTATATGGGGTCTCCTAGGTTCATATACGTATGGGAGTCTATATATGGATCGCTCCCTTATCGTGGTGAAGGGGTTTTGTGCACCTTTCTGTAGCTGTAAGGTATACCATGTAGCAGAGAGGTTTGACAAATTGCAATCCACTGAATAAGGAACTGGCAAACCACTACAGTATCTTATATTTGCCAACATAACCTTATGGATAAGCATAGTCATTGACATAATGATAGGTCACGTAGAGTCGGACATGACTGAATGACTGGCTTCTCTGCTATTACCTGACATTTTTGGATGTCCTTACGTGGTATAGCTCACAGCTTCATTGAGATACACAAGCCCCTTCACCACGACAAGGTAGCGATCCAGAAGGGGAAGGAAATATATATCGGGGTCTATAAAGTAATATAATATATGTGGGTTTTGTAGGGTGCAGTATGGGTGGGGCACATATGGTGATTTAAAGGGAATCTTGAAAAGTCATATATTTGGAGCTCTCTAAATTTTTATTTACATAGCAATTGAGGTTGAAAAATACTTTTATTCCATTAAATTAAACCTTTCTAAATATCCTCTGAGCTCTGCAATGTGTGGATTAATTGTTAATTCTATATATAAATATATCTTACTAAGCACCACCATACAGAGTTCCAACAACCAGACTATGACTCCACTTTTTGTATTGTGTGCCAGGAGTTTGAAGCTGACATGTCTGAGTTCAGGCTCAGCGTAGAAGACATGGACAGACGGCTTGGCGCTGCGTTCTCTCAAGGGTTTCAAGATGCTTCAGGACTGGAACACGCCTTTAGGGTTTGTATCCTAACTCTGTTTAAGTTTAGCAAAATGCATCAATATCTGTCTGTCCATCACACCTCTGTATCCCCCTACAGTTACTGGACATGTTTGGGTCTCTGCTGGACAGGCCACTGATCGCTGCCGATGCTTATGACAAATACCCCAAGCTAATCACCATGTTTGACCAAGAGCTGGATTCTTCCAAACTGATGTACGACAGCCACGTGCAGAGAGACTTGGAAGTTGGTAAGTGCGCTGGTTCCTGGTGCTCTCCAATACCAAGGTGGATACTTTAAGTATAAATTACATGAACTGGTCCTACAGATCACCTGATGACCTTATCTCACATGTTATCTCTTGCAACAGAGGTTGATAAGTTTGAAGAGCATGCTTAGATGGAATAAAAGAAAAATAAGGCCTTAATGGTTGTCTCATCATTATTCTTAAAAAGCTCATTGCAGGTTTTAATCATCAAGAACATCTTAATTTGCGTGAAAATTTTAGATCTGCAAAGATTAAATAAATGATATTTAAAGGACCACAAAAGTACATGTATTCTGCACCATCAGTTAGAGGGTGGAAAATGTTTACATTTTTAAAACTGATCAAGATATTGTCATTTTAGTTTAGCCCTTGAAGCTGTCTCCCAAGAACCTGCATAAATATTAAGGCTGGCGCCTGTAACTGTTACACATTGTATTCTAGATTTACACTGACTTTAGGAGCAGAGTGAGGTGGAGTAGTGGTTAAGTGTTCAATTTTAAAGATTTTTTTCATTGGCAAGTCATAGGTTCAATTCCCCTGCTCTCCACTTGTTTTTTTGTTTCTTTTGTTTAATCTACTTATTTATATCTCGCAATCATATGTGTGTTAATGAATACATTAGGCTATAAAAAAACAAGTGGAAGGCCTTAGGTTAGAACCAATGACTTACCAATGAAAACATTTTATGAAGCAACACACTTATCACTATACCAACACACTCTACTTTAAAAAACAGATCTTGTATCGCTCTTTTGCCCACCATAAATTTAATTATTGTCGTGGTTAACTACCCCCCACAAGATCTACTACATAGGCCAGGAACCGGCCCCACACTGATGAGAGGTAGTAATCTTGAAACAGCTGTCTGTGGGTAGGCTTCCTGGCTTAATCTATCCTGCGCTTGGATTACAAGAGTGAAGCCTCTGTGGTCACATTTGCATGTCCCTACCCAGGTTCCCAGAATGCAAAATTGCTACACTAGCTGCTAGAATATAATCAAGTAGTTACAATTTACTACCTGACTCAAAGCCTCTAAATCTGTTTCTAATTAATATTAATTAGATCATGCATGGTACAGCTCTCAATACTCGGGCGGAGGCAACACAGTGAAATAGCCTGACTTCTATTGATCATAACTCCATTCAGCATCATTTTAAAAGGGAAAACACATTTCCCATGTGCATTTTCTCCCTCTATCTAATTGTGCAGAGCACATATGGTGACTTTTGTGGTCCTTTTAATTCCTGTACTAAAATGTATTTTTTAACAATGTGAGGACCTCCTTGTGAAAGATTTTTTTTTAGTTGTATCAGGTTCTGCCACTAGAGGGAGTGGATGAAATCTTTTCCATGAAGCTCCATAACTCAGCTGGTGTAGTGCCCTAACACACCCTAATTGAAGCTGGTTAGAGGGTGGTCCTGACTGAGCTGTTATATGGATTACATTTATATTTTCAAATTTGTAAAGTTCTTTTCAATACAGGATAGAACATTTGTAAGTCCCTCTTCAGGTTTGTAACTGAATTCTAAACCATTTTATATAAGTGAACAACTCCTGTCCTCGAGACAGAAACTAGAATGATAAAATCATAAGGGAAGAGGCATATCTGCAGTCCTGTGGTGATGGTGATATGCATTGTATAAGGATGATGCTAAGCAAAAGCTGAGCAGGTGGAGATAGTGTTTGTCATGGGATTTATATTCCAGTTCGAGGCCTGCAATTAAACAAATGTTAATAACAAAAATCCGTAAAGATATCTAGCTATATTATTGAAACCCTGTATCAAGAGGTCTCATCCACGTTGCTCCTTCTTACAGGGTATTCTGAAATAAACAAGAACATGCCACTGGTCGCTGGTAACCTCAACTGGATGCAGGAGCTGAGAGAGCGACTTCAGGTTCCATACAGCAATTTCAGACACATCAATCACCCGTGAGTACCTTCTCTTTCCAAATATGGCGTTCTGTCTATATAGTTCACTCTGTGAAATTTTTGATAGGCGTCTAAAAAATTATTCCATGTTTTCTAACTTTTTATGGGAAACAAGTTATTTTAAGGTTACAAAATATCTTTTGAGGCCTTTCAAGTGTTTCCCTACCTTATCCCTCTGGGCTTTCTGTTTGCACCAACTGAGTCTATTGAGAGATCATGCACATGACTGTTTATCTGTTAGGGGGAGTACATTCACTCTGCACAGAAATCAGTATAAGCTGCTGATCCAAACTCATTGAGTGCCCAAACAAAAGATACTGTAAAACAGCCTGGGGGTGGAGGAAGATTGTTGTCCTGGATGATTTGAAGAAGAAAACTAAAACCATCGCAAATTAGTTTTAACAAGAAAACACAACATTTAAAAGTCTGTTTGTAATCTTGGATGAGGAATAAAGTATCCACAATAATTGTCCATTTCTCATCTAGACTGATGTGTGTTGTATTTTTCAGATGCATGGAGTCAGCTGAAGGTAACAGAATGAAACAGAAATACGAAGAGATGATGGCTCTGCTTGAAAAGTAAGTCATTTATCAGCTGACTAGAGAGGAGTCACAGTATGGCTCTTACTGTACAGTATGGCGAATATACACAAACCAGATTTACCTTTTTGCCAAACTGGTTGTTCAGGACTGAATTCATTTTTAAATATATTTTTAGTTTGTGAGAACTTCTGAGCTTGAATTTTGTGATTAGATGATGCGGTACAACTACTGTAAATCGTCAAGAATCAGTAATTAGCAAAGGACAGTGCTGAAGTCTCAACATTTACCATTTCATTCCCCTCCCTCCTGTCAGACCAGTCGACCTGGTATACAGTGGATATAAAAAGTCTACACACCCCTGTTAAAATGTCAGGTTTCTGTGCTGTAAAAAATGAGACAAAGATAAATCATTTCAGAACTTTTTCCACCTGTAATGTGACCTATAAACTGTACAACTCAATTGAAAAACAAACTAAAATATTTTAGGTAAAGGGAAGAAAAAATATAAAAGTAAAATAATATGGTTGCATAAGTATGCACACCCTTAAACTAATACTTTGTTGAAGCACCTTTTGATTTTATTACAGCACTCAGTCTTTTTGGGTATGAGTCTATCAGCATGGCACATTTTGACTTGGCAAGATTTGCCGACTCTTTTTTGCAAAAACACTCCAAATCTGTCAGATTGCGAGGCCATCTCCTGTGCACAGCCCTCTTCAGATCACCCCACAGATTTTCAATCGGATTCAGGTCTGGGCTCTGGCTGGGCCATTCCAAAACTTTAATCTTCTTCTAGTGTAGCCATTCCTTTGTTGATCTGGATGTATGCTTTGGGTCGTTGTCATGCTGAAAGATGAAGTTCCTCTTCATGTTCATCTTTCTAGCAGAAGCCTGAAGGTTTTGTGCCAATATTGACTGATATTTGGAACTGTTCATAATTCCCTCTATCTTAACTAAGGCCCCAGTTCCAGCTGAAGAAAAACAGCCTCAAAGCATGATGCTGCCACCACCATGTTTCATTGTGGGTATGGTGTTCTTTTGATGATGTGCAGTGTTGTTTTTGCGCCAAACATATCTTTTGGAATTATGGCCAAAAAGTTCAACCTTTGGTTTCATCCGACCATAACACCTTTTCCCACATGCTTTTGGGAGACTTCAGATGTGTTTTTACAAAATGTAGCCTTGCTTGGATGTTTTTCTTTGTAAGAAAAGGCTTTCGTCTTGCCACTCTACCCCATAGCCCAGACATATGAAGAATACGGGAGATTGTTGTCACATGTATCACCTGATGCTTTGGAAGCTCTCTGTGGACCATGGCTTTTGCTGTGGGATGCGACTAAGAAAATTTCAGGAAAGACCAACTAGAGCAGCTGAACTTTATTTGGGGTTAATCAGAGGCACTTTAAATGATGGCAGGTGTATGCTGACTCCTATTTAACACGATTTGGAATGTGATTGCTTAATTCTGAACAAAGCTACATCCCCAGTTCTAAGAGGGTGCGCAGACTTATGCAACCACATTATTTTTCTTTTTTTCTTTTTCTTCCCTCCACCTAAAAGATTTCAGTTTGTTTTTCAATTGAGTTGTACAGTTTATAGGTCACATTAAAGGTGGAAAAAGATCTGAAATGATTTATCTTTGTCTCATTTTTTTACAGCACAGAAACCTGACATTTTAACAGGGGTGTGTAGACTTTTTATATCCACTATATACAAGGAGCCAGGCTGAAGTCCCCACCCCTCTGAAGCTAAGGCAAAACGTTCGCCGTCCAGGCGCTTCTGTGTACTCCGCTTTGCTGACACTATAGGCTGTTGCAACTGTTGCTTTTTAAAGCATGTTCTTGGAAATTCTATAAAAGGACTCTGAGTAGTCCATTACTCTGAGTATTAACACTTTATAGCTACAAAATGGTATAGAGAGAGAGGGAATTAGGAAAGGGGAAACCAAATTCACATGTTATGTATCTAATCAGCAAACTAAGCTAACCTGCCATTGTTCAGCTATTTAATGACATTTTGGACTACTGCACACACTGTGAACCTCATTTGTTTGTTACAAAGTTTTTTTATAAGATATTAATAAAGATTACATTTAATCACTGTATTTCTCTCTACTAAAAATGGAGACAATGTTATACCGTGGAAACTACTGCCATGCTGTTTGGAATGATTAGATAGCAAGTGCTATCAAATGTATTTTTTTCTTCTTTTTTGTTGTTGTATTTATTAGATATATATAGAGAGCAAGGCTGAAATCATTTTCGTGTTTATTACTCTCCCTCCTGTCAAGCCAGAATTTCAATTTCTAAAAATGTTTAGGAAGTTTTAAAAAAAAATAAAAAAAATCATTGACTGATTTCAGTGGACTTTTAAAACATGATTTTGGCACAGGATTCCCCCTTTCCAGAGGCTATTTGTGCTCCCCTTTCATATTCTATGAGTACCATCTGTATATGTTTTTTTTGTTGCAGATACACACAGAGTATGTATAAGGACTGGTGTCACACAGTGTCTGATAAGGCTCAGTATAATCTGACCCGACCACTAGTCACTCGAGCCTCCGAGACCAAGCTCCTGTCTGTCAACTTCGACCCACAGGTAAAGTGGATAATACTTAATAATTTAAATAAACCTTGTAGTCCCATATTAATTGGATGCTGTGGTCAGGAACCAAAATTTTACATTTAAAATATTTTACAAGAAAAATTCCCCCTTAAGCAAATAGAGAGGAATATTTCGGCATTCTGTCTTTTTTTTTTTTTTTTACTTACTAAAAACATTTTGCACTTTATCTATACATGTAAATATGGGATGTCAATGGTGCTGCTTTGAGAAAGCTCTATGGACACTGGATTCTAAGCTCAAAGACAGGGCCCTCCATTCTTTGAAATGTGCTAATATTGCTAATGTTTTTTGCCTTGAACGTATGTGTAACGCTACGGAGTATGTTGACACGTTACAAATAAACAATAATAATACTTTTACCATAATTTGACCTCTAATAGTCTACCTTCAGTAAAGTTAGGGGGGAAGTCTGTAGACATGTGAATATTGAGAATCTCCTGTCTAGTTCATGGATGTACCGTATATAATGTCTTGAACAAGAGGTCACCATTTCGAATTGGAAGGTGGAATATTTTAGGGAAATGTGCCAAAATTCTATTTTACAGTTTTTGAATAAGGCCATCCAGGGGTTTAATTGGGATAAGCTTTTTTTTAGCAGATAGACTAGATACAGTGAAATATGTGTTTTTATATGAATATTGATGGTTTCTCCTTCTTTAGTTGGTTTCGGTGCTCCGGGAGGTGAAGTATCTCCAGACCCTGAACATGGAAACCATTCCCATGCAGGCTGAGGACCTTTTCTCCTCCAAGGAATCCTACCGACAGTTTACAGCCAATCTAGAACTGACGGCCAACTGGTACAACAAGGTGATGAGGACCATCCTGGAGGTGGAGTATCCTTTAATCGAGGGACAACTGAAAGATATTGACATCCGGCTGAAGGAGGCTGAGGAGACCTTAAACTGGAAAGCTGAGGGTATGAGCCTATTGCTGGGTATCAACACATTAAATGTTCATTTTCTATGATGACTCTTTGCGAACTTCCTCTTATAAAACTGATCTCTAAAGTTATATGCGTTCCACGAAAGAGATACTGGTACAGTAATACTATGTGACTTCATTTTGAAGCCAGAATATTGTGGGACTCGATCCATCCTGTCTCCATCTCCAAATGAAAGAAAACAGAAATCCCTGTACTATAACTTACTGCCAGGGTCTATAGACCATCCTCATTGTTCTGACTAGGTCAGTTTAAGTGCGATTTTTTTTTTTTTTTATTTTTTTTTTAAATAACAATTTCCTTGGAACAGGGAGATTTTATCAAAACCCAGGTTCAAAACAAAGTGTCAGTCTACCGAGAGAGGATGGAGAGAGGATAGAAAGAGAGGAAGACATGAGGGGAAAAGGGAGGGAGTATGAAGAATGAGAGAGTAAGAATAGGAAGTAGATGGAAGAGAGAAGAGGAGAGTGAGGGGATAAAAGACAAATGTGGAGGAGAGAGGGGAGAGAGTTCTTCATTTTTTAGAAAATAAGCTGTAAAAATAAGAGATAAACTTGAGTGATCTAAAATTTTCTTTATACTTGAAGTATTTTTATTTTTTAAAGGGGTTTGGGAATACATCCAGCAAGTCAGGGACAGCGTCCATGACCTGGAGCGCCGGGTGCAGAAAGCACGGGATAACGTGGATGAGATCCAGGCCATCATGAAGACTTGGGTGACACCGATCTTTGAACGTAAAGATGGCAAGAAAGACACCCTGCTAAATATGGATGACAGGACGGAGCGGCTGGAGAAGAGATATGGACTCATAAGAGAGTCGGGCAGTAAAATCCACACTCTGCTAAAGGTACGACGGGGAAGAGGGAAGCCAAATTGAGCTAGGGGTACAAGGGTCTGCAAGGGTTAGAAGGGCGCTTTCTGGGAAATATGGGTGCTAAACACGACTAGAGTTACAAAGACCAACCAAAATGAGCTATGATTACAGCACCTGCAGAGAAAGAGGGGAGTCAAAAGGAACTAGGGATATAGGTGGTTGCAGGAAAAAAAGGGAAGCCAAACCCTGCAAGGGTTAGAGCGCACCTTTCCAGGAAATTTGCTCGGGTTACGGGGCCTGCCTAACAAATATATAAAACCAAAAATATTTAATTGCAATAATAATGGTCAGATACTGAATGGTTGATCTCTTGGTCATTTAAGGATGAATATTGTAAAATATAATATAACACTACATTTACAATAATATTAGCTTAGAACAGCTGAGATCAACCCGGTTTCTTCCTCCTTCCTCTTATCTGCTAAATTATCTTTATATAAAAACGGCTGTATCAAATCCTCTATTATAATAATAATAATAATAATAATAATAATAATAATAATAATATTTTATTTGTGGAGTGCCACCAGCTTCCATAGGGCATCGGGTACTATAAACACCTTGATAATATTGGGATACAGTTGAAGTCAATATAAATAAGACTAGACACCACACTGTACAGTAGGAGGTGAGGGTCTTGCTCTTGTGGGCTTAACAATCAAAATTGTATGTATATAACTGAGGCTAACATTGCAGTATATACATTTTTTCTTTTGTATATTTTCCCTTTTTTTTTTTTGCAGGAAAACCTGACCCTCTTCTCTGCAGACCCAGACTCCAATGTCTGGAAAGCCTACGTAGATTATCTTGATGAAATGGTCCTTGATGGGTTCTTCAATGCTATTGAGTGTTCCTTGAAATTCCTTCTGGATAACACAGGTTGGTACAGTTGGAGAAGGTCAGATTACCATAAAAGATAGTGTTATAGGCCATTCTGCTTTTGGAGCAGTTAAGACTGTTGTAAGTGAAAATATGTTCAAGTGATCAACATACACATTCTTGACATTCAAAGTGTTGACTTGTGATGGTCTTGTTACAGATTCCAAATCCAGCCTTGCTCCTCTGTTTGAGGTTCAGTTAGATCTCATGGTCCCAGATATGGTTTTCCGACCTTCCTTAGATCTTGGGGCCAGTGACGGTTTATATGACATTATAGAGGGACTGATCAATGACATCTTTAGGATCTCTTCCTTGGTGCCTCGGCTTGCAGAGCACACTGGCATCTCTCATTACCAGGTAATGTATGACTTAGATATAAAATACTATGTTTTCTATTTATTATCTCGGATGAATCTATAGATGTTTATTCGCACCACGTCTGCTGGACTGCCATTCCATGTAGCTATGATTTTTACATAAATCCCTTTTGTAAACTGCTAAAATTTCCCACCAACATCAAACCCTGACCTCTTGTTCTTGCTCATTGTTGAGGCAGCAGGTGGAGCTTAGTAAATAAAATTAAATCCTGTAGAAAACAATATTTTATAAAAATAAAACATTTGTTTTGTTATACTTCTATACATTTCCTTCTAAAAGCATTAATGTTCCACATTAATCATTCCACATATTTCTGCAGAGGTCAATGCATTCACAGGGCAGCTCATCCTCTAGAAATAATAAAATCACTGTTTTTATTTAATTTAGTATTAAGAGCTGAAACCTCTCATTGGTTGCACATATTTTTTAATGAACTAAATTATGTACATTGCCACTTTTTAGTTACAATGATTCAAATAATCTTTTGCTGCTAATTGGCGTTTGGAGTGAAGAACACAATTATAAAATTTGTACCTCTACCACAACATCCAAAGCCATTCTTGTATTCATAAAAAAATAAATTATTTCTTTTTAGGCTGATATGGAAGATATGGCAGACTTGGCAGACATGCGTAACTTCCTCATGGACAGTGTGCAGAACATGTTAACAACATGTTCTGACTATCGCAACACCTTTGACCATTACTCCTATCTGTACGTGGATGACCGCAAGGAGTTTATGCGCCAATTCTTGTTGTACGGTCATGTGCTTACCGCCGAAGAGATCGAAGTCCATGCAGAGGACGGTGTCCCAGAGACTCCACCCACCCTGCAACAGTTCAGGGAGCAGATTGATTCCTATGAAAAAATTTATGATGAGGTCAACCGAATGGAGCCCATTAATGTCTTTGAGTGCTGGATGCGTGTGGACGCACGGCCATTCAAATTATCTTTGTTGAATGTGATTAAGAGATGGAGCCTGATGTTTAAGCAGCATCTGATTGGTCACGTCACAAACAGGTATGGGAATTAAACCCTTGGGAACCTAATGATGTTGAGATTATTTGTGTTGTGTTGTCAGAAACAGATTGGAAATTAGGCAAACTCCTAATTTGTATATGTGAAAAATTGCTGGACTCTGGCAACATCCATACTGCTTTAGCGAAGGATGTGTGTGAAAGACGCAGCACAGGGTTTGCATGGATTGAATGTTTAGGGAAAGGGGCAGGTGACATTTTCGATGAGATCCAGATTTCTGATAAATGCTTCCCCCCCTCCTTCTATTAAAAAAAAAACATGCTCCAGCTTTTAAGAAGTGATGAGTTAATGAGATGAAATTTTCTATTTTCAAAAATTCAGATTTTCTCTAAAAACACTTTCATGTCAATGGTTCACAAAGCTGCTAATATTAATTTGTTACATATTCACAAACCGGTGCAGTTTTTCTTGAACTACAGTGATCCTTGGCTTATAGAGAGTCAAGTTCCAATAACTTAATTCTTCAGTATTTGTTAACCTTCATCTTTGATTGGTTAGTGAGATGTGACTGCCATTTTATACACAGAATTTGACTCTTTGTGTTTACCCCTCCCCAGTTTGGCCGATCTGGAAGAGTTCACCAAAGTGGCAGAGAGTGGTCTGAGCAAGCAACTGAAAGAAGGCGATTACTCAGGTCTTGTGGAGATAATGGGACACTTGATGGCCGTCAAGGAGCGCCAGCAGAGCACAGACGAGATGTTTGAGCCTCTCAAACAGACCATAGAGCTGTTGAAGGTTTATGAGCAGGAGATGCCAGAGGAAGTCTATAAACAGCTGGAGGTGAGTTGTAAAAAACAGAACAGTTTGACCGCTGTGTGTAATAAACCTGAGAACAGAGTGAGAGAGGATTGTGGAGTACAGAAGTCAACATCAGATATACAGGGCACACATTTTATTTTAACATTTTCTGTCATGCATTTAGATGGAATGTTTTTTTTTTATTATTACAAAGCTACTTTACAAGATGAGTGATCTGTAGTTTAGAATTATTTTTTTATTAAAGACTCATTGTAATGCCCTATCAAGAGGAACTGAGTTGTGTTGATGATTAATCAAATTGCTATTTAACGATCTATAATAGCACTATTGTTGTTGGTCATACCTTCAGCATACACCACCACCACCATATGGACCGCAGCACACCAGACACATCTGTCTGTGTTACTGGTTGTGCTTATCCATATGGCTTATTTGGCAAAGCTACTGGAGTGGGTTGTCAGTTCATTCTCCAGTGGGCCAAATGTGTCTGATCTCTCTGTTCTAACCTGCCCATCTTGTGTGACCTTACATTGTATAAGCTCACAGCTTAAATGAGGTACTCAAGCCCCTTCACCATGACAAGGTAGTAATCCAGAAGGGATAATGGCACTAGTCAATATTAAATTTACTTTCAACGATTTGAGTGCCAGCCTCCAGTTGAGTAGTTGACTAGCTCCAACCTTACAAAGTGTTTAAAGAGAAGGATGAGTTTGGATGAGGTTTTAAAAAATGATTAGGTAAGAAACTGAACATTTATTTATAGGCTGACAAGCAAAAGCTTGTTCCCAAGGGATACCACTTTAACACAGCAAGTCACCAGCCAGTGGAGAAGATTGTATTGATATACATTTGTTACTGAAAATGTAACATTGCCTGCTAGACAAAGCTGCCCCCCATTTGACTTTATAGTTTTATAAACTTATTATAAGAATTTGTATTTAACATTCAATACTTGCTCCTGTTCTTAGGACATTACAGTGGACCTTTAATATTGGAGGGCAGCTCCCTTCACAGCGATATGTAAATGATTTATATATAATCATTGCCATTTTCTGACCTCCAGGAGCTCCCAGAGAAGTGGAACAACATTAAGAAGATGTCCATCACTGTGAAGCAGCAAGTGTCTCCTCTACAAGCTAATGAGGTGACGCTCCTACGCAGGAAGTGTGCCGTATTTGATGTGGAGCAGCACAACTTCAGGGAGAGGTTCCGAAAGGAAGCACCGTTCAGGTAAACTTATTTTGGAATTGAAAGTCGATTGATGCCTTCAAACTTTTTGGCTTTAGGTTGGAGCTGAACTGTCCTCAGGCTCTGCATTTCCCTCCTCTGGAGAACTCTATTTTGGGTAAAATCTCCCTGAACTGATCCAGCCAGAAAAAGGTAGATAGTCGATTTGACCCTGCCAGCAATGGCTTAGGGGAGAATGTTCCCTCTATTTCTATATATGGCCCTACAGAATGGCAAGATCATGGTTTGAGACATAAATAACCTTGGCTTCAAAATGAAGTCTTATATTTTTTTGAGTCATTATCCTTTTTAATGGGAAGCTTCAATATGAAATATCAGTTATTATTGGAATGCTTTTGTAAGATATATTCATTAATACTTAATATTAATAGATTTTTTTTTTGTGTTTCTAGGTTTGATAGCAACTCCCCATACCATATGCTTGATGCCAAACACATGGAGATCAAGAAAATGGAATCCACCATGGCATCAATTTCTGAGTCAGCTGGTTTGTTTGAAGTCAATGTTCCAGATTACAAACAACTGAAGCAGTGCAGGAAAGAGGTTTGTCTGCTCAAGGAACTCTGGGATATGATCTCATTGGTAACATCCAGCATGAATGATTGGCAAACAACTCGGTGGAGAGAGATCAATGTAGAAAATATGGACCTGGAGTGTAAAAGGTTTGCAAAGGACATCAGGAATTTGGATAAGGAGATGAGGGCATGGGATGCATTCACAGGACTAGATAATCAAGTGAAAAACATATTGACCTCTCTACGAGCAGTGGCAGAGCTTCAGAATTCAGCCATCCGAGAAAGACACTGGAGCCAACTCATGCAAGCCACTGGAGTTCGGTTCACCATGGATGAGGAGACCACTCTTGCAGACCTGCTCAAGCTCAGTCTCCATAATTTTGAAGATGAAGTCCGTGGGATAGTGGACAAAGCCGTTAAAGAGATGGGTATGGAGAAAGTGTTGAAGGAGCTGGACACTACTTGGAGTGGCATGAACTTCCAGTATGAGCCTCACCCCCGTACCAGTGTACCACTGATTAAATCAGACGAGGAGCTAATTGAAACCTTGGAGGACAATCAAGTCCAGCTCCAGAACCTCATGACATCCAAATACATAGCGTTCTTCTTGGAAGAAGTGTCAGGTTGGCAGAAGAAATTATCTACAGCGGATTCCGTGATTTCCATCTGGTTTGAGGTTCAGCGTACGTGGTCTCATTTGGAGAGCATTTTCATTGGTTCAGACGATATCCGATCCCAGCTACCTGAGGTATGGATCAATAAATTACACCTGAGTTTCAGTATGAACTTAGAACTTCTAGTTACAGATGTAGCCCATGCAAGCTTAGCTGTGTTAAAAGTACATTTTTTATTTTTCAGCATTTTGCAAAAAACAAAGTAAATTTCCTCACACTAAAGGCTAAAAACGATGCAATTATTACAACAGCTGATTACTAATAACTTGTTTTTGACATAAAAAGAGATGTGCAGGTTAAGAGGAAAGCGAGGGCAAAGGGTGGAAAGGAGGCTGGGGGGAGACAGTCCAGAGAAATGTATGAGAGACAGCCATGGCATTAAGAAAATAGGCAACCCAAAGAAGGGATGTGAGATATGGCCAAGTTTAATTGATCAGGAGCAGAGCTCAGGAAAGGAGAGAGGAAGCCAGTGGAAGGGATAAGAGAGCCTGGGGAATCAGGGAATCCTTTCTTATCATGATATGGCCAACAAATGTAAGCTTTGGTCTAATTATCAAACATTTCATTGATATCCTGTAGTATGGGTTAATTGGATCTTTTTTGCAGTCCAAATGACTCTAAGCTGTTTTCTCCAGCACCGTTATAGTGGTGAATGAATACGTTTGTTTATTAAGTATCTGATTTGCAATAAAACAGTATTTGAAGATAATAAATTCAGTGCTTTTAAAAATCCTCTCCCACCCCCTGACGCCTGATAGAGGGTTGAGAGCAACAGTTCTGCTGATGTCCAAAACACTAAACTAAAATTTAAACTTTAACAGCTACATAGAAGTATTTTTTCTTGACATACTGTTATGCTAACCTGTAACTAAATAAATGAAACATTGTATAAGCACTATATCTATACAAATGTTAGGATAAAATAATTAAAGTTTATGATATACATAGTTTTGTGATCAGTTATGTCCATTTCTGAGTCTCTCAGTCCCGCGGCACAGTCTTTATCCGTTCTTGTCCTTTTTATCTCTCATCCAATCATTTCTTTGTGTAACTCACAGCCCTGAGCCTCATACTCTGCCATTTAGTATGGTGCCGCAGCACCATAATCTGACAGTAATAAACCCGGGCGAGTGGAAAATACATCCTCATCTTACCAGCAATAGCACGTCTTGGAAATAAAACCGTAAAACACAAAGTGGAGCAGGATGCTCAGAGATATTGTCACAGCGAATAAACTGACTCTACCGGATAATGGGATACTGGAGGTCCCATATTGTCAGTGCGCTTTTTTTTTTTTTTTTAAAGACCTACAATTAATAATAGGCCAAATGTTTTTATAATTTTAAATAAATGAAAATAGCCTTTCACGGCCAGTGTAGTTTGACACTTCCAGTTGTGCATTTAAAAAAACATAGTTTTTTAGGGGTAAAACATTTGTATTTTATAACCAAGTTATATTGAAGAAAATTAACTCTAAGACAACAGAAAGGTAGATAAAAACCAATGTGTTTGATCCATTTTTATCTTAACTGTGATATAAGAGAAACTGTAATCAAGGACTCGCAGAGACCCTGTTTATTGTTTTTTCTTATCTGGTTTAAATTAAAATATAAGTCAGATATTTATAAGGCTCACTGTCCCTGTGCCTGTACATATAAGAATACAAGTGGATAAAACAATCTGTCTATATTTAATGTATTTCTATACCAACAGAAAACTTAAGGAGAGTTCGTAGTCTTATTGGAGAGTGTCCCCTGCACATAACTAAACAGACACTCCTTCTGTTTACCCTGTCCTTCATATGCCTTACAAGTTTAGTGCCATACCAGCCTCTCCACACAAGCAGTTTTTGCTCTTAATGTTGACATTCCATATCTTCCAGGACTCCAAACGCTTTGAAGGCATCGACACAGACTTCAAAGAGCTAGCTAATGATGCCAACAAGACGCCCAATGTTGTAGATGCCACCAACAAACCTGGACTGTACGACAAGCTGGAGGATATACAAGAGAGGTTGGGAATTGGAACTGTAATCAGGGCCATGGAATTTATCAACATTGCTTGACATCACCAGACTGAAATCCAATGAAATAACTTTATGAATTTTTAAAACTGATCCAGATTTCACTGTTTTATAAAAGTTACTATATAACCTAGTTATTCTTCCAACTGCACTCCCTCACTGCAGCATGCACAGATCTGCAAGTTCTGAAAGGACCAGAAATAACAAAGTCCCTGCAAATGCCAATGCATGATGGCTGCTTTTTCTTCTCGTTTTTTCTAATCTACAAACACCAAAGAATAAAAGAGTTAAGACATTTAGAAAGGCTTTTTATTATGGTCCTTTCAGGACATTGAACACTCCCCCATAAGCTCAATATATTTGCTGGTGCAACTAAACTATGGATAATACCCATGGTAAACAATGTGAAAGCTTTAAAATCAAACAATGCAGCATTTAAAAGCAGCTATAAAATGGAAACAGTTTTAGATCCTCTCAGCTTTGTTTTTAAATAGGTACTGTAGCAGGTTATAGAAATATAAAGATGTAGACATGGCGTTTTATTTTCCGACCACGCACCATTTTATTTGATGAGACCTTGTTTGCGTTTCTTGCCCTGCAGGTTGTCTTTATGTGAAAAAGCACTGGCGGAATACCTGGACACAAAGAGATTGGCTTTCCCCAGATTTTATTTCATTTCTTCTGCTGATCTGTTGGACATACTCTCCAACGGGACCAGTCCACAGCTTGTAAGTGTTACCGTTCATCTCAAAACCCAGCATTTCGCCCCATGTTATCTGAAGAATGTAAATACAGCTTTCTGGTGAGGTCTATATCTCTGGCACATACTGATAAGTGATTGAAAGAAAGATCACATCACAAGGAGGTTCATTCCATTATGAGCATGAACATTCTATGCAAGTTTTAATGTATAAAATGATACACATTAAGAAAGTTTATTGAAAAGTTTTTATATTGCAGATTACAGAATATGTTAGAAGATTGGGTCATTCACGTGGCCCTTTGCTTGTGGCTACACATTTGATTTTGTTAAAATCATATTAAAATAAGTATGTTCACACATTTTTCAAGGTTCTGTAAAATGCTCTCTTATCTGTGCTGTGCTTCAGCCTGATCACTTTCAAGTTGCTCCTTTGCTGTTTCTCTCCATATAAACAGAAACTAGAATGTGTCTGTGGTTTCTGTTACTGCTACAGAGAACCTAAGGGTTGTATTCTGTGGAGTGACTGCAAGGGTGGAGATACAAAGAAGTAAGCAGATTGTATGATGTACAATACATTTATAATTTATGGAAAGGTCTCTCCAGCACCCAAGGCAGGGTCTTAAACCCTTCAAAATACCTCCAATAGCACAATGTGGACGAGTTTCAGCTGACGCTGCATGTTTTTCTACATAATGATACCAGGAAGGGAATAAATTGGGTGCAGAGAAATACCATGCAAAAAGTTTGACTAGAAAATGTTCCCTTAATGAAAATCTATTTGGTGTATTTGTGACCAGTACATAGTTTTAAGGTACATTCAACATACAATCTTGTGTCTCTCTTCACAGGTAATGCGTCACCTTTCAAAGTTGTTCGACAACATGGCAAAGATGAAATTCCAGGAAGAGTCCAACGGATCACAGTCTAAGATGGGTCTTGGAATGTTCAGCAAGGAGGACGAGTATGTTGCCTTCAACGAGATCTGTGACTGCAGTGGACAGGTAAGATTGGACTGTTAGACCTTCTCAGTGGGGAGCTGGGGAAAGATGTCCTGGTGATTGATCTGAACTGATTGGTGTATTATTTTTTAAGGTTGAGACCTGGTTAAATCGAGTGTTGGATACAATGCGTGCCACCGTAAGACATGAAATGACAGAAGCTGTCATCACTTATGAAGATAAGCCAAGAGAACAATGGCTGTTTGACTACCCAGCACAGGTTGGTCTATATCATAGAATGGCCAGATCACAGTGATCCTTACTGGTCATTACTTTAATACTATTCTCCTCACTGGATGATCATTTTATCCTTTTTTTTTTTGGATAACCCCTCTTCAGCCTCATCTTTTCATTCATCTGCTTCTTCTTAATAATGTTTCTGAAAGGCCAATGTGTTTGTACAAAGACAAAATTCCTCTGTTTGCATCCTCCAGGCGGCCCTCACTTGCACCCAAATCTGGTGGACTACCGAGGTTGGAATTTCCTTCGCCAGACTAGAGGAAGGATACGAGCACGCAATGAAGGAATATTACAAGAAACAGGTCAACCAGCTGAACACCCTGATCACCATGCTGATTGGCCAGCTGTCTCCAGGCGATAGGCAGAAAATCATGACCATCTGCACCATTGATGTCCACGCTCGAGATGTGGTGTCTAAAATGATTGCTCAGAAGGTCGGTTATCTGTGATGCCCTCCACTAAATAGTCTTTTCTATATGACAATATTTTAATCTGTAATATTTACTGGTTAGTACAGGCCAGTGTGTGCACACTAGAAATGCATTCTTTTATGGCTTTTCTGTTCACAGGTTGACAATGCTCAGGCGTTTGTGTGGCTGTCTCAGCTCCGGCACCGCTGGGATGATGATAAGAAACACTGCTTTGCCAATATATGCGATGCCCAGTTCCTCTATTCGTATGAATATTTGGGCAACACACCCCGTCTGGTTATAACTCCTCTAACAGACAGGTGAGAAAAGGACAACTGGCAGTGGAAAGATGCATCTGGGATTGATTGAAGGATGATAAATGAACCAGGGAAAGGATGTGTTCATGTAGAGGGCAGGGACTTATTTGTGTCATTGATGGAATGTTGTGACCGATATCTGTCCCTCTTGTGGATTCTAGTACTAAAACCTATCCCTTTTGGGGATGCTAAAGTCTGATCCTGGGAGAGTCATGGTTAGAAATTTGAATCAATAACAGAAATCTAGCCCTACACTCCAGGAGAAGAACTAAACATTAGTAGGGCTCCCATTGTCTGCTATATCAGGGGTGAAGATCCATCACTGCTTCAGGCCTTGACCTCATGTGTTCCCCTTGTAGGTGCTACATCACACTAACCCAATCTCTCCACCTCACCATGAGTGGGGCTCCTGCTGGACCTGCTGGCACAGGGAAGACTGAAACCACCAAGGATTTGGGACGAGCCCTTGGAATAATGGTCTATGTATTCAACTGCTCTGAGCAGATGGACTACAAGGTAAATAATGTGCAATAATTAGCTAGTGATTACAAGAGTCTTACATGTGTATGCTCATGTGTGTAACCAGTTACCCTCTTGAAGTTATGGCATCATTAGGTAACCAGCCAAGGTTTCTCAGAATCTGCTATGGCTCGGTGGATGCGCAATGCTACTAATTGTTTTCTGCTTATCTAACAGTCTTGTGGGAATATCTACAAAGGCCTATCTCAGACAGGGGCCTGGGGATGCTTCGATGAGTTTAACAGGATCTCAGTGGAAGTACTATCTGTGGTGGCTGTCCAGGTAATTTATTTTATTTTTTCATGTAAATATAGCGTTTTCATCCTAGGGGCTTTATATTCAGAAGAGGCAATATATCCTTCATCAGTATAGGGGAAGTTTAAAGATGATACACATAGTATAAGAGAAATTTGGGTTTCTTGCTGAAATAGCTCAATGTGCCAGAGGCAAGATGAGGGATGCTCAGGTCATGTTGAGAGAACAGACGAAGACAGGTGAAGGCCTCTATATCACATAAAATGCTTGTATTGACCAATCTCCAGACATGCTGTAGGACTTCTTGGATACATGTTTGTGTGGAGCCCCAGCATTGTGGTACGAAGTTTTTGGGGAATGGCGTTAATGATTGAATTATAAATTAGTCTCATGTATAATATATTATATACCCCATGACATGATATATCAAGTGGCTGAGTTCTCCTCTCCACAGGTAAAAAGTATTCAAGACGCCATCAGAGACAAGAAAAAACGCTTTAATTTCATGGGTGAGGAGATTAACCTGATTCAGTCTGTTGGTATCTTCATCACCATGAATCCAGGGTACGCCGGGCGTACCGAGCTGCCAGAAAACCTCAAGGCTCTGTTCCGGTAAGGGTTAACCCCACTACTGTCTGAGCTTATTTAGAAAATCTTTCATGCCGACATAATTAACATACATTGTTGTGTTTTATTTATAATTATTTATATTTTCTGTGCATGGTGAGCACTCCTCATTTGCATATCATTACCCAGAATCCCTGGGCTGCTGTGGAAGCGCTGCACGCTGTGTAATTATGCAATAATTAAACAGATTTGTTTTCTTACCTGTCTTGGATATGACTTCTTGTTGCGCATTTTTTATTTTTATAATAAATTTTGCCTTTAAACAGCCGCCTTTTAAAGACATTATGTTTTCCAACATAGTATTAAGTACAGAAGCAACTAAACTGCAGAAAATCTTCTTGAAAAACCAAATTTATGTAATAAATATTTTTTACATGTTATCTAAATAACATGTGGGTGGAGAGAGATCCTTCTACACACTCTTCAGAATTAATCTAAAATGAACAATATATTAGTTACATGGGGTCAACATGTTTGGCTGCAATATGGTGAGATAACAAGATCTCCACAACCTTATCCTGATCTATTGTTTGTAAGAATCACTGTAGGAGGTGTGAGACATTCCCACATATGTTATGTGAATGTATTTGTTGTAATTAAATGTATTCGCTTTAAATGGCAAGTGCCGCCTTAATTAAGTTCCTTTATAAAGTAAAGAGCTTACCTAGAGAGGAAAAACTATTTGTATAAAAAATTTGAAAATTGCCTGGTTTGCCAGTTATTTATCTTTATTTATGGGGAGCAGAAGCTGCCATTTTAAGTTTCATTTTTGTCACGGACTCTTGAGATGCTGAGCTGGTTGGGTCAAAAGATCAAGACTCCATCAAACTCTAAGTGAGTTCTAAGCTGGCAATTACATCCATGTTCTGAGTTCTTTAGCAGCTCACATCACCTAACATATAGAGGTCTTGTAGCAATTGGCAAGTGCTAAAGCTTTTACACATTTACTTGGACTTCTATAAGTTAAATCTTTCATAGAAGCGCAACTTGTGTTAGCGGAAACTTCCCCTTTAAAATATGTAATTTCCCTGCTTCCTGTAAATTGTTAATATTAAGTGAAAAATCAATAATGGACATTAAAAAAACATTTTATATTGGTATTAAACCAATCTTTTATGTGTATGTCTGCAAAATGGCATTCATCTTCCTCCCCACTCCCACTGGCATTTTCATACTTGTATATATCACTTCCCGTTTGCATCAGCTGAGTTAGCCGAGTGCATGCTTATGGCAGCTCATTCGCAATGGGAAGTAAATCCATGTTCCCTCATGCAGTCTTCCACAAAACGCTTATATCTATAGTTTGGGAATTTGGAGCTAACTTTGTTAACCAAACAAATCCCACAGCAGATGAATCTTGTAGCTTTTATGCTGGTTTATGTGCCATTGGAGAATATATCCACAAATGTCCAACCTAGGTCTGTTTCTTTGCAGCCCTTGCGCCATGGTAGTCCCAGACTTCGAGCTGATTTGTGAGATCATGTTGGTAGCAGAAGGTTTTCTTGATGCCAGGCTGCTGGCCAGGAAGTTTATCACCCTGTACCAGTTGTGCAAGGAGCTACTGTCTAAACAGGTAAGTGGGTGACACAACAAAGTTCTCTTTCCTCTGGAAGACAAAATATTTTATTATATACACTGAATGTTCCTTGATCTGTACATACCCCTCATGCATTGATCAGCAAGTATTGCGAGTGTCCGCCTCTAGACACTGGTAGGTTCTGCTAAGATTAAGATTCTCTTTTTCCTCCCTCTAGATATTTCTGTACATTTGTAAGCAGTATATATTTTATCTAGTTTTTTTCTCTGACCTCATCCAGTCCTACTAAGACCATCTTTAATACACTCCACTTTTCCTCTCCTCTCCACTTCTACTCTCTCTTCCAACTATCCTCTCTCCCTTCCTTCCAACCCACTCTCTTTCCTCTAGTTCCTCTCTCTCCTCTTTAGCATTGCTCTCTTTCTCTTTTTCATCATTGTTCTTTCCCCTTC
This sequence comes from Discoglossus pictus, assembly GCA_027410445.1. Lineage (NCBI taxonomy): Eukaryota > Metazoa > Chordata > Amphibia > Anura > Alytidae > Discoglossus > Discoglossus pictus. The sequence continues at coordinate 242,711,655 of CM050168.1, read as the reverse complement.
GGACCTGGTTTCTCCCCTCTCTCACGCTAGAAATATAATGTAATGAGTTGACACCAATGGAGCGCCCAATAGAGGACCCAATACAAAAAAAAAAATTGGGTCTCCCCCACTCAGGGCTACAATTTTGTTTTTGCACCGGGGCCTTCCATTGACTAGCTCCACCACTGCATATGTATGTATATCCATACATTCAGTAGATATTTTGTCTATATGTTTGCCTCTGATCCCTTCCACTCCCACACTCTCCCGTGTCTAAGCATATACAAGTGTGCTCTCTCTCCTCTAGCAGTGCTCCCCCTCCATTCCCTATCCCATGTCCTCACTCTCTCACAGTCATTAGCTGTCTCCACGCCTGGCTAGACAGTGATTCTGCGAGTTTAATGGCGAATCCATCTCCGAGCTGCAGAATAAAGGTTACACTATCAAACCTCTGCTCGCTGGCTGCGTGTGACATTGTAATTCAGCTCCAGAGCGGAACAATCTCTCCTTTCTCCGGCGCTTACTGAAGCGTCCAGTCCCACTGCGTCCGGACAATACTGTATGTGACAAAGGGCCCATTGATTTAGCACAGACACTTTGAGGGAGATAGACGCACAATTGCTTGAAGTTAAAGCATTTGAGGTTTACTGTAAGTTAAGCTGAATATGAGCTTACAACTTGTTAAAGGGACTTTACAAAATACTGAGCTGACAAATTTATATCTTGACTTTTTTTTTTAACCCTTTTCAATGGCAGAGCGGCTTACAACAAATTGTAAAGCATTGGGTTGCAGGCCCCTCTATCAAAGAAAGGTTTAAAGAGCATGCAAATATTTTATCTGTTTTATTTACTATTATTTGTGTACACAAAATGAGCCTTTTTTTATTTGATTAGTCGACGCAGGCATCTCAATTGATACACAAACCTCTCCATTATATATTCTAATGTGTTTAGTCATTCGCCATGGCAATATAATAACACCATAAAGGGACGCTCACATTTTTGTAGGTTATTCTTAAAAAGCATGTAAAACTATCTATACATTATATTAGCCATTTTTTCTTAAGTAAATACTTTGTAAGCAATTTAGTGTTGTTAGTGGTGCATTTCATGCAAAGAAGCAGCTTACAAATACTAATTTGCTGCTTTGATGTGCTAATTAGAATCACAGCCTGTTTGTTCATCTCTGTGGTGGCCAAAACAATAACCCCCAATGGTATCATTCAGTTAATCCTTTACCCCACTTGTTTTAAGTACAGATCTGCAAATTGACTCTCTCTGGAATGATTTACTATGAATAAAAAGAATGTATAGCCAGTTTTAATGGTTTAAAGGATGAAAAAAAGTTCCTGTTGTTGTGATAGTTTTTACTTTAACCTAAATGGGACACAGTGGAGGTTCCAAATATTGTATAATTTTAAACCTATAAATATTACAGTATCATTTTGCAGTAAATTTAAATGGACTTTTGCCATTTTTACATGTCAATTTGTTTTTATTTCTGATTCTTTCCTCCCTTCGCTATACGTTTCTACATGCTTAAAGTGATTGTAACAGGTGATAGAGACTGAGAGCAATGCCCAATGTTTAATTGTAACGTACACTGAGCTTGTGCAAATGTTCAAGCAGTAAATACCAATAATTAACCTCTAACACAGATATTCAGAGACTGAGAGAGGCTGGTATACAACAATTCGAAATTTAATTTTTTATAACATTCAACAAGTAAAGTACTAATACTTACCTATAATTTATACATGTTTAAAAATACTTTAAGTGACACAGGAAAGGTACATATAACTATAGTTGGCTGTTTTTTTCACAAAATCTTGAACATTGACTAATTTAAGCATAACTTACATTAAAAAAGTTATCCACATCTCCTAAAGACCTTATCTCAGCTTGCTGTTTTCTCACATTAAAAAAGTATATTTTTAAAATCTTGTAAATTATGGTCCAGTTTAAAAATGATCTAAAAAGTGTGACATTGTGTGTCTGGGGGACCCTCTTGAAATACTAATATCCTGACCTCATTGTACTATATCTTCCAGGACCACTATGATTGGGGCTTGAGAGCCATCAAATCTGTCTTGGTAGTCGCTGGCTCCTTGAAGAGAGGAGACCCAGATCGTCCTGAAGACCAGGTTCTCATGAGGGCTCTACGTGACTTCAACATTCCCAAGATAGTGACGGATGACATGCCGGTGTTCATGGGTCTAATCGGGGATCTCTTCCCTGCTCTGGATGTTCCCAGGAAGAGAGATCTGGACTTTGAGAAGTTTGTTAAACAGGCTGTACTGGACCTAAAACTCCAGGCAGAAGATAACTTTGTGTTGAAGGTAAGATATCCACAATCCCAGCTACATTCAGCATTCTTTCAAACCACCATTGGAAGAAGAGTTTTGTGGAACACTGACCATGTTTCTTGTGCAGGTGGTTCAACTGGAAGAGCTCCTTGCTGTACGTCATTCTGTGTTCATCGTGGGGAACGCTGGCACCGGCAAGTCTCAGGTCCTAAAATCTCTGAACAAGACTTATCAGATCATGAAGAGAAGGCCAGTGTGGACTGACCTCAATCCAAAGGCTGTCACCAATGATGAGTTGTTTGGAATCATCAACCCAGCAACGAGAGAATGGAAAGATGGTAAGTCGGCTATTTGACCTCCAGCCATGTACATAGGCAGAAGTTTATTGGGACCACTCATACATATGTATCATCCTCTAACCTTCTGCTTTCAGGGCTTTTTTCATCAATCATGAGAGAGCTGGCAAACATCACCCATGATGGACCCAAGTGGATTGTGCTTGATGGAGATATAGATCCCATGTGGATTGAGTCATTGAACACAGTCATGGATGATAACAAGGTGATCTAGGGGAACCCAAGTGTATAATTGACTTATATATTTCTAAACATGTATTAGCTTACTCTCATTTCTTGTTATTCCAGGTTCTCACACTCGCCAGTAATGAGCGAATCCCTCTCAATCCTACCATGAGGTTGGTGTTTGAGATCAGTCACTTACGGACTGCAACTCCAGCCACTGTGTCCCGGGCAGGTAGAGTATACATCTATTATATAACTTGTGTTAAGACCTACAATAAAAAAGGTCAATTAAACGGGCATGGGGCTGCTAGTAAACTTCATGACCTTAGTATGTATAGTTAGAGGAGGGAAGGGAAAGGAGAGATAAGAGAGAAGCCTACATATACAGTATATAACAGAGTTTAGAAAAGGCTTTTTGTTATTATCGCAATATATTCCTATCACCGGATCACTGTATGTGGAGTTTCTAATAGACTTAACAATGTAATAAGCTGTGTAATCCAAGAGCATAACAACATTTTTCGCTGCACATGTCTGAATCTTCCATATTGGATATCTAGAACACTGTTTGTTGACCTGGAGTCTGAGGGAAGTGTGCTCTGCTACTTTTCTGTTCAGTAGAGGAGGAGGCCCAGTGTTACCTCATTGGAGAATGAGCACAACATTCAGCATTTAACACTTACCTTCTACCCACCACATTCCCAGAAATAGTACTAAAAACTGCACATTGTGCTTTCCCAGTTCATGCATTGTTCAAGAAGGATAACAAACATGCTGGCATCTAGACACAAGCGAAGTATCTTAAAATTAAGTTTTTCTCTAGAAATGCTTTTACCTCCATGCTTTACAAGGCTGAGTATGTAAAAAACGAATCCCACTTCACAAATGAAACATTTAAAAAAAAAAAAAATCCTTTAAATATATGCATTAGAGCGACTTTGTTCACTGTGACCCATGACTGTTAAATGATGCTATAAAATTTCAGTGTTAAAACTATTCACTGGGCTCTAAGGTTTCTCTCTGTATCGAGCATCTCCTGGCAGAGCACCACTTATTGAATCATTGACATTATGTCTGTGTCTTTTCCAGGAATCCTATACATCAATCCAGCAGACTTGGGCTGGAATCCCCCGGTAACCAGCTGGATAGACAAGAGAGAGGTGCAGTCTGAGAAAGCCAACCTGACCATCCTATTTGACAAGTATCTGCCCCTATGTCTAGACACACTCCGGACAAGGTAATGTCCACTGACGATAGCGGCCATAGAGGGGTTACGTCTTTCTGATATTCCTTATCCTTTGTCACTTTCCCCCGCTCAGCGTTTTGTCCCCTGGCCGGGTCCCTCTATATATCAAAAGTCTGTCCCTGGCCACAGTTCCTTGGTGTGCTTGTTCTCTCTCGATCCAGTCCCGGATTGTCCACATGCCCAGACTCCCCCATCTGCTATCCCAAGATATTCATGCAGTGGCATTGTACAGGTTGTATCCATTAGATCTGACGTTTCTAGTCCCAGGTAATGTTCCAGAGCAACTGCCTCTCCCTGGTCCAGTCTCCCATGCCATGACCCCAGCCCCTCCCTGGGTCCAGTTTGCTCTGCCTCATGTCCAATTCCCCCTCCACTGGTCCTCCTCATGTCCCACCCCCCTCCACCTCACAAACTGTTACATTTGCCAGCCATTATCGGATCTGACCTATCTAATACATGACCTTCTCCCAAAGTCCTTTTCCTCATGTCCAGTCCAGTTCCTCCTCCTCATGTCCAGCTACTCCATTCTCACACATTGACTGTGTTACATTAGCTAGGTATTATCCACCATATTTGACCTCCTCAGTCCCTATCTCCAGACACCCCCAGTGTCCAGCCCTTCTCTTTCTCTCTCTCCCCATGTCCAGTCCCCCCTCTCACACATTGACTTGTTACATTAGCCGGGCATTATCCATCAGCTCTGACCTTTGCAGTTATCCTCATGCTGAACAGAATCAATGCTCTCTGCTCCTCATATTAATGGACTCAGCGCAGCCGCCGCCCTCTCACTGCGAATGCATTAGCTCTGGACCCAGGCAAGACAGGCTGCTCTCTGCTGGGGATAACAAGCTCAGGGCTACAGGTCAATAACAAGAGTAGTGTAACCCATTCATTGCTGGAAGACCTGATGGCTTCATGCTGTCTGAGACAAAATCTCCAAGGGAAACTAAGATGTATTGGTGTCGTACCATCACACAAAGCCACTGACCTGCAAACACAGCAACTGCCAGCACAGCATATTCAGCCCCAATGCATAGCATAGCACACACAGACACTGACCAGCACAGCTCGCACTGACCAGCACACAACACCAGGGTCACTGGCCAGCAAAGCACACTGAGCCACTAACCAAAAAACATGAAACCTGACAGCCAATGACCAAAACAACACTCACAGCCACTAACTTAACAATACACACAGACTATTACAGCACACGCTAACTTGTACAGCATATACAGACAGTAAGTGGCTCCATTGTATATAAAGTAAAAATGTTGTTTCTATCTATTTTGTCCCAGTTCCATGAGACTTTAGGAGCCTGTATGCAGATTCATTACTGATTTATCTGGCAGCCTCCAGATGTATGAGCTGGTGATACTGGCAACCTGTGGGAGATCCTGACAAGACACATATAATATTTATTTACATGACTTAATTAGTGTGCTTTGTATGAACAGGAATCACAGTAGGGCTTTACCATGAAATAATCATTGCACATGGCTTTGTTTTCATTTTTCATGTGCTCAGAGTGTGCATCAATGAGCAAGAGAGCAATAAGGGAGTGCATAAACTGAGGAGGGAGTAATAAAAGGGGCACTTTTGCATCACCATTTAAACTATTTTACTGCAAATTTCTAACGGACATCCAAATCTCCTGAGATTGTATAATCTATCTGCCAACTCCACTTCATTTTAACAGCTCTGATTAATTTTGATATCAATCTATTGGCTCCTCCAACTTTTCATACCAAATTGATCTTCTCGATTGTCAAACTTCTGCCTCCTCCACTGGCTGTTATTTAAAATATTTGGTATGTGTAGCCAATTATGGTCAGCAACTTACACTAATTTCTGTGCAGAATACATTTACTCCCCTTGACAGCCAGTCCCTGAGACCTCCCTGTATGATCCCTGTATGATCTCCATAGACTTCAATAACTCACCTGGTGCAGCCAGGAAATAATAAAACATAATTTTTTAAACCTTTACAGCAAAAAAAGATCCAACTAATATTTTTTTTTTTTTTTTACAAGCTTAAAAGTAAGTTTGGAACTTAAGTGATGAGAATGCATCATCAAGTTTGTTTTGTTTCTTCTCCTAAACAGATTTAAGAAGATCATCCCTATCCCTGAGCAGAGCATGGTCCAGATGCTCTGCCATCTCCTCGAATGTCTACTGACCAAGGAGAACACACCACCCGACTGTCCCAAAGAGTTGTATGAGCTATACTTTGTGTTTGCGGCTGTGTGGGCCTTCGGTGGAGCCATGTTCCAGGATCAGGTAGCGTTTCTTCATTTGTAATCTATACCAGGTTCACATAAGCACCATATTTAGTTTTATCCTATGAAACCTGGAATTGTTAAGAGGCAAAATAATTTTAAACGGCTAAAAAAATCAAAACAATCTTTGATTGTTCCCTATTATAAAAACTGCTGGACAACCCCACATCTGTCTGTAACACGATCTCTCAGCTAACTGATTTTAGTTTAAATTTCCAATAGAGGTGTTTAATAACAGACACCAATGGTCTTCTGTAACACCAACCACCTGTTTACCTTGTTTGGTCATCCAGTGTTTACAGCCAACACCAAGTGAGGTAGATATCTTGCACGGATTGATTGAGCGCTGCTCTCCTCCCAGGAACTGATGAGACCATCATGGAGAGTATTACAGTTGTCCTATTCAAGGAGGGAAAATTAAACTTGACTGCTTAGAGCAGAGGTGACATCTTGGTCTTAAGAGGGCCATCAACAGTCCAGGGTTATATTCTCTATCTGCTTGAGCACAGGTGGATTAGTCAGGATGTATGGAACTGAGTAACTTACAGATGGTAAAAGAGAGAGCCTGAACCCCCAAGCAGGGAGATTGAGAAATCCTGGACTGTTGGCAACCATCATAGAGTTGTCTACCACTTATGGTTTAGATGTTATATGCATTGTGTTTCCTGGCTCCTCTCTTGTTTGTGGTACTTCTGTACAAATTCAACTACAAAAGTAATGGTGCCTCTAGGTATGTATTCTAAAACAACATTTCTTAACTACAAAGGGTAATCCTAAGGATAATTGTAATAAATCATAAAGATCCCCTTTATAGGGCACACCTCTGAAATACCAATCTCAAGAGAGAATAGATCTTAAAACATAACTTTTTAATTCCTTTATTATGTATCTCTACCACTATCACTGGAAGGTGTTTCCAGGTATCTGCCACCCTGTCAGCATTTTTATAAACTATTCTCTACCCTCCAGGTTCAAATCATATCCTTTTTTGTTCCGGTAATCCTGTTTTCCATAAAACATTCTTTTCTTTACTTAATATATTTGCAGGTTTCTCTATATCCCCCTCTCCCTTCTCTCCTCCTTTTATATACGCTAAGGTCATGAAGTCTTTCCTTATAAGTCGTGCTTTTTACACCATGCACTAGTTTAGTAACATGTGTAAATGTTTCTGTTACGCCCCCTCTTGTCCTACCATCTATTCTTTATAGAACAGTTGTGTGTTGCAAGCAGACACGCTGTGCTCTCGCTCGCTGCATGTAGGTACACTGCGTCCTGGTACATGATTGCCTAGTCTCGCTGCCCATGCTAATATTTTATGACTTGCTCAGATATCATCTTAGGAACCTTTTATTAAAGCCTTGCTGCGCCCTGACGCTGCGCTGCTATCATCTCTTGCTTACAATATACAAGAACTATGGGATTACTGCAAAGTGACATATAGCATTTTCATTTAGGAACATCATTTCCTCTGCACCATTAATCCATGAGCCGCCAGAAGGAATCGCAGGCAATATAGATAATAGGATTACTGAGAACTTTCTGCGAGTGTCTGTGTGAGGAGGACGAGGCGGCTAATGTGCCAATCAGGCATAGCAGAGCGAGAGAAGCGGCTTTCATTAAATCATAACTGCTTTAGGGCGTAGTGTCTGTGTCTGGTTAAAAAGGCAAATACACTAATACACATTAAGAAATACTGCTCCATTAGATTCTGTTTTAAGACCAGTACAAATATTTAACATTGTATCCCCCATCTCTTCCTCTTATGTATCCCCAATCTCTTCCTCTTATGTATGCCCCATGTATTCCTCAATTGCGTCCCCCATGTATTCCTCAATTGCGTCCCCCATGTATTCCTCAATTGCGTCCCCCATGTATTCCTCTATTGCGTCCCCCATGTATTCCTTTATTGCGTCCCCCATGTATTCCTCTATTGCGTCCCCCATGTATTCCTCTATTGCGTCCCCCATGTATTCCTCTATTGCGTCCCCCATGTATTCCTCTATTGCGTCCCCCATGTATTCCTCTATTGCGTCCCCCATGTATTCCTCTATTGCGTCCCCCATGTATTCCTCTATTGCGTCCCCCATGTATTCCTCTATTGCGTCCCCCATGTATTCCTCTATTGCGTCCCCCATGTATTCCTCTATTGCGTCCCCCATGTATTCCTCTATTGCGTCCCCCATGTATTCCTCTATTGCGTCCCCCATGTATTCCTCTATTGCGTCCCCCATGTATTCCTCTATTGCGTCCCCCATGTATTCCTCTATTGCGTCCCCCATGTATTCCTCTATTGCGTCCCCCATGTCTTCCTCTATTGCGTCCCCCATGTCTTCCTCTTTGGCGTCCCCCATGGATTCCTCTTTGGCGTCCCCCATGGATTCCTCTTTGGCGTCCCCCATGGATACCTCTCTGGCGTCCCCCATGGATTCCTCTCTGGCGTCCCCCATGGATTCCTCTCTGGCGTCCCCCATGGATTCCTCTCTGGCGTCCCCCATGGATTCCTCTCTGGCGTCCCCCATGGATTCCTCTCTGGCGTCCCCCATGGATTCCTCTCTGGCGTCCCCCATGGATTCCTCTCTGGCGTCCCCCATGGATTCCTCTCTGGCGTCCCCCATGGATTCCTCTCTGGCGTCCCCCATGGATTCCTCTCCGGCGTCCCCCATCTCTTTCTCTCCAGATCAGGAAGCATGAGCTCTACACCTCTTTAAACCTCTCCCTGACATAGTATGTAATGGTCCTTGAGATATTCCTGTGCTCCATCCCAGCTCCCTCCCCATGGACACAGTGAAGGTCACTAGTTTATATTCTGAGCTCTGTTTTAATCTCTTGCCAAACCATTAGATCGATATTTAGAGTCTTGCAAATGTCACAGCTTTTGTTATAAAGGAAAAAGGTTAAAAAACTGCTTTTGCAAATAAAATGGCTTTAAGCCTTTTATCTGTCTGACTGCTCTATTCCCTTGAAAGCAAATCACTTGATGCATGAGAGTTTTATTACTGGGGTAATGACTAGTGGTGCTAAAGTGTACTAATGACAGTGACATGTTTGAGGGCTCTGTCCCTTCAACACACTAACTGTACTAATGGCAGTGACATACTGTATTTATGCCAAGACAGGTACAAATGCTCTTCATTGACTGGAGACTTGGTGTTTTAAGTGGGTTTACCTTGGCAATGCGACAAGCTTGTGCTTGACCAATTAGGACTGCTACCAGTTAGAGCTGCTCCCTCCCCAGGATGACCTCATAAAGGGTGGAGACAAGCAGCTCAACTCAAGGTTTACTAGTTGATCTTTGGAAGTAAGTTTAATTATGAATTTTGCTTTTGTAAATAAAAAATAGGAATTTTACTATAGATTAATAAGTAATTGACACATCTAGCTTGTGTTGTTAAAGTTTTACCATTGTCCTTAATGCTCATTTTTTATTTTGTGTGTCTCCAATGAGGAGGGTCCATGGTGGTCTCCTGTATGTATGTATAACTTTCTCTTATGTCTTCTATTTCAGCTTGTTGATTACAGAGTTGAGTTCAGCAAATGGTGGGTCACAGAGTTCAAGACCATCAAGTTTCCATCCCAGGGAACAGTCTTTGACTATTACATAGACCCTGAGAACAAGAAATTTGAGCCGTGGTCCAAACTGATTCCCAAGTTTGAGTTTGATGCTGAAATGCCTCTCCAGGTTTGTGCCTGACCTGCATTGAAATGTATTTTATCTATAAATACTTATATCTTCTATTGAATCGTGCAATAGAACTAAAATAATAAATAATGTCCACAATTATTGACACATTTTTAAGTTGACTAGGTTGCAAGAAGTGCCAGTGTTTTATTTTTAAATGTGTCTCACCAGAATTTACATGTTAAGTTAGAAAGTTTTAGGATCAGTCATAGTTTGTGGCTTTTTATTCCAAACAAAATTCAAATGTTGATCATAACACCAGAAACCCGAACATACCGTAATTTAGTTACACCCTCTATTGCTTGAACCTGTTGCAGCCATAACATTTTCAGGGGGAAGGTCCTATGTTTCTTGCAAAATCAGTTTGTACAGGAATTAAATGCACAATTTTGTAGTTTTGAAAGACGCTTTAATATATCCTTTCTTGAAGAACAACGCTTGTCAATATGCAAAATATTTTTAGAATATGAAAATACTACTAATAATACAGCCTATAATGTATTGGCCTTTATATGGAATTATGCTGCAGTGCAGGGTCTCCATGAGTCCTTGTTTACACTTCCTCCTAACTCATTTGTAAGATAAAGGAGGATCAGGCACATACTTTTTATTTACTTTTGCCAGTTTTTTTTAGTGTTAATTTTCTCCAGTTAATATATTTTATTTTCCAATAATTTTTTTTTTTATATCTATGACAGAAAGTTCTGAACTACAGTGGCCCTTTAAATGCACAATATTCAATGTATTATTATAGTGTCTTTGATATAAATTGAATATATTTCTGTTAAACAAGCTTGTGATATGAATAAGCCCAGCTGCCTCTCCCAGCCCCGCTTTGACCCATCCTTATCTGGAATCCTCATTCTGTTGATATAAATCCTGATAATCTGCCTCGTTATTCACTGGCAGCAACGATTGGAAAATTTCATTGTATTTAAAGAGACACAAAGCCACACAATACAGCTGAGCCTGCGCTTTCATCTCTAACTGCTACTTACATTTCAGAGGAGACGCAGCTGTATTGTGTGTGAGACAAAGTGAAAGGCTTTGCGTGTTACTTTGTTATATTAACTTCTTTTTGCTTTTTGTTTAAATACTTTAAAGATTCAAGATTCTATTTTCTATAATTTAATTTTTAAAATGTCAGCAAGTTCCATATATACAGTATGCCAACATAAAGCTTCGGAGGATCTCTTGATTGGAACTAGGTAGATATAGGGAGAGAGCCCCTGTAATTCATACAGTAATAAACATTAAATATTTAATAGGGATCCATTTTCTTATATTGGCCAATTCCTTCTGCTGCTTTCTTATAATATAAAGAGCTTATTATTAGTCCTGTTCCGCTTCCTCTACGTCCAAAGGTTTGTCCCAACTCAGCAGCAATCAAAATGGTAGATTTTATTGTAGCAAACTTGAATATAAATGGAAATCTATCAGAGCGTTTATTATTATTTGTATCCATTCTGCAAACATTGTTCCTGTTTTCTAGTGCAGTTCTTCAGACAGGTATATTTTATATATAGTACTGCAGGATTTTGTGCTTTTCTGTCAGCTCCATGCTGGTGTCAGAGCTGTCAGACCCATCCTCTTTTTCAGCACATTTATCACCTGCTGTTTAATAGACCCCTCAGTACTTGAGTCACATCCCTCACGGCCTCGGGCCCCTCTCAGCTCTGGGTTAATGCAGCTCATTGCTAAAGTAACAAGTTCACATATAAGTATAGTAAGTATAGTCTATGTCCGTTGCCTGGGGACTCAGATCTTTGTACAAGCCTCATCCCATAAAAGTACTAATATTAATTATACAGAGACTTTGGACATTTTAATGTAATTTATGAGCATAATTTGGCAGGAAAAAGTAAAAAAACAACAACTTTTGATGGCTCTGCTGGTTTCTGCAGGCATACATGATACTTTGGTGAAGACTGTTCAAGAGAGATGTTTACATTTCTGCAGGAGCAGGACTTGCAGTTATAATTACAAACAGTTGCTTCTGGACATGTGCTGGTGTCCAGTTCCTAAAAGTCCAACTTTTTAATAAACATACCCAATAGGAATCACTTGTGCTGCATTGCATCTGTTGCTGTTGTCTGCAACGTTTATTAAAGTACCTGCAATTCTGGCTGCATCTTTAGATGCATTTTATATCTTAGGAGATCTCTGTAATACCCAGTGCTCTGCACCAACATTTCAGTCTTTGAGGACAACTCATAGACCCTACACGGCCCATACATGGACTGTATAACCTGTACTCAGGCCCATAGAGGATTCATAGATGATCTCTCTGGTTTCCAGGCCTGTTTGGTTCACACCAACGAAACCATTCGAGTGCGATACTTTATGGACAAACTGTTAGAGAGAAGGCGGCCGGTGATGCTGGTTGGTAATGCTGGAACTGGGAAGTCTGTGCTGGTTGGAGACAAACTAGCATCTCTGGATCCTGAAGAGTACATGATAAAGAATGTGCCCTTCAACTACTACACCACATCTGCCATGCTGCAAGGTATGTGTAAGAGCTGCCACTTGGCTACTACATGAATTATAACACTAACTTCATGTCTGTCTGACTCTAACCTTGACTCCAGGTCTTCTCTCCAATATTGCTATCTAACTTCACCATAAACGTCCCTCTTAGTTGCCTTCCATAAACTGTATTTCCATATTTTGTCCAATAATCTAATGGGACCTAACACATGTATCTAAATAAGAACAATGTTTATGAAGGTAATAATTTAGGAGAATACTGTGATGCTCAAGAGAGCCTACAATGCTGAAGTCATAAGAACATCAGAGGCGCTCAATTTGAAAATGGACCACACCAAAGTTTGTTTGCTCTATAGGCATGGTAACCTACTCCGAAGGCAGCACTCTTTCAGCTCACTTGTGCCATTCACAGGAAGAAATGTTCTGTAGTATATAAATCTGGTCTCACTTAAAATTGTGAACCCGCTCTGAAATGCCAGGCAATTCTACCATGAACAGGAGAAACAGCAAAGCCAGACGTACATTTGACCTCTTTGGGGCCACATCACTGAGGTGTAGCTGCACTACCTAAGGCACAGTAAGCAAGGAGTCCACGTCTGGAGTCCCCTATCACCCTTAAGCAGACAGCCCAAGGGTCAACTGGATAAACCAAAGGAAAATCAGAGGTTCTCAGTCTGAGAACAGACAACTCTTAAGTAGTTTTGTTCTATTGGCCTGGTGACCTATTCAGATGTGCAGCACTCTTTTAGCTAATTTGTGCACTTCACAGGGAGACCTATCCTGCTGTATATCTCTCTGGTCTCAAATAATAGAGACCTTAGGCAGACTAAGCCCCAAAGGTAATTTGCATAAGCAACAGCAAAAATAGAGGTGCTTAATCAGAGAGCAAACTAACCTTAATAGATTAGTTCTGTGGTCATGATAATTCACTCTGAGAGAAAACCTCTTTTAGCTGATGTAACTGATATACTTTACTATATTTCTCCCTGTGAAGGGCACAAGTGAGGTAGACGTTTGCTTTCTGAGTGGGCAACCATGCCTATAGAACAAACCTACTTAGGTGTTGTTCATCCTGTTTAGGTTTTCTCACCCTAAGGGTGATAGGGAGCTCCAGACATGGAATCTTTGCTCACTGTGCTTTAGGGAGCGATGCTACACTTTATGGACGAGGCCCAAGAGAGGCCAAAATGTACATCTCGGGTTTGTTGTTTCCCCTGTTGAGGGTAGAATTGTGTGGTGTTTCTAGGCTGGAACATTCTATTGAGCAACACTAGACTGATATATTCAGGATATTCTTCCCTGTGAAGGTCACAAATGAGCTAAAAGAGGCTGGTTACCAGGCCTATAGAACACACCTACTTAGGTGTTGTTAGTTCTCAGAATGAGCCCCTCAAGTCATACCAGCATATCTTACATATATCTTATTTAGGCATTGTTACTAAACAACACCTATTACAACTGTATTTTTACATATTTGCCTTGACATTTTGAGCTAAAGTTACTTGAGGAAGTATATTTCAGAAGAATGAGGAGTGCTTGCATCTTCTTAGTCACATCATTTATGTAGGTATCTAATTTTTGGGTCCAGGGCACTCGCCAAGGTTCTAAAATACAAAATATTATTTTAGGTTTGAGTTACTTGCTAATTTGAAGTTGATCCTTACAAACTTTTATAATTTCCTTTAGAGGAGAAGGGGTAACTGTAAATGTAACTGGGGTTTTCATGATAAAACACTATCTAGTCAAATGTGAAACTGGGTTAGGGAAAACCGTGTGTTTAGTTAGCGTTTTTGGCTAGATACCTTACTTTAGCAGCTAATGTGATCCAACCCAATATGTTTCCTTGGAACATTCTAGAGCTCTCATGTCCTAATAAGGTCTCATTTAGCTTGCGTTTGTGGCATTATTTGGGAGGTAGAGAATGTCTCTCCTAGACAGGCAAGTTCAGAGGAGGTAATTGGTGCATTTGCTTACGAAATGGCAAACCAGCATTGTGATTCATTAGAACGAACACTCCGGTCACGTTCTGCGCACTCCAGACACGAGGAGGAATATGAATGTAGCAATTAGAACGACAGCAATGTACTATTAGAAATATTCAGTTAAAAGGTCACAGGAGCAGGACTGTGTGTTTCTGAGAACATTTCACCACGTGGGGAGCTGGTGCCATCACTACAGTAGGAGCAATGATCTTTCCTAACCCGTTCACTGCCAACTAGACAGTACTGTTTCACTGCCAGAGGGAAAAAAGGGAGCACACAACTTCCCAAGGTTTAGTTTAAGCCTTTCACTAGCAATGGTACAAGTGGAGCATTGTGTAGTCTCGCAATTTATTTACAAATCAACTTAACTTGTCTACCATCAATGCCAGCAATACCATATAATAGATGTAATTGTGTTTATAATGTTTCTTTTGCATCTTGGTACTTTCAAAGTACTATGCTCAGTTCTCGGTCTGTTCCTGATATCTGTAGCCCACAGATATCTAAATAATCATCTAATCCCTTTGTACCAACAGCTATACTCGAAAAACCTCTGGAGAAAAAGTCTGGCAGGAATTATGGTCCACCAGGTACAAAGAAACTGATCTACTTTATAGATGATATGAACATGCCGGAAGTGGATACGTATGGCACTGTGCAACCACACACTCTCATCCGCCAACACATGGACTATGGCCATTGGTAAAAAGCTGATGGGGAATTTAATGCCAAGGCTTGGGCAATGGGGCTATAATAGAGGGTGGAGGCTTGTGCTCAAATAGAAAAAAGATGAGCGAGTTTGAAGCTCCCATCTGAGCAACAAGTTAAAGAGCTGAATTGCACAACTGAGATATTTTCAGAAATTAGGTTTGAGAGCTCAAATGAAGATGTGTCGATGAGTTACAGATCAGTATGGTGAGGATCAGATGGAGGGCTGAAGATGAGGGTATGTTGTGAGCTGAGGGTGAGAATAGGTTAGAAAAATAAATTACAGTTATTACTTTTTCTTGTAATATGAGTATCCCCTTATTTAGCTGTGTTTAACATCACTAGGTATGATAGACACAAGTTGTCTATGAAGGAAATCATGAACGTCCAGTACGTGTCTTGTATGAATCCGACAGCCGGCAGCTTCACCATCAACCCTCGTCTTCAGGTGATTACATTTCCAGGCCCAATGAATGTGGTCCTGGCTCCAGAGATGTCATGCAATAATTAATACATGGAGCTGTGCCATTATAAAAAATCCAGTAATGGAAGAGTCATTTCACTCATTGAAGTGAAAGAATCACTGTAATGCCCTGTCAGGAGCAAAATGTTTTAATTAGCCATTGATCATTAATATAATTTCAATTTTTTTTTAAAACAACAATATTCAACATGAATTAAATTAATTATCTTCTCAGCATTCAGCCCAGTTGCTTGCCTCAGCTCCATATAAATCCATTAAAGGTTTATGTAAGAGAGGTGGGTTATGAATGCATCCAGTAGAATGCCCACCTAGCAAAGTTTGCATGGAAACAGTTTTTGCAATATAATAAAAAATGTGCTGGTAAAGATTTTGACACCCCAAGCAACTGTGATTTGCATAAAGGATATCTCATTTTTTATGATACATTCATTATGCAGCACATGCGCATGCTGATTTTCAGCCAAGCAGCTGTGACACTGGATGGCAAAAGAGAGTTGAGGGAGGGGTTGATAAGTAGTGCAGTTGGTTCTGATCTTAATAAACACACATAAATCTCTAAATAAGCTTATGCTTAGACAAAACAATGATAAAGCAAGAAAAGTTAAACACAAAAATATATATTTTGATTTGATGTGACAGTCAAAGTATATTACAAACCTTTTTATAAGCTGAGATGGTCACAGACTCTAAAAATATAAATCACATACATAACACAGGAAATAACACTGCACTAGGCAGTGCTCACAGACAGAGCTATAGAAATGCTATCATATGATTACACAGAGCTCAGACAACACAGGAAATAACACAGCATTACACAATACTCATAGACCGAACACAAGAAATAACACAGCATTATGCAGTACTCACATACAGAACACAAGAAATAACACAGCATTACACAATACTCACAGACAGAACTATAGAAATGCTATCATAGGATTACACAGACATAACACAGGAAATAACACAGCATTAGACAGTGCTCACTACAGAGCTCAATAAATTATATCACAGCTTTACATATTTAGTAAAGGAAGGAAATTACACTAAAGGAAAGTGTCTGAGATCATGTGACTTCCCATTGTAGGGCAGACTTCAGGTGATAACTGAGCATGTCTGTAAATCCCCAGGCACAAAAGTAACATTGTATAATATATGCTAATATTCTCTGGGAATTACTGGGGGTGTCAACATTGAGAGAAAACTCTTTGCAAAAGTAAGAAAATCAGCACTTCAGGCTAACAGTTTAACTGTTTACTTTGGAATTTATTAATGCAATTTTTTTCAGACACTATAAATTCTCCTCTATCCGATGCATTCAAAATCCAGCTCACTTACATATACCTTTTAAGGTAGTGGGTTAGGAGGCAGTTTCAAAGGGCTTATAGATAAAGGCCAGTTGGTTTGTAGACCTGGGCTTAATACTGGCTGGAAACTTGTTTTAAATTAGTTTCCCTTAGCAACTAACAGCTTATTAGCTCTGGCTTGGAGGCACCCACTGAAGAGTATGGTCTTAACCCTCTATATACAGACTTAGGACCTGCCTCTCAGCCAGAGGTATGGCCTTATTGGGGTGTCGACAGGCAAATTGGCAGCAGGCCGAGAAGGCAATGAAAGTTTATTAAATTTGTAAGTCACTGAATATAATTTGTATTTATCAGCAGTGGCTACTTAAAACATCTAGATCCTATTGTTAGGGCATTATAGCGTCTTGTAAAGGAACACTCATCCCTTGGTTTCACTGTCTCTCTATTTCCCATCCCTCTCTTTATTCACTCCATTCTCCTCATCCTCTTTTTTTCAGTCAATTTCTACTCCTCATCGTTTCTCCTATTTTTAATGTTTGAGACCCACTGGTTTAACCGACCTTGTGGTGCCATTTTATTGACTCCCCATTCTTTTCCTCCCATACAGCGTCATTTCAGCGTATTTGCTCTCTCATTCCCTGGCATGGATGCCCTGTCTACAATCTACAACACCATCCTGACCCAACACCTGAAGATGGGCAACTTCCCTGTGCCTCTGCAGAAGACCACTACTCAGCTCATCAACCTGGCCTTGTCCCTCCATCAGAAGGTCACCTCCACCTTCCTACCAACTGCTATCAAGTTCCACTACATCTTCAACCTACGAGACTTATCCAACATATTCCAGGTCATTTGACTTTTTAAATTACATCTTAGAGAATTTTTTAGAAAGTTTCTGAAATCAGTTTGTTTGCCAACACAGTCATGCTCTTACGAACATGTAGATTTTGTTAAGAACCCATAGTGCCCTCTTGTCTGCATTTTATAATACCTTCCCATTGTCATACCTACTTAAAAAGATCAGATTTTATTAACCCTTATGCTTGCCCAGTCATTGCTCAAATCACTTTTACTGGAAGGCCTTTCCACTTATCTACCACCCTTTCAGCAAAGAGTATTTCTCACTGTGAGTGCCAGCTGCTTCCTTGCCAACAGGTCAGTCCTATCGCTTTCTGCACACTTTGACAATGCAGGGACACGTCTCATTCTCATTATCTACACTAATTAAGCTGCTTATTTTAGCCCGTTTGGTAATGACACAATTAGCACAGGCCTTTCTTGTAATGAAGGGAGCTGTTAGGCTGTTTTGACAAGGAGACTCATGTCGAGTGGCATGTCCCAACTCCTGTGGGTCCAGTGTAGGATTAACGTGCAATATAACATGATACAGACACTATGGTATGACAGCTGAGTGCAGGTGGGAGAGACTGATAACAATCTGTGTGTAATCGGGACGAAACGCCCTATGAATTGTCATTGGGAGTCTACGGCAAGAGCACTACTTGGTGAATCTGTATCTTTTGAACTGGTAATTGCTGAAGTTTATAAACCCTCACTAAAGTGACACATCAAGTCTCAGTTACTGCAGAAATGAAATCTATACATATAAATATATATATCTGCAATTGGCTGGAATATAAAAAAAATGAGTGGAGGTGTGGAAAAACTGAACTTTGAAAGTTGGTTATTGTAAACAGAAGTTACATGAAAAGGTCCTTCCAATCTCTTAATGACACTTTATCTTATGAGGTTAATTATCGCTCACAGAATAATGATATTTACCTGCAATAAAGTCTGTAGCAGAGTGTGAGGATCTTTTTGTTTAATTTTTGCTGAAATATCCAACATTCAATCTCAATTATCGAACAGGTCACTCAATCTTTTGTAATAAAAATAAATTGCAACATATATATAAATATGTTTAATCCAACCTTGGCTTTGCATTAAAGATGTAATACAGCATGTATAAGCTTAAAGGAAGCCATGTTTGATAATGGCTATGGATTGAAGAGCGAGGCATTTGTGGGCACATTTGCAAGTCCCAGCTCAGCTTCCCAGAATGCAGTGTAATAACTGTTTTTCTCAGAATTCGGAGCTTGAAGCAGGTTTTTTAACTTGTTTTAGATGTTCAAATGTGAACACAGATGTACTATTTATTCTCTCTCTTTCTCTCTCTGTCTCTGTCTCTGTCTCTCTCTGTCTCTGTCTCTGTCTCTCTCTGTCTCTGTCTCTCTCTCTCTCTCTCTCTCTCTCCTGTTGTAATGCTTAAACATGATCTGGAAAGCATACATTTTTAATTGCATTGAATCAAAGCTAACAATTTCATTAGCAGAGGGGGCTGCAACACATTAGTTGGCAGTGCTTAGCTGGCCCTCTCCTGATGAAAGGGTTACTTTTGACACAACTGTGAATGAGATAGTTGTGTGTCCCATTAAGCTAAAATATGACTGTTTCTGAAGTGGGCTGCTCTCTCCGCCGCCCTCTCATTCACAGGGGTGTTCCAGGACGCAGTGATCCCTAGAAAGTGTCTCCTTGCTGGGATAATCAGCATATTCCACATTCCCTCAGCCAGTTGTGTACGGTGGCCCAGGCTCATTATTATATGCCACAGCAAACTGTCATTCAGGATTAGCAAGTAATGAAACCTTAGCCTGATCACTCTCAGCTGGGGCCGTGTCCGAAGCACCTTGACATTGAGCTGCAAGTTTAATTACTTTACACTTTCTAGGAAAGTGCTCCGTAATTATAATATTCATGGTGATGGTTGTGAGTGATTAAACGGACTGTGACATTACAAGGAGGAGAGGGGGGTCTGACTAGCAATGTGTGGTCCTGCAAAAGCGCACCTGGGCCTTATACTGAAGTGATAAAGAACCTGTGGAGATTTCAGATCATTATATTTCCTTTGCAGAGCACCAGTATATTCCGTGGAGCTATGTGTAACACGCACACACACACCTACACACACCTACACACGTACGTACACACACACACGTACGTACACAAACGTTATTCTGGATGGAGGATCTCTTGAGCACAGTGACAGCCAAAGTGTAGTAAAAGCTGTTTGTCGTTTTATAATTTTTCAACTGCAAAGCTTTACATTTTCTATGGGTATCTTATTATTATTGAAAGTGTCTCATTGAGGAACCTTTAATATATACATATAAATATATTACATAACACTGACATTTTTATAATATATTTAAAAGGTTCAAATTATGTCCAAAAACATGACACCTTCACATTTTCCCTCCAGATACATCCATTTAGTGTGCATTAGTTAATTTTATATCTTAAGACCTGAGTTGCCTACACTAACTCGTCTCGTCATTGTATTTTAGGGTATTCTGTTCTCGACGCCTGACTGCCTGAAAAACCCCCAGGATTTGGTGAAGCTGTACCTGCACGAGTCAAACCGCGTTTACCGAGACAAGATGGTGGAGGAAAAAGACTCAGATTTGTTTGACAAAATCCAGACTGAGATGGTGAAAAAGTTCTATGATGTAAATAGCTCAAAATCTGATCCTAGTGTGTCCTTTGGCTTAATCTGTAGTCTCTACCACCCATGAAACGTCACATCTTGTCAATTTATTTTTCATATAATGATAAGCTATGTTCATCACAAGCATTTATTTATTCAGTACTATTTGACATTGGCTGGAAGGTTATTGTGTTTTACTTGGTTGATTCTCATTTTGTAATGTGGGATTCCATCTTGGAATATTAGTCTACCTGTAGCTTGGGGACAGCTTCATGCTGGGCTTTGCTCTTTTATTTAGTAATGTTGTCAGCTGGCTTTGTATAAATTATTAGGTATTTAAGTTTAGCGAATAATTAAAAAATTATGTTTACAGCATCTTTTAAACAAACAAATAAACAATAATCTATTAATAATCTAACATTTCTGTCCATTTAGTTTTGTGCTCTGTGAATGCATAAGGACGGAGTGTATAAGTCTGGTGGACATGTTTTCCTTATACTACCTGTATACCTGCTCTGTCTCTTCTCTCTGTTTGTGGCGGCTTCAGTTAGAAGTCTTCCATGATCCTCACAAGCTCTGTTGTGTTTCACAGGACATAGAAGAAACCCTGGAGCAGACACGGACCCTGAACATGTACTGTCATTTTGCCATCGGTGTGGGCGAACCCAAGTACATGCCTGTCCAATCATGGGAATCGATAAATAAAATCCTGGTTGATGCGTTAGACAATCACAATGAAGTCAATGCTGTGATGAACTTGGTCTTGTTTGAGGATGCCATGTGTCACATGTAAGTGTTATGGGACACCGAAAAGCTGTGTGTCATATGTAAGTGTGGGACACTGTAAAGTCATGGGTCACAGGTAAGTGTCCATGACTTCAAGGAATACTGAATAGCCCCATGTGTGCCCCAATCTCTTTACTTTATCAAGTTTAAATCATAGAAAAAAGGAATAATAAATGAAACCAGGCTTTATATATATATATATATGAGAGAGAGAGAGAATTTAGTTTGCCCTGTCTTTCTGGAGGAGGCATTGTGCAAAGCTGTGTATATTATTTTATATGTCCTGTCATGGAGGCTTGCATGTGCCCTGTTATACCTCATGCTTTGTGCCATGCTGTGTATATTATTGAGCATGTTGTGTGGTGCAGGGGGGCACGTGCCCTGTTATACCCCATGCTTTGTGCCATGCTGTGTATATTATTGAGCATGTTGTGTGGTGCTGGGTGGCACGTGCCCTGTTATACCTCATGCTTTGTGCCATGCTGTGTATATTATTGAGCATGTTGTGGGGTGCAGGGTGGCACGTGCCCTGTTATACCCCATGCTTTGTGCCATGCTGTGTATATTATTGAGCATGTTGTGGGGTGCAGGGTGGCACGTGCCCTGTTATACCCCATGCTTTGTGCCATGCTGTGTATATTATTGAGCATGTTGTGGGGTGCAGGGTGGCACGTGCCCTGTTATATCCCATGCTTTGTGCCATGCTGTGTATATTATTGAGCATGTTGTGGGGTGCAGGGTGGCACATGCCCTGTTATACCCCATGCTTTGTGCCATGCTGTGTATATTATTGAGCATGTTGTGTGGTGCAGGGTGGCACGTGCCCTGTTATATCCCATGCTTTGTGCCATGCTGTGTATATTATTGAGCATGTTGTGGGGTGCAGGGTGGCACATGCCCTGTTATACCCCATGCTTTGTGCCAGGCTGTGTATATTTTGAGCATGTTGTGTGGTGCAGGGTGGCACGTGCCCTGTTATACCCCATGCTTTGTGCCATGCTGTGCATATTATTGAGCATGTTTTGTGGTACAGGGTGGCACGTGCCCAGCGTTCAGAGCACCACCAGGACTCTTAACAGTCTGATCTTTCTCCTGTTCTTATGTAGCTGCCGAATCAACCGTATCCTGGAGTCTCCCCGGGGGAACGCTCTGCTGGTTGGAGTGGGAGGGAGCGGCAAGCAGAGCCTGACCAGGTTGGCGGCTTTCATCAGCTCCCTGGAGGTCTTTCAGATCACACTGAGGAAAGGATATGGCATTGCAGACCTCAAGGTAACTGCAAATATATCAAAGGACTTAATACAGTTCAGGAGTGAAGTGTCTTATGGGAACAGAAGGAATGCAAGAACAAGAGGTCATAAACTGAACATGAAGGGTGAAAGTTTTAGGGGTAATGTGTAGTAGTACTACTTTACAGAAAGGTTAGTAGATAAGCGGAACTACCTTCTAGTTTAAGTGGTAGAATGCATGTTTGGTATATGCAAAAAGCCACCCTTAGTCAAGTTTTAGGTAAATCGAATCTGCTTTGTTGCTTCTCATAGAAAAGTCCTGTCTTGAACCTTCTCAGAGAGGCCATCCCTGACATTAGCACGGAAAGAGGCCTGCCTGCAGATTCTGTTCATTTTCTAAACCTACGATCCTTATAAAAAACTTTTTTTTATACAATGTAGAAACAACTCCCTTAAATATATGTTGGTTCAGTTCCCCAATGAATAATTCCTGGAATGCCCTAATAAGTGGAACTAGTTGTTTTAATTATGCATTGATCATTAATACAATTCCTACTTAATAATTTATAATATAATTACTCAATATTACATTCAAGTTTAAACTTGTCTCCACCACGGTAAGGTCACAAAGTGGGGAAAGAGGGGTTCGTTGGCTGAGAGATAGGCCTAAAAGGTTTTAAGAACAATCAGACTAGAGGCCAAACAATTATTCATAGTCCATCTAGCTCTTTGTCAAGGAAAATCAGATTAACACAGGAAGCCTCCAGACAATGGAGAACACTGCATTGATATAACCTTATGTCTGAAAATGTTGAACTGCCTGCCACACAAAACCTCCTCCCTTTGTTGACCTCAGAGTTAGCAGAGACCAGCAGCAGACAAGTCTGATATTTAAAAGTAGTTTATTTTTAAAATCATTAAATAGGAATAATATTAATGCTCAATGGCTAATTTAAAATATCTAACACATATTGTTATGGTATTATGGTGTCCCTTTTATTGACAGGTAGGGGTCAGCAATTAGAACTAATCTTTTGGTCAGGTCCCTGGCATCTGCCTGGGGTGCCGCACTTTGAGGGGGACATTCTGCTAATGGACATTGACATATTTAGCTCTACTGATATAGTAAAATGTAATTAGACACTGAAGGATAGTGTGTAAATAAGCACACATTGCAAAGTATGTCACCCACTTTGCACTGCTCTCTCCTAAGTAGTGGTCAGTAAGTGGGGCACCCAAGGACTCTTCTAGATATAGGACTTGCCCACCGTCCAATGTAAGGGTTAATATAGATGTCCTGATGTTTTCCTATCTGGATCCTAATATCACTGCACTTAACTGGGTAACTAGCTCATTTTTGCAATGATTAAAATCCACACATTTTTGGCAAGCTGTGCCTATAAAAAGGTTATCACAACCTTCAAATAAACCCATTTCTGTGTAATCTTAATGTCCTGCCCACTCACACTCTGGGTGGGATTCTCTGTATAGTTAATTGGAAGCAGACTGCCAGCTCGCAGGGTTCAGTGTGTGGGAGATGCCGTATCCTCTGTGTCTCATTACAATCTTGCACCCTGAAAAGCTATTAACAAAAACTCAATTTCACAACCCCTTCATTGCCAGAGAGCTGTGTGAGCTCAGGAATGGTAATAAGCACTATAGAGGAACATTATTTTGGAGTTATTATATCAGATGAGTAGCTAAACAATGCAACAAAATGGCAAGAAAAGCCAGTAGGATGTTTACTTCCCTTAAAAACTGTTGGCCACATTAAATTCCAAGCCAGTAACTCCAACGTGAAGCTCGTAACGGCTGCGTGCTTGAAATTTGTCCGAGTTATGGTGCTATTAAATTAGAAGGGATGCAAGCTACAAGCTGGAGACGCAAAACCGTAAACCATTTGTCGGCTTTGCGGGGTAGAACGCAATCAATTAAGCAAGCCCATAGTTACGGGTTTAGATGGAGCCAATGGAAAACGGAGATCATCAGCATTGCATCACAAGAAAATGGAGGATGGATTATAAAGTCTTACAGGGTTTAATTACGATCTACGAGGAAACCCACATTCCAGTCAAAATGCGTTATTAATAAAGCCACAAATATGATATTCTATCACATGCAAGTTACGGGGATGGATATAACAACTAAAATATACATGAAATAAAGTGTTTTTCTGAGGGGATTTACAGGCTTGAGAATGTTGTGCTATTAATTTTAAGACCTTTTAATAAAAGTACAATAGTGTGTTTTTATTTTCATTTCAAGTGCTACGTATTGGACCTTACCCCCCTTGCGGGTCCTCTCGAACATACGTTGGGCTTGGGGCTCCATTTGGGTGTTACGGGCTTGCTCGCGAGTAACTTTGTTGCAAATTTAATAGCTAAATTGAAAAAGTACGGGCTTGACCGATCAAAGGATTTATGGGCGCGAAGTTCAACATTGCTCAACACGTAAGCTATTCTCGGCCTTGATGCGTGTTAACCCGCAAATCATCTGCGGCCTGTGTTAAGGGGCTAATTTAATAGCAAAAAGCCCTACGATCTATGTTGCGGGCTACGCTTTAACGCATAGCCCAAATTTAATGTGGCTTTGTGTCTGGAGACCGGATCGCCAAAACGATAAAATAAGACAATTCAAAGGAGTGGGGTGTACCTGATTTCTTTGTGCAAAACGGTGTCATATTGGAGTTCATCTTTAACAGCTAGTCTGTCTGTAGCTTGACAGGAGGCATATCCTGTGGGGCTTACTATTCCACTGAGCTCTGTTGTCAAGCAGATTTATTAATAGAGATATTATCTGAATCCTTTGTTTTCCTTCCACTCTTCAAAAGGAAAACGTCTGTCAGCAAAATTGAATAGAATAGTTAAAATGTAAAGGCTTATTTTTTTTAAACTGTGTAAAAACATTCTGCAAGTCAAGTTCTTCATAAGAACCTAATATAAATATGATGCATCAATGGTCTTATTGTGGTGTGACTTCGGTAAATCTCTTTCTCTTTTGCACCTTTAGGCTGACCTAGCGAATCAGTACATAAAAGCAGGAGTGAAAAACGTGGGCACTGTGTTCCTCATGACTGACGCACAAGTTTCTGATGAAAAATTCCTAGTCTTGGTCAACGATTTGTTGGCGTCTGGTAAGTGCCTCAACATGAAATTGAGAAGTGGCGTCTAATTAGAATAATTCATTAATACAATGTCTGGTTGGGAGCAATGAAGGATTTGCCAGTTATTTCAGATGATTTAAAAGTAATAGAAAAGGGGAGGATAGAACCGATCTAATTTGTACTGGGGCACACCCTGTTCAGATCTTGATTAAATGGGCAAAAACCTTTTAAACTATAACGTTTATTAAATAATTTATTAAAATCCTTGTTGATAAAGATAAAGAGACACACAGTCTGATGGAATATAATATGAATCTCTATTGATATCAAAAAATGATCAGCATATATTATAAACACCTAAAAGTGTTGGTGCAGACCATATAGAGAGTGACTAAAACAAAACAACAAGTGACTGGTGCTAAAGTGAAGGTACTGAGTGCTAAAAGTGCTGCAGTAAAGTATTGCACTATCATCCGATATAAAGTGCAATTAATAAGGTGCTGAAGAGTTGCTCTTAATTGGCAACATAAATTGTTACAAAGGTCTATACCAATACTAATGTCAGCATTGGTATAAATATGAGCTATATTACTTATATTTAAATGCTGTATAAAAAGTTGTCTCAATAGAGAATAATAACTCTGTTAAATTCCTCCCATTGCCAAAACCCCTCCTAAATTCTATTAGAAGCTGCACCATTCAGGTATTTGGCATATTCAGCAGTTGAGGGGTAGGGGCATTACGCTATGGGCTTAGGTCCATGTGGAACACTTTCCTGGGGGGTAATCCAGAAACGTTGTCGGGTGAAGCAGTATGCTGGACGCTTGCTGATGATGTCACTAGCTAGCATCTAGGCAGTGTTCCACATGGACCTAAGCTCACTTTTTACTGGTACATATATATATTTTTGTTTTAGTCACTCTCTATATGGTCTGCAACAATACTTTTAGGTGTTTATAATATATGCTGATCATTTTTTTATACCAATAGAGATTCATATTATATTCCATCAGTAGGTCCGACTGTGTGTCTCTTTATTTTTATCAACAAGGATTTTAATAAATTATATACATTTTAAAATGTTGTTGCCCATTGATTGAGCTCAGAACAGGGTGTGCCCCAGTACAAATGATATGTTCTATCCTCCCCTTTTCTATAACATTCATTATTATCTCAGCGAGCACCCCTGTAATCTTTCAATAAGGTCAACACTTTGAGCCACCACACCTTTTTTTTCTTCTTCTTTTTTTTTTTTTTAAAGTAAGAAACATCAGTAGGATGGTTAAATGTATTTGAAGAGGAACTAGCAGCAGATAATGGTTGGTACTAATGTCCTTCTATAGACCCCTAGTCAGAAAAAAGTGTGACTAATGCCACTTTATAGACCCCTAGTCAGACCTCACCTGGATAATGAGTCCAGTTCTGGAGACTGGATCTCTAAAGGATATTAAGACATTTAGAGACAATTCAAAGCAGACAACTTAAATGGTGAAGGGTCTAAAAATCACAACTTATAAGTAAGTAGTCACCGTGACCTTAATTTGTATAGATTAGAGGAGAGACGAGAGAGGGGCATATGAGATCTGCAATTATATCAAAGGGGTTATTAAAGTTCAGGAAGGAAAAAGAGGAGCAAGAACAAGAGGTCATGATATGAAGTTGGAAGGTGAATATTTAAGAATTAGTACAGAAAAGTAGAATAATTCACCAATGGGAATGGTACATTTAAGACCTTGAAGCCACCTTGGGAAATGCATAGAGGCTGCCCTGATATAGGCTTGCATGGTTTATGGAGATTGGTCTTGACTTTAACATTTTGGTTTTTCAGGTGAGATCCCAGACCTGTTTCCAGATGATGAGGTTGAGAATATAATTGGCAGTGTCCGTAATGAGGTGAAGAGTCAGGGGCTGATGGACACCAGGGAAAACTGCTGGAAGTTCTTTATAGACCGAGTCAGGAGGCAGCTCAAGGTATAAAGCAATTGTTACCATGTAAAACCTATTGTGTTGGAACACTGTATGCATCACCCAGAAATGTTAGTGCAATGATTAGATAAAGTGCTGCTTTCTGGAACGCCTGGTACATGTTTTGTGATGATTAAAATGACTCTGTAAAACTCACTCTGTATGAAATTGGCAAAAATATCTAAAATGATGAAAAGTTTTACTAAAGCAAAATAAATCACATTTACGCTCATTCTTAAGCTGACTTGCAATGAAGGCTGATCAAAATACTCCCTCCTCCCTTGCTAGTTACGCTTTACAGTTTTTAGAATCACATGCTGACTTCTCAGCCAATCACTAGTCACATCCCAGGTATTTTATTGTGATTGGTTGAAACACTAATACTGTAAAATGTAAAAAATATCCTCCTCATAACACTTTCACTGACAGAGGAGCCTGAAATTCATTTCAACACATTTTTTGTTTCCACATGAATTAAACTAGACCTTCCCAACCCAATGTTCCTCTGTAAAACAGATAATTACCCACTGACATTTACAGCCCTATGTTCAAGTGCCTGGGAGATGTAAAATATACATGAGGTGTCTGGGTGTACCAGCCCATGCCGCGTCTCACATTGCTAGAGGGATAAGCACAAGGGCAAGTTATTATCAAGAATTAGTTTATTTAAGCATGCTGGAGATTCCCTAATTTTGGTTACGTTCTTTGTTAATACATTGCCTTGGTGGAAAGAGAACATTTAAAGGAAGTTAAATGCATTATATATATTGCCTGGAATTGACTTCCTCTTGTTTAATTAACAAGTAGCAGGGATGGAGAAAGCAATATAACCTTTACTTATTGTCCAATTTCTATATCTATTACTAACCTTTTTAAAACAAATATTACTGGTTAAGATGTTCCTTTGGTGAGCTGCTTGCACAGGCAGCTTTTCTGTGTCCCTTTAACAGAAAAAAATTCAGAAGATTAGTATAATGTCAGCTGTGTGAGAGGTAATTTATTGTTTTGACACATTTGGCTAATGGGCTACCTGTTTTAGAGCTCTGCTGTAGAGGCAAAGCAGTTGGTGGGTGTCTATTTCAGAAATACAGGAGCCATCTAGGCATTGTATAAAAGTTACAAATAAAAGTTGATAATTATAATAAAATTGTAGCGAGAGCACAAGAAGAAATTAAGCAAACTCACACTGGCTTATATTCAGATTGATTTCTGTTCAATACCCTCACATTCCTCACTCTTTTTTTCTTTCCGCAGGTCGCTCTCTGTTTCTCTCCAGTAGGGAACAAGTTAAGGGTCCGAAGCAGGAAGTTCCCAGCAGTGGTCAATTGTACGGCCATCGATTGGTTCCACGAATGGCCCCAGGAGGCTCTGGAGTCTGTCAGTCTCAGATTCCTCCAAGAAACAGAAAACATTGAGGTGAGTCCTCAGTATGATCTTCAGGGTCTAGATTATAATGCTGTGCCAAGGCCGTGTTTCTGCAATGTTTAAAGTCTTGGATTTTGCTGCTTTATCCTTGACAGCCGAACAAGTATAGATTCACTATAAGCACATATTTATTAAATTGCCATTTTTTTTTGCCAAGCAAAACGTTTCTGTCTGAGGGAAGGCTGGTGAATGGAGAGTCCTGGTGCAAAATATTTTGTGGACCCCATTGCATCTTCTCTGTAAAAGTCAATAAAAAAAGTTAAAAGTTTTTTTGTGTAGGTGACCAGAGCCCCTTTCTGTAAAAATTAACTGCAACCCTCTCCTAATAAATTAAAAATCCCTCCTTACCCCAGGCTGCTGCTGTTAGAAGAGGGTCTCTAACCTGCCGTAGGCCCTGGTTCGTGGCACCTGCTACACCAGCAGTATCTCCAACACAGGTTTCCATTATTTAAATGATTTGAAATAAAATTTTTGAAGAACAAAATGCAATGATCCTATGTAAACACTGATAAATGAATGCTAAGATTTTGCCAGAGAAGGTTTGATAGACCATTTGAAACATTTTCAGTTGCAAATAACTCATTTAATTAAAACCCAATGTGAGTGTGGCTGGCATTAAAAAGCATAGGTAAGAGGGAGTTTAATTAGATGGAGTTCACCAAAATGCCAATTAAGAGAATCACACCGAATAGATATTACCAATATGCCAATAAACCAGATATATTATTCGCTACCAGACTAAGATCAGCTCCACTTTATAACCTATCACATATAATAGTTTCCATAGTGGGGGGAAGAGATACAGGGAGGGAGAGGCGGCGGGAGACACAGGGGAGGGCGAGGAAAGATACGACGGGGGGGACGAGTAATGAGAGACGGGGGCCGGACCGGTAATGAGAGACGGGGGCCGGACCGGTAATGAGAGACGGGGGCCGGACCGGGTAATGAGAGACGGGGGCCGGACCGGGTAATGAGAGACGGGGGCCGGACCGGGTAATGAGAGACGGGGGCCGGGACGGGTAATGAGAGACGGGGGCCGGGACGGGTAATGAGAGACGGGGCGGGGGCCGGGACGGGTAATGAGAGACGGGGCGGGGGCCGGGACGGGTAATGAGAGGCGGGGCGGGGGCCGGGACGGGTAATGAGAGACGGGGCGGGGGCCGGGACGGGTAATGAGAGACGGGGCGGGGGCCGGGACGGGTAATGAGAGACGGGGCGGGGGCCGGGACGGGTAATGAGAGACGGGGCGGGGGCCGGGACGGGTAATGAGAGACGGGGCGGGGGCCGGGACGGGTAATGAGAGACGGGGCGGGGGCCGGGACGGGTAATGAGAGACTGGGCGGGGGCCGGGACGGGTAATGAGAGACGGGGCGGGGGCCGGGACGGGTAATGAGAGACGGGGCGGGGGCCGGGACGGGTAATGAGAGACGGGGCGGGGGCCGGGACGGGTAATGAGAGACGGGGCGGGGGCCGGGACGGGTAATGAGAGACGGGGCGGGGGCCGGGACGGGTAATGAGAGACGCGAGGGAGAGGGGGGAAGAGACACAAGGGAAGGGGGCAGACACACATCGAATATTATACCATTAATAATACCATCAATTTTGACTGTAATTTTGACGGGTAAGTTACTAGTTACAAGAATAAAAATGAAACAATCCGTGCTAATGAGTGACCCAAGCAAGATAGAACTTGCTTTAGAACATTTCTATTCTACATTATATGAACAAATTCACCACGGATCATAAATTACCAGGTTTTGTGAGATTGCCAAATTCAGAAGCTTAATGATTTGCAAAGGGACAAATTAAACTCTCCCATAGATGTAAAAGAACTAAAAGATGCAATTAAAAGCTTAAAGTAGGGAAATCACCAGGGCCGGATAGGTATACGGCAATTTTCTATAACAATTTATAGTTGATATAACACTTATAAAGATGATATAACTATATTATGCAAGGAAATGTGATATCAGAAGAAATGCAACTAGCTTTTGTTAGTTATACCCAAGCAAGATAGAGATCCATTACTGTGTAAGGACTTTCACCCAATTTCTCTGCTGAGTATAGATCTAAAAATATTTACTAAGATATTGGCAACTAGATTAAATCAGTTTCTTCCCTCGCTTATTCATAAATAACAAGAGCCAAATACTATTAGAGCAACAAATCTTTCTTTAAAACATAAATATTGGCTATGAGTGCTTTTTTCTCTCTAAACTTCTAGACGTTTCTATTATCTGTAACCCGTAACTTAAGTCTCTCAGCCTCCATAGGTAAACCATGTCTTCAAAATAAGATTTCATGGGCCTTCATTATATGAGCTTGCAATATTAAACCAAGCTTGCAATTTACTTCTTAGACACAGCCAATAGAAAATGAGATCATCATCATGATGCCAGTTATAGAATATAGATGTAAACTGCAATTGGAGACTAAGCATTAATGAGTGAGCAAATTACAAATTAATTGTAATTTGTAAATAGTTTTTTTATGTGTAAAAACCATGTTTAGCACTATGTAATTGGTCAGCGTATTATAAATGAAGGTTGTTGTTGTTGTTATTATTATTATTATTATTATTATTATTATGTAATGTTTACCCATTGGGCCAGCACTGGTTTAGTCCATGTGGGTTTCATGATATGTATTAACCTCTTGAGTACCGGGACCAATATTACACATAAATAACAGATAAATATAATATTTTTTTATTGCATATTTGTGAGTTTAGCGACAATAGACAAGCCCAGATAATATTAGAAGAATACTGAATTTAATTGCAATAAACCTGCCTGCCGGTTGGCACTATATTTAAAGAAAGCATTTGATACACTGTGTTGGTCTTATTCATTCAAGGTATTGCATAAATATGGAATTGATGGATGCTATTTCGAGTAATTAAAAGTATTAGATAACTGCTCACTGTCACAGTTAAAAGTTCTGAGGATTTTTTTTTCAAAGATTTCCCATAAGAAGAAGGACGAGGCAAATATGCCCACTATCCCTAATATTATTTGCAATTCCAATTGAACCACTAGCTATTTTTATTAGGCAGGGATAACGTATAAGAATAAAGAGTATAAGTATTGTCTATTGTAGATGATATCTCGCTAGCGATTGTAAATGTATGCGCTTCATTACCTAATTTGTATGATAAGTTTAGTAAGTATTCTGACTTGTGTATTAAAAATTATAATTCAGAAGCAATGGGTATCAATATATAGCTGGGAAACTCAATTTTGAATTTCAATGGAAAAATTATAATAATCATTATATAGGAGTGAATTTGTCACAATGCTCATCAAACCTTTATAAAGTAAATTACCTTGCAATTATAGGGTCTTTGAAAATGCTTATATATTTTGTTACCATAGTCTAAACTAGAATCTCTACAAAAGGGATTTAACAGGTTTATTTAAAGAGGCAAGAAATCCACGATAAACATAAAAAAACATAAATCTGAGGGCAGCTTTTAATTTCTAAATGTATGTAATTATTTTGTGGTGGCACAACTAGCACAGATGGTAACTTGGCATGGGTTAGAGTATATGCCAAGGCTGGTCCAAATAGAAGTTGGGGTAAATATTTGAAATGTAGCTTGTGGTTACCAAATGATCCTAAACTGATTAGAGAACATCAAAATCCTTATGTAAAGCACACTATATTATTGAACAAATACAAGAATATGGAACCATACGAGAAAAAAATTATTTAATGACACAGATGTTCAAGAATAGGACCTTACAACGAGAAAGGGAGGAGCTGGTGTTTCAGTTTTAGACACAACAAGGTCTAGACAGAGGGTAAGATTTTAGAGAGCGCGGAGTTGCCGGCTAGTGAAGTGTTCAGGTTCTTACAAATTAAACACTTCTTGGGCTCAGTGCTAGGCCCAGAGATGCAGTTATCATTGATACTCTATAATAAAACAAGTTATAAGTTCCCAAATTCTAAGGGTTTAATCTCAGCCATAAATACAAATAGTGTTCATCTAAAAAGATGAAATGTATGTGCTCCTCAGAAAAAGATCTAGACTGGTAAAATATTTCTTCTAATTTTGTCCAACTTTCTTCAGAGGCAGCAAACAGGCACACTGAATCATATATTATGGGACTACCCGTTTGTTAGAGTAATTTGGGATATAATTAATCAGATCTTGTCCAAGACCATAGAGCTAGACAATGGCCTAAATCCAGTAAACTGTCTTTTTAATTTACCATTTCCCACAGATGAAAACGGCTGACTTTATATTTGCTACAACGATCATATATAACATCTAAATGGCTGCAGATAGATATACTTTTTCCCCCCATCTTATCCATCATATTAGTCATGTATGGTAAAAGCATCTGATCCATTATTTGAAATGTGATGGAGACATGTTGGATGTGTAGAAGTGTGGTGGCTGTGTTTGCTTCCCGACGCTAGGCACAAGATCGAAATTGGTTGGCCAAAACTCAGTATACAGTATAAAAGTGTGGCCGGTTTTATAGAGACATGGCTGTTTAGATGTTAAGAAAACATGAGTTGTTTATGATAGTAACATATAAATGTATTCTTTGTTCTGGGAGCTAAGGAGGACATAATCACTAGTTAATCCGTAACATATTTGAAGGAGGGAAAAATTTGAAAGATAGGGATGGAGGAAAAGAAATGCGAAGGTAGGATAGAAATTATGTAAGATGTTCTCTGGATTATACTGAAAATGTCCTGTGAATTTTGTCATGTAAGATTCTTATCACAATTTATTGAGGACAAAATTCAATGGTCCTCATAGGGCCAAGCCACCCTTCAGCCTGTTTTGTTTTGTGGTGACAATGAAATCCAATACACAAGGATGCTGCAAAACCTACCCTGAACAGGAGGAAATTATATTTTGAGATCTGGATTTCAATTGGAAAACAACCAATAAAGAGAGTTTTAAATATCAATTTTGTAAAATCAACAATTGTATGTGAATAATACATTTATTTTTTCAATTGTAGCCAACAGTCAAAGAGTCCATTAGCAAGTTCATGGCTTTTGTCCATACAAGCGTTAATGACATGTCCAGAAGCTACCTGAGTAACGAGCGCCGGTATAATTACACCACCCCGAAGTCTTTTCTGGAGCAGATTAAACTTTATCAGAACCTGCTGCGCAAGAAAGGCAAAGAGCTGTCCGCCAAGATGGAGCGTCTGGAAAACGGCCTGGAGAAACTGAATAGCACGTCTGCACAGGTAACTCAAGCCTAGAGAAGGGTACCAGAGCAGTGACCTACTGGTTTAAAGACTGGCCTAAGGAGCTTATGGGGTTAGGGATAATATAGTGGGGCATTATGTTAGGTTTGGCGGGTACTTAGGCTTCGAGTTAACCCTAATCTTAACCCTAGATCAGTGATGAGCAACCTGTTTCACTGGGAAGGCCTTGTGTGCACCTCCAAAACCTCACCGTGCTTAAAACCCTTTATTTTAATGTAGGAGTAAAACTGAGTATTATTTGCAACACTACCTGTTGCCCATCACTGACCTAGAAATATACAGAGACAATCTCCAGAGGACCCTACAATCTATTGGCATAATGAGACACTACCTTCTGTCTAAATGGATTAAAGGAGACCCTGCCCCAAGGAGCTTATTGTCTAGTGGTATAATGGGAGACTGTGTACATGGCACTGAAAAATATTGGAGAACATTAACTATCTATTTAAAAGTTATGGAACTTATCTAGTTTGATCGTAATTACTCAATGTTTGTCGCACACAGAAGCTGCCATTTTAAGTTTTATCACTGACACTTAGAATGCTGAGTTGATTAGGTCAAAAGTTCATGAACCAATCCGGCTGCATTGAGTTCTAAGATGTGACTGTTACTTTTGTGCCCTGTGTTTTTCAGCAGTTCTTATCTAATATTAAGATGTCTTGCAAGTACTAAAACTTTTACACATCTATATTTCATATAACAGAAACTGGTGTTTAAGTCAGACTTCCCCTTTATGGAGAGTTGGAGCTGGATCCGATCAATCCTTGTGATTGTTTCTAACATCTCTTAATACCCCAAGACCAGTCCCATTTGTATATGTAGCCTTTAATGATCCAATCCTTCCATCCATATCAAAGTGCAGCTCTTGGGGTCACAGCCCATGTTCCTGATCTCTAAACCCTGGCCCAATTTCCCAGCAGAGCAGAATAGTTTTTCAGATATAATTGCAAAACCCTCTGTAATTTGTGTTTACATTCACTGCTCTCCTTGTGGAAATACATTTCAGATGAAACAACTTAATACGGGGACTTGAAATGAGTTTACAGAAAATGGTTTTGTTTTAACCAGAGCGTGAGGGTTCTGCGGGTCACCGAGGAACATTCGCGCCTCTTTCCATAAATTACCACAGCTCCTATTTCTTTGCTAGCAATAACTTTCTATAAATGAAAAAGCATTTTCTTTATTTGCTTTTGAAAAAGATTGGATTAAATGCTGAAAATTGAAAAAAATGGGATTTGGGTTATTTAGGGCTAAAATGTTTGTTTTTAAAGGAATTTGGAACACCTAGACTTGCAAAAAATAACCTGAAAATGTGTGATCTGAATTCTAGTTAACTTATTACTTTGTTTAAGAAGTAACCTAATTGACCACAGCAGAGATCACAATTTTCATAGAATATTAGAGTATAAGTAAAATATGAATATTTGTAATTGGAAGTTGTTTTAAAAAAAATGTAATCTAGTTATGAAAAAACGGAATTGATTTTGCTATTTTTTGGCTGTCACTCAGCTCAAGAGATCCTCCCAACAGACTGGTCTTCTAATCAATACCTTTTTATCTCATAATTGATGAATGGCGACCTGGATTAATGACTTACTTTTGCATATGGCTTCAGAGGTGTCAAGGTGTGAACAGCCAGACTCTATTGGTCCCCAGTAATGATTGATAATCCAGTAATAATGTTATTAGGTACCTATAGCAATACTAGTGTGATGGGAAGATCACGTAAGCTGACTAGCAGCCAAAATGTAGTAAATTAAAAGCTGCTTCTCTGTTACTAAGTTCCAGAGCTACACCTTTTAATTAGACATTAATCATTAGTAAAATACCTATTCAGTGATTTAGAAAAGCAATATTCAAACATAAACTTACTGTCAAACATAAACTTCTAATATTCTAGTCAAGCTGTAGTCTCCAACCCTAAATAACCATCAAGCAGTTGGCAGTGGCTCTGACTTGAAGGCATATCTATAGCTTTTCATAGCCGTGTAAAAGATAGAGGCCAGCATGTGCCCAGAAAATGCTATTTTTCTGCTGCATTTCAGGGCCATTTTTACCTTCTTAATGGCCTTGGTGGGTTGGAGACCAACACCTTGACTGGAGGGTGAGAAGCTACTATTTTAAAATAAGTTTTTGGACTATTAAGAAGAATTTTATTAATGGACTAGTGAAAACTACATCTATAATCTTATACATTGTCCATGCTTGCTGCTTCTTTCTATACTGACCACTCAACCCAATGTAACTGTTGTAGGTTGATGATCTGAAAGCCAAACTAGCCGCGCAGGAAGTGGAGCTTAAACAGAAGAACGAAGATGCTGATAAACTCATCCAGGTGGTTGGGGTGGAAACTGAGAAGGTCAGCAAGGAGAAGGCCATTGCCGATGAAGAGGAACAGAAGGTGGCTGTCATTGCGGAGGAGGTGGGGCAGAAACAGAAGGATTGTGAGACAGATTTAGCCAAGGCGGAGCC
The DNA here is from genome assembly GCA_027410445.1 of Discoglossus pictus. Lineage (NCBI taxonomy): Eukaryota > Metazoa > Chordata > Amphibia > Anura > Alytidae > Discoglossus > Discoglossus pictus. Next base: position 242,674,976 of record CM050168.1, on the reverse strand, counting down.
AGCGTTAATGGCCGCTCAAGAGGCACTGAACACACTCAATAAGGTATATTGTCTACATCTGTTTTGTGGTATGGAAGTTATCAACTGGTATTGTGTTAAACAAAATAAAAGTAATTAGAACTGTTAGTGCAAAGTGTAGATAACATTGGACATTCAGTTCTTAAAGAAACGCTAAACTAATGGTACTGCGCTGCTCCATCATGTAAAGTAGTCAATATCAAATAAAAATCATACTATAATTGTACGTTGGCAGTTTGCATTTAGCAGTCTATTGCAATTAAAATATATGCAGTGATAGAAAAAAGCTTTATAAAACACTAAAATGTGCATTCATTTTGAAAATTAAAAAAAAGTTTTTATCTCGGCTTTCAGTGCTCTGTTTGATGTAGAGCAATATTGATAAATTTCATGACCCTTTGAGACAATCTATGTGTTAGCTCATGAACCTTCTTCATTCCCAGACAAACCTGACGGAGTTGAAGTCTTTTGGCTCCCCACCCTCGGCTGTCACCAACGTCACAGCTGCTGTGATGGTTCTCACGGCCCCAGGAGGCAGAGTCCCCAAGGACAAGAGCTGGAAAGCTGCCCGTGTGGTGATGGGCAAGGTGGATGCCTTCCTTGATTCACTAGTCAACTTCAAGAAGGAGAGTATTCATGAAAACTGCATTAAGGCCATCCAGCCATACCTGCAGGACCCAGAGTTCAACCCAGAATTCATAGCATCCAAGTCCCTGGCCGCGGCCGGTCTCTGTTCATGGGTTGTCAACATTGTGAAGTTCTATGAAGTCTATTGCGAGGTGGAGCCCAAACGCCAGGCGCTCAACAAAGCCAACGCAGAGCTGGCAGCTGCTGAAGAGAAACTGGGCAGTATAAAGGCCAAGATAACGGTAAGCAAAAAAAGCTCCTAAATAGTCCCAGACACAGGTAGCACACATACAACACCATATCAACAAGATCTTGCATGGGCACTGGAGTGATCCAGCTTCATAACTTTGTATACTGTCCAGTAACGATCAGTATAAATAACTTCATTTATTGCTCTTAAAAACAAGGTGCTATTAGGTGAGAGCTGTTTTCCCCTTGGTCTTTAGTTTGGAGCTCTGCCCAGTATTGTACCACTTACCTAAAGAGGTCTAATAGCAGCACAGTCCAGCACAGTCATAGTAAATTATACATCAATGTTACGCATATATTATAACAATGGGAGGAGCTGCAGACTAAACATTTGCAATTTTTCTACAAAAAAGATCTTTGTTTTTTTGTCTACTCAAACATTTAAAAAATATGTTTATCAGCCCTATTAAATTCCCCCAACGTGAAAACCCATAGCCTGTAACGGAGCCCGCTAGACTACCTGCAAACTATCTGCGTGCTACATGCGAAAAAACCCTACTGGCTGTCGAAATCGGAACTCTGTTGTCGCAAAGCCTTTGATCTGTCAAGCCCAAAACTTTTACATTTGCAAATTGCTATTAAATTGCTACAAATCCACTGGCATTCAAACCCGTAACCTGCAAATGGAGCCAAAAAGGCTACTGGTACTAGAGCGGACACACAAGGGGGTTAAAGCCCTATCCGTAGCATTGTAAATGCAAATATCAACACATTACTGTACTTAATATTAAAGGTAAAGTGATATTAGGTATTAAAATGAATAGCACAACATTCTCAAGCCTGCAAATCTGCAATATAAAATACTTTTTTTAATGTTTAATTTCCATGTTATATAGATCTTGGCAATCAATGTGTTAATACATATAATGGAACTTGTATGGACTAGAATTTCATATTTACTGATTTAGTAATTTTGCATTATTTCTGGAATATGGGTCCGATCGTAATTCAAACCCGTAAGGTATTGAAATATAACCTCCATTTTTCAGTGACGTAATGATGACGATCTCTTTTACTATTGGCTCGGTCTAAACTCATAACTAAGGGTTTGACTAATTGATCATGTTCACGGCCGCAAATGCAACGTGCGCAGAATGCTTTACGGGTTTGTATGTCGGCCACATCTGTTGCGGGCTTGGCTAATTTAATAGCTCTGTAACTCCGCAGAATTTCAAGCCTGCAGGCTTTGCGGGTGTACCTGTGCCGATACGGGCTTGGAATTTAATTTAGCCCTATGTGGCTCAAAATGCAATTTTTTGACTCTGTGTGCTGATTTGTTGCACACTGTACTGGTTTATTAAAAGGAAGGGGCTATCTGCATAAGATCAAAAGGGCACATATGTTTTATACCTTGCAGAGACACAAAGAGAATGCTATATATCTAAAAAAATAAAAATATCTACCAAATATCTCAATTGCAGCGGCTTCCTAGATGGTTGTAGAAATAATGTCATTGGCTCCATAGGCAGAGCTAAGAGATTATTCAGCTGCTGCATATGTTCTGTCTCTAAGGCTCAATACCTCCAGTGAGGCTCGGGCTGGATTTTCAGCCCTCTCTTGTAATACTTCAGTCCTCTATCCTTTTTACAGCTTCTGAATGAGAATCTCGCAAAGCTGACGGCCAAGTTTGAGAAAGCCACGGCTGATAAGCTAAAATGCCAGCAAGAAGCAGAAGCCACTGCGCTAACCATCTCCCTTGCCAACCGGTTGGTATGTATCAAATACAAGTGTCATATAGTTTTGAATTTATATGAACAGGTTTAAAGCTTTACTACAAGTATAGACTACCGGTAATTTTAATATTGTGGAAATGCAGCATTGCAGCACTATCAGGACCTCTCTGAAAAATTACGACTTGGAAGTATCAGGTACAGCCTGAAGAGGGAGTAACTAATTTCTCCATTGATCTTCATAACTCAGATGGTACAGTGACCTGGCACATTATTATTATTAACTTGTATTTGTATTGCGCCAACATATTCCGTAGCGCTGTACAGTAATACAATATTGACAAATTCAGAAATTGACGGGCCCTCCTTTGAGCATAGTATCCTTTTTCCAAAGCACCCTACGAGACTGGAAACTCGCTACTTACTTAGAGGTAGTTAGAAGGTAGTACTTATTTTCTTGGAAAACCTGTTTGCAGAATGATTTAGGCCTTTGGCTCTGCATATGCTTAGTGTGGTCATGTAGCTTTAGACAATACAGCCACACCACCAGGCGTAATCAACAATTATTGCCAATAATCAACCATAAGAAAGACATAACAGACTATAAATGATGATGGATCAGAAAGGGTAATTGAAAGCTAAACATTGTATATTTAAATGGAAGTTTGCTGTATGGAAATACCATTTTTAAAACAACATCCATTTGCTAAAGTACTTTTTATTACGTATATGTTTAAATCCTGAGTCTATGTATTTAGAACCTCCACAACACTTTCCTTATAATTTTTATTTGACAATTCCATATATAATATTCCATTATGAGTCTGTAGCTCTCATTACCAGCCAGTAAGACACTTTGTCTGGTGACCTTGCCTCTGCACTAATCCAAGGTATTATTACATGGCAGTTTGATGCACAGTTTCATTATCCCTGTGAATTAAGTGCCACACGGATGTCACGGCTCTCGCGCTGGTGCCCCAAAGGAAATCTGCCTCTCTCCAGGCGTTGGAGTGTATCAGCCATATTTTGTTATGTAAATCTATTCTCTCCTGATTTTTATCACACAGACAGTTATTAATGGTGGGTTAGAGTTGATCTCTCACAGCTAAGCTGTCCCCGGCATGCCAGAATTAATTACCTTGTCCCCAGGAGCAGAACTCTGGATATTTCTTCATTTAATGGGCCCTGCAGTGTATTTATTAGAATTCAGAAAATATGTGGTGTTTACAGTTGAATTACTTTATACAGTACTGAAGAGTATCACTCTGTCCGTGTCTAGTTTGATGGGATTCTTAGAAGTGTTTGGAAATGGATGTCATCTCTGTGTGAAAGGCTGCTACTAGAAGGTTACAATCTAGTGACATAATGTGAGACATTGAGCTCTAGTGGATTGCAAATTAGTACTGTAACTGTAAAGGGAGTCACGGTCCCACAAACTAATATTTCTAATAGTATAATGAAAGACCTATCCCAAGGAGTTTACAATGTAAAGATATAATGAGAGACCCTGTTTAAATATCTTACAGTCTCTAAGGTTCTTGGTGCAGGGTCTACCATTATACAATTCACTAATGTCGATATATTTCTGAAAACCCTACCCCTGGTATAACGAGAGACCCTGCCAAAAGAACTAACACTTGGGTGTTATTGGAAGTCCCAGCACCACAGCGCTTATAGCCCAGTGGTATAATGAGATTCCCTGTCCCAGGAAGTTTACAATCTTGTGGTATGGTCTTGTCCCATGATCTTCCAAGCTAGCTATAAACTGAGTGGCTCATATTTAGTAAGCTGTGTAAAGTAACAGGCATGTTCTTAACCAGGCCCATTGGCATTTAGAATAATCAGCCTCACCAGAATTTTGCACAGTATGGCCAAGTGTGGACATTCTGTGTGCACCATGCCAATAGTGCGAAAACTGGTATGGTCTGCTGTCCGTGATTCATACATTGTTCTAATACAGTAAAGACCAATTCACTAGTATGTCCAAGCCTCTGGTCACTCATGAGTCCTTTGTTGGATCCTCTTTGGTTGGTGAAATATGTAGTGGGCTTTTACCATCATGCTTGATTTTCTCTCCAACTCCCTATAGGTTGGAGGTCTGGCCTCCGAAAACGTACGTTGGGCAGAAGCAGTGGGGAACTTCAAGCTACAGGAGAGCACATTGTGCGGGGACGTTCTCCTGATCACAGCCTTTGTATCGTATCTAGGATACTTCACCAAGAAGTACAGACAAGACCTGATGGACAAGACCTGGAAACCCTACCTTGGACAGCTCCAGGTGAGTTCTAGGTTGGAGCTTTTAACCCAAATCCATACCAACAATTGTCTATCACCTGGGAGTAATTCACAAACCATAGCCCAGGACATGGAAGTTTGTATCTTATTTTTCATTTTTGAGTAATTTCAATCTAACTTGTTTGTCCTTGAGTATTTTTTAAAACAGTATTGATACAGTTTCCAACCTTCTTAATGTTAAACTTCCACTGTAATTATCCAGCTTGCATAACTTTTCAGTAGAAACAATACTTTTCAATGTACTTTGGTTAAAATAAATTTGATTGTTACTTACACTAAAAAATATCTGTTTTCCACTAGAGTTTTAGGCTGGAGCTGCTTTCAAACAGTAGCTGACTCTCCAGGCTATCTCAGTAAAGCAATAGTGGGGCGGCGGCAGACTTTGAAACAGTTTGTAAAACATGAGGTTCAGTTTAAACCTGAACATTTTTCAATATGTTTTCTAATAAAAGCGTAGTTTTAAATTGAAAAGTTGTTTATATTGAGATATACTACTTGAAAGTCATGAAAATAAAGCAAAATACATAGTTTTGTAGCCTCTATGAGCATGCACTAGCCACTTTAACTTCTAAATTAGAATATGATGTTTTGTTACACAGTAGCACATCCAAACAGCTTGGTGTACAGATAAATATTCTGTCCTTAAGATCCCTGAACAACAGCCAATAAATATCTACAAATAAATAATTTTTTGTCATCCAAAAGTCACTTTTCAAAGATGAGTTGTTTGCCACTTTTGAATGGGACCTTGAATCGAGGGATGATTAAATATTCTGTATGAGACGCGTCCCTGGCTGTCGCCAGCTCCCCATATGCATTCCAACGCAGCAGTGTATAAGAGCTGTTTTGCATTGAGTGGTGCATGCTGGGATAGTTTTGTTTGTTCAAAACATCAGCATCCATCCCGCATCCTGCTTGTTTGTGTCGGCTAAAATGTTGATTATGCAAAAATTAAATAAAACACACAGAGAAGGTCAAGTCTGTAAGTGTATCGCTGCTGGGGGTCACGCTGCAGTGCGTTAATCAAATCTTACATTAGAACAGGCGCAGCAAGAAGAGAGTGTCAGGGTCCCTGCTCTGGTACCTGTTTATACAGTCTGGAGTATGGTGGGAAGGAAGGTCGTGGGGCATATATAAAAAAAAAAACAAAGGTGTACAACTGTTTATTGAATGTTTAAAAATAAATACGTAGAGCCTCATTCAATTGAGGCTTTGGGAGATCTGGGCTTCGGAAATGGACACGTAACTTATTTTGCTATTCAATTGGCAGCTTTTTGCGGGCTCCGATCGGGTTATGGGCTCCGGCCTCCGATTCATTGCAATGGTTAACATTGCAAGTTAATGCCCCTCCAAGCCTTTGATCTTTCACGGCCGCAAGAATTCCAATTGCTAAAATCGCAAATTGCTATTCAATTGCTCCGATTTCCGCTCACTAAGCAAGCCGTCAAGGCCGCAGAGGTCAAACCGCAAGTTATGGGTTACAAGGAGTACTCGCAAAAGGCTTAAAGACATGTCCGGAGCACTTTAAATGCACATATACGCACACACTACTGTACATTTATTAAAAGGGAAAGTGATGTTAGGTCTTAAAATTAATAGCACAACGCTCTCAGGCTCGCAAATCGGCAAAAAAAACAATAACTTTATTTCATGTTTAGTTTACGTTTTATATCGATCCCGGCACACAATGTGTTAATACATATAATGGACTGTGCATGTAATAGAATATCATATTTATGGCTTTATCAATATTTCATTATATCTGGAATGTGGGTGCAATCGTAACTCGTAATTGAACCCCGTAGGACTTTGCTGATCCCACCTCCATTTTTCAGTGACGTCATTCTGACGATCTGTGTTTCCATTGGCCGTTTTCTAACTCGGGAGTTACGGCCTTGCTTAATTGATCGTGTTCAAGCTCGCAAATGCTACATACGATGGCATGGTATACGAATTTCGCTATCGGCCCCTAACTTGAGGTCTTGCCAAATTGAATAGCACAGTAACTCTAGCGCGCTGTGGGCCCACAGGAGGCCTGCAGACATACGGCCTACATCCCAGAAGTTACAGCCTCCGAATTGAATGAGGCTCATAGTTTTTAAGTACCAGTATTTTTGTTTATTTTGTAAAGTGACACAGTAGATTTTGAATGGGACCTTAAATGCAGGGTTGATTAAATATTCCAGAAATGAAAAGTACACACATATATAAATACATTTAATTATGATACCTTGTTAAGGAATTGAGTGGAAGTGTTAGATAATTGTGTATTTTCAGTATAAATCATCTATACAGGACCTACCTCCCTCTAACTTTCCTTATCTAGGGTCATTAATTAACTTCACATTGGCGCTACTAAACCACAAGAGCATTCCCTGATGGATAAATAATAATTTTGTCTAAGTTGTATCAATATTCTAATTTATACCAGCTAACCATGTTGTTTAAGAGATAAAGTCATTAGGAATGAGAGAGGGCTTTTCATGTAATTTATGCTTAAAATACACAGCTTTCAAGCCACTACTCATCTGTCAAGATTCCCTAAGCCTGTAAATGTAGAGGTGACCAATGTATGTGTGTGTTATTGCAGATATCCATTGTCCTACATCTCTCTACTATACTATATCCCCAGGTCCCTATCCCAGTCACTCCATCATTGGACCCCCTTACCATGCTCACAGATGATGCCGATGTGGCCGCTTGGCAGAATGAGAGTCTCCCAGCTGACCGCATGTCCACAGAGAATGCCACCATCCTCACCAGCTGTGAAAGATGGCCTCTGATGGTGGATCCCCAGTTACAAGGAATAAAGTGGATCAAGAACAAATATGGAGAAGACCTTAGAGTGATACGGATTGGACAACGAGGGTAAGAATCTTTAGCTGTGTCTTTTGTCCTTCATCAAGCTCACGATCTAGGCACCAACCCATACTGCATTTATCTAAACATGTCTCTTTGTCTATAGGTATTTGGATACACTGGAAAGGGCCTTGGGAGCCGGGGAGGCTGTACTCATTGAGAATCTGGAGGAGAGTGTGGATCCTGTTCTGGGGCCATTACTAGGCAGAGAAACCATCAAAAAGGGGAGGTGAGTATGGGATTCCTATGATATACAGATGGCTTCTGATAATGTAATGACTGTCTGTCTCTGTTGGCTTCTCCTGTCATGACTCAGTGTCTGCTTTTGATGATGTCATGACTTTGTGTAGTTTCTGATGATATCATAACTTTATACTTGTGCTATTTTTTATTAGATTGTGTCTTAACCATTGCATTGACAGAGGGGCAGTAATACATTGCTGCCCCCTCTGCCAGTGAAATAGTTAAAAAAAAAATACGCAGTAAGGACCCTCCAGGTCCTTAGCATAGCCAATTTGGTCTGTCCATTCTCTTATGTAACTAAGCAATTTAGGTTTAAAGATATTTGTAATAGGAGGTTGGCAAAAGCATCTAAAAACACAGAGCAATCCGTGTACTAACACATATTCTGTACTCTTAATAGTTATATTAATTATCAACATTTGCAAAAAAATCATCATATAACCTGCTCCCTATGCCCCTCTCAAATAGTTAATGAATGGTGCAGTTCTTTTGGTGACAGGAAGTGACAGTACAGATGTCTCCTTGTTAGCACGGTGTCAGCGAGCACCTGTCAGGCTGCTAATGAGTCGCAATGCTCAGAGCTATCAGCACCTGCCCAAGGTGGACCTGTGAGAGACAGGGAGGGGCCACGAAATGTGATAATGTAATGGCAGCAATGCACCGGGGGCCACAGATTGTGTGATAAATAATACTTCAGAGATTAACCCCCTCCTTGCCATTTATAATGCAACTCGCAGTGCAAGTGTAATAAAGGGTAGAGGCTGATTAGAGGTTGTGTTATGTTTTTCACATTCTAAAAACATGTCCTCTTACGTTCAAGTATAGTCAAAAGAATATATTTCAAACACAGGACTTCAGTACCTTCTCCAACTCCTTCCCTGCCAACAATAGCATATGCATGTCTTACAAACCGTACTAGATTAACCCCATCCCTGGCAATCATGTGCATGTCATAAATAACTTTGCAATGCATCTCCAGCTGTATCCACTTCTCATACAAATGAAGGGCTGTGAGGGAGAAGGCTCCAGTTAAATTGAATTAGTTCCTCTTCAGCCCAGCACATATCAGTATAACGCAAAGCGACATGTTTACTTGTGTGCATGCACCACGTACAGCAACATCAAACACAGTGATTACATTTACAGATACTGAAATATCTTCTGTTTCCTGAGGCAAATTAGAACCAATAGGTCCATAGTATATGACCATTATATCAGCCGTGCATTTCCCAGGCATACATACACCTCTTTCCTGTGCTTGTCCCTACTACTTCCACTGGAAGACTGATCCATGTATCTACTACTACTGTTTCCCTCTTGAACCTTTTACAGTATATATTTTCAGGTCTCTCTCATATCCCCCTCTAATCTATACCTATTCAGGCCACAGAGTCTCCTTATAATTTGTGGTTTAGACTCTGCACTATTTTAGTTGCCTCCTTTGAATGGTCTCTTATTCATTAATATCTCTTTCCCTCTCTCCTTATTCACCTCATTCCTCAGTTTCTAGTTTTTTCTCTCACAAGCACTCTCCCTTCTCTTTACCTTCTTTCTTTTCTATCTCTCTCTCTCCATCTCCCTTTTACTATCTAGCTCTTTTCTCTGTCTTTACATTTCTTATCTCCTTTTTACACTGTCTTTGTCCCTCTCTCTCCACAATCTTTTTCTATGTATTTCTCTCCCCCTTTCCCCTTTTTTGTCTCGCACTCTCTTTTCTTTCTATTTACTTTTTTCCCTTTTTGTTTTGCTCTTCTTCCCTATATACTTCTCTTCCCCCCACTCTTTTTTTTCTTTTTTCCTCCCTCATGTCTTTTCTGTACATAGTGGTGTCCTTCCCCATCCCTGTAACTGATGCAGTGCCACCCATGTCTCATTTCAGGTACATTAAGATTGGAGATAAGGAATGCGAGTACAGCCCCAGTTTCCGGTTGATCCTACACACCAAACTGGCGAACCCCCATTACCAGCCGGAGATGCAGGCGCAATGCACCTTGATTAACTTCACTGTAACCAGAGATGGACTAGAGGACCAACTATTGGCAGCCGTAGTGAGCATGGAGAGACCGGACCTGGAGGAGCTGAAGGTAACTTAACTAGATAGGGGCAGCCATTAGACTGATGCATTAGACTATGCTAGGACCAAGGTGAACTACTCGTGGTGAACGTGTAATATCCTTTTAATAGAAAAACAATATCAATTCATTTTTATCATTTTTATCTTTGCTTTGGAGAATTTCTGAGTTAGTTAATGCAGTAGTTTTGCAGTAGGATTAAATGGCCTAGCTGGGTTCCTGTGCTTCCCTCATTTCCTTTGTGAGAAAGTTTTCCTTATCTCTCAGTAATCAGGTGTTCAGCTGAAAGCGAAAGAGAGATAATTAATTAGCATTATTCCTGACATTATTTTGTGAGACACACAGTCTGCAGCAGGCAATGATATATGGTGATGTTAGGATGGAGAAACCCATATCGGTGCCCATTGTTTTGGAGTTACGCAGGTGGACCAGATTAAACTTCACAGCTTTCTTACAGCTTTGTGTTATTACCTTTTATCTACAAAACATAGACAGCGGCATCTCTCAGCCAATCAGAGTCAAGAGAGCCCAATTGTACAATGAAGAACTAGGTGAAACAAAGAACACACTTATTGAAGTATAAATATGCCTTTAAACTAGTTTGTACAGGTATTACTTTGTATTTTCTACTGCTTGAATTGCCCATATCTCTCTCTTTATTTATGTTTGCCCAGAAGAAGAGTCTTATGGAATATATACCACACATTATATGGTTGCCTCCAGAGTTGGTTCTAGTAGTCACATCCTGCTGTCTCTCTAGAGTTGGTTCTAGTAGTCACATCCTGCTGTCTCTTTAGAGTTGGTTCTAGTAGTCACATCCTGCTGTCTCTCTAGAGTTGGTTCTAGTAGTCACATCCTGCTGTCTCTCTAGAGTTGGTTCTAGTAGTCACATCCTCCTGTCTCTCTAGAGTTGGTTCTAGTAGTTGCCTTATGGTGTTTCTTGAGCTGGTTCTAGTAGTCCTATAACAAGGTCTCTAGATCTGGTTCTAGTAGTCACATCTTGGTGTTTCTTTATCTGAAGTCATAAAGTGGTGTTTCTAGAGCAGGTTCTAGTAGTCGCATCCTATTGTCTGTAGAGCTGGTTCTAGTAGTCACTTCCTGGTGTCTCTAGAGCTGTTCATAGTAGTCACACCACTGTGTCTCCGTAGAGATGGTTCTAATAGGCACTTTCCAGAGGGTCTCTGGTTATATCATGTAGTGATATAATTTTTCCATTTCAGTCCAACCTGACCAAGCAGCAAAATGGATTCAAGATCACGTTGAAGACTCTAGAAGATAACTTGCTGTCCCGTCTGTCCTCAGCATCTGGAAACTTCTTGGGAGACACAGCGCTGGTGGAGAACCTGGAAATCACCAAGAAAACCGCAGCTGAAATTGAGGAGAAGGTAATGTGTCTCCACGGGTAACTGCAAAGCTTCCTGACAAGTGGTATTTCCAGTTTACTCAATGGGTGGTGGGCATTCAAGAGTTATGGATTATTGTAGTTAGCTCTGTATTTGGAAATGTATCAAGAGTAATTAGAAATTATAGGTAATTTTAAAGGAGGTGACCAAAATGGTGCAGGGTTTAAAAAAAGACAGAACTTATAAGGAGTCTCTATTATATTAATATGTATTGATTAGAGGAGAGATGAGAGAAGGGATAGGAGCAAATCCTGCAAATGTATCAAAATGTTTAATAAAGTTTACAAAGAAAAAAAAGAGGAATGTAAGAACAAGAGGACATGATTTGAATGTGTAGGTTGAAAGACTTGTAAAATTGTATTTTATGAAACAGATAGTATATATAGAGACAACAGCTTTCCAGAGGAAGTGGTACGACAAACGTAGTCAAGGAATTAAATGCCTGGAGCCGTATACATATAATGAGACTATTATATGTATGCAAAAAAACAAAACGAATCATCAAAACAATAGTCTGACTACAAGACCTATTGGTTCTTAGAATACACCTGCTCCACTTAGCAGATGAGGCCCTGGATGTTTTTGTGGCTTTCTCATTTGCACTGCAATTACTTCCCCATCACGATTACATGTAATCGGTCATATTAAACCCACCTCCGTGTTTTAAGGCCGTTCAGGAAAATCATTAAAGGGTCTACATTAGATGGGCTCAGCATCACAGCGAATCAATGTTATTTTCCCCCTAATCACAGTTATTTGATGCTTTTAGTGTTTCTGTGCTGATGCAATGTAAACAGGAAGAAACACAGATCAATGATATGAGAAAAGTTGTGTAAAACACGATTAAAGGCACACTGACGCTTTATATTTTTTTAGCATGAAATTTAAATACACAATATTTATTTTCTTTGCCTGAATCATAACTGAACTGCAGTCCA